>OZ018393.1:1064055-1591125 GCA_963969525.1 Ontholestes murinus
CAGTAAAACATACGCGAGAGTGTCCGGGTAAGAAATTGAACAGAAGAAATTATTCATATAATCAATAAAGTTTAAACACGTCCTGTGGTTAATTTTACTTCAAGTGAAAACCCTCGTTTATGTTTTTGTGATTGGAGGTGGGATAGAGGCCACCCACCCACCCTACATATACATAAAAATTTCCATCACAATCAGTGTTTTAGTTTCCTAATATCTATAAAAGTATTTGTGTTGATGTGGTGAAGGAAATAAAACAGATATTTAGTTCAAGTTTCATTATAAGTATATAGGATAGGTGGGTGGCATTTAAGCCTCCACCCTCCAATAAGTAAAATTTACGGGCAAATTTTAGTCTACATCATACGATAAGTGTAATATTATTTCTATTATTATGGCTTTCATTTCTGCAATTTTTACTCGTGAAACCCCCGTTTGTAACATATAAAATTAGAGGGTGGGTTAGAGGACACCCACCCACCCTACATAAACAAATAAACTTAAGCATAAACTTATCTATTATTCAAATGATAATAATAGAAAGTTTATGCTTAAGTTTAACATTAACACTGTTATAAATATAAATGAATCAAATCAATAATTCTGATTGTGATTAAAATATATATGTAGGGCGGGTGGGTGGCCTCTAATCTATACTTCAACCAGTTAAATTTACGCATTTGTTTTTATTTAAATTGCACCTGTAAGCCGAAAGATTTTTTTTTTATTTCTTTCATTTCAGACTTTTTTTTCTTACGATTATTTTTTGTGCAATCGCCGTTTATAATGTACAAATTAAAGGGTGGGATAGAGGTCACTAACGCACCCTACATATATATTTATATTTAAGTTGTAACAGTGGTTTGAATTATTTTTTATCACCAATTATACTGTTTATGTTTTCAGGTAACATAAAGAGCAAATATGATTAAAATAATCAATAATATGTAAATTGGGTGGGCGTCTAGGGTCCTACCCTCCAATTATTATATAATAATCTAAAATTTCTCGGGGAGAAATTTTGTAAAAGAGCAGTAAATATTTGTATTAATAAATTGCATTTAGATTATGCTGATGTATAAATTTAATACACTTTAACACTTGATGAAATTAAATGTTTTTACAGTCAAATTCGTGAGTATGTTTTACTGGTTGGAGGGTGTGTCAGAGGCCACCCGCCCACCCTACATATTTTTGTTAATTTTTATCACTGTCACTGTTTAAGTTTCCTGAAAACGTAGCAGTGTAAATGGTGTTAATATTAAAGAATTAACATCAGCGTTTCAGCTTAAGTTTCTGTATATATGTAGGGTGGGTGGGTGGCCACTATCCCACCCTCCAACCAGTAAAACCTACTCACGCAATTGACTATAAAACATTTAATTTTAACAAGCTTTACAATAAATTTATACTTCAGTACACCTCTGAATCTAATTTATTATTTAAAATGTTTACTAATTCTTTACGCTAAAAAAAATGTTCGTTTATTACGTGAGAAATTGAGGGTGAGGATAGTGGTATGAATATAATGATTTTAATTGATTTGAAGAATCAATTCAAGTATTATTACTTTTTGAAATAAAATCGTCATTCTGGTTTACCGTATTGTATTTAGTTACATCCAGCGTACTCTTGACCTACCTCAATAGTCTACGCGTTGGATAGGTCGGGAGTACGCTAGGTCAATGCGTAGACTGTTGGGGTAGGTCAAGAGTACGCTAGACTAATTCATAGACACATCCTCCAATAAATAAAACATTCACCAAATTTTGACTAAATACTGAATTAATCATATTCAAACAGTGTATGTATAAATTACCAAATTACTCTTCAATCTTGTATATTTAAAAAAATTAATCTCGCGAATGTTTCAATAGTTGGAGGGTGGATTTGATGCCACCTATCCACTTTACATATTTCTGTTTATTCTACTCACTGTTACTGTTTCAATTGCTTGAAAAATTAACGATGTTAATGCTGATAATATCAAAGAATTTAAATCAATGTTGTGGTTGAATGTTTTGAATATATGTAGGGTGGGTGGGTGGCCACTATCCCACTCTCCAATCAATAAACTACGCTCCAGAGTTATAAAATTAATTAATAATTGTAGTCAACATCGATGAATAATTTTTCATGTAAATGAGTATTGTATTTTTTGCGTTTTTTTCCAAAACCCTCGCTAATGTTTTACTGATTGGAGGGTGGGATAGAGGCCACCCACCCACCCTACATATGCAATGAAACTTAAACTAAATCTCGTTTGATTTCCTAAAATACATCAACACGAATACTTTTATAAGTACACAGAAACAAAACCAGTGATTGTGATTAAAATTAAAGTTCTAATGTAGGGTGGGTGGGTGTACTCCATTATCAAATTATCAAAATGATATTTGTATTACTGATTGTAACTTAAAACTTTTTTTCTCTCGCGAGAAAAATTTTAATGTGTAATTTCGTCACTCAATACTAATTTTGGTAGACGAACAACTGTTGGGCCACAAAATTTCAAATTTTCTAGTACACGAAAACAAACACCAGGCGGCGCTTTCTACATATTCATAGAATATATGAGAATATAGATGGACAATTTAATTAGTAATATTATTTAATAAGTTTATAGTACACCAAATTGAAATCCAGACGTCGCTGTTGTAGTACCATAGATTATTCATTGTATAGATTATTAAAAAAATTAGAAGCTTAAAAAGCAACAGTATTTACTTTAAAATTATTTATTCTTTATGAAACAGATTGCTTAATTATTAAAATTATTACATTATTTTGTCATTGAATTAAACTTAATAAACATTATATAAAACTTGAAATTTAATGATTTATGTCTAAAACCAAATAACGTAGTACGTAAATTATTAATATTTATAATTTTCTAAAGTTATTATTTTTTAAATGGCTAATTTCAAAGGTGAATAATAAAATATATATCCACGAAATATCTTCGTATCTTTGAATTATTACTTAATTTCAAAGGTAGTGTATTACACGTTTCTTTAATTTAAAATGGTTGTTGTTTATTTGTTTATTATTCTTTAGTTTTGTTCCTAAAAAATTACACATAAATTTACAAAAATATAATGATTTTCATATAAAAATTTTGAGCAGTTTTGCAACTTATTACTAATTATTGTAGATGTACAACTGTTGGGCCACAAAATTTTAAATTTATTAGTACGTGAAAACAAACACCAGGCGGCGCTCCCTGAATAGCCATAGAATATACATATATATTTATATAGATAGACAATAAATTAATAATATCATTTAGTAAGTTTGTAGTCACTGTAGAAGAATCCAGGTGGCGCTATGTATACATCCATAGAGTATGCATCCTATAGATTAACAACTACATTAATAATACACTTGGAAAATAAAAAACACGAAAGAAAGTGTAGCGTTTTTTATTTTCCAAGTGTATTAAATAAATCTTCACGTAACTCAAGAACAAATTTCTATACATTAATAATAAATTAATTGGATGAGTTACCTGAAGATAAACTTGATAATAACTACATTAATAATATAAATTAATGAGTTACGTTAAAAAATACAATAATCATAGTTTACAGTTAAAACCTAATTACAAATATTTTAATATTTCATTATCTACAGTAATAATATTAAGTTTAAAATATCCTTGTGCATTTAGAGTTTAAATACAGTGAATAAAAGGATATTTTAAACTTGAAATATTATTAAATATAGATCTACATGCGCAGTACTATGAAAGTAAAAGTAATGTAGAATTAATTATTCTGAGAGTTCAGTTTTACATAATCTTATAGTTTTTACAATTTACTAATGTAAAACTAAGGTGCAGAAGCTCTTAGAATAATTAATTCTACATTACCTTTACTTTTAAATATTAATTGTACTCTTCGCGTACTCGAACATTCTCACAGAAATAATTACATTAGTATTTTTTTTTAATCATCACTATGGTTTTAAACGGAAATACACATGTATATGTAGGGTGGGCGGTTGGCCTCTATCCAACCCTCGTTTATTCGTTTATCACTAACGAAGCTATTTTGCAAATTACAGATTTTTTAAGAGAAATATTTTATAATTGATTTTAGAGACTTATCAAATAAATTTAAAAAAAAACTCTTGATCGTGTAAAATAAATTGAAGTGTGGGAAAGAGGCCACCCACCCACCCTACACATTTACCTTAACTTAAACTACAAATAGTGCTTTTAGTTTCCAAACATAAATGCACAATTATGTGAACGTGTTTAAAAAAAACATCATCATGTTTTTAATTGATATACACATAAATATGTAGGGTGGGTGGGTGTTCTCAAATCCCACCCTCCAGTTTATTTAACACGATCAAAGGTTTTTCTAAAATTTATTTGATAAATCTCTTAAATCAATTATAAAATATTTCTCTTGAAAAATCCTTAATTTGCAAAATACCCTCGTTAGTGATAAACGAATTGGAGTGTGGAATAGAGGCCACCCGCCCACTCTACATATTTATCTTAACTCAAACCACAAATAGTGTTTTTAGTTTTCAACAATAAACCATAATTATGTTAGTGTGTTTTAAAAAAACTCATCACAATTTTAACTGAAATACACATGTATATGTAGGGTGGGCGGGTGTCCTCTATCCCACCCTACATATCATTTATCACTAACGAGGGTATTTAGAAAAGTCAATTTGCAAATTATTTCGAGAGAAATATTACATAATTAATTTTAAAATTTTATCAAATAAACTTTATAAAAACGCTTGATCGTGTTAACTAAATTGGAGGGTGGGATAGAGGCCACCCACCCACCCTACATATAAATGGGTATTTCTATTAAACTCTGGTGATGATTTTTTTTTAAACACTCACATAATTTTGTGCTTATTTTTTTGAAAACTGAAACCGTTTTTAACTTTAGTTTGTAGGATAACAAAAAAACTATTTTATTAGTTTCAACAGTTAAAACATACAGTGTTTTACTATAAGTTTTAAAGATATATGTAGGGTGGGTGGGTGGCCTCTATCCCACCCTCCAATCAATAAAATACGCGCCACAGTTATTAAACTATTAATTAATTATAGACAATACCAATGAATAATTTTTCATTTAAATTAGGGTTGTATTTTGTGCATTTTTTCTAAAAACCCTCGCTAATGTTTTATTGATTAGAAGGTGGATAGAGGTCACCCACCCACCCTACATATACATTTATATCTAAACCACTGAATACTTTTTGGTGTGCAGGAACACAAAAAACTATTTTTGTTAGTTTCAACTGGTAAAATCATACAGTGTTATACTGTAAATTTTAAAAATATATGTAGGGTGGGTGGGCGGCCTCTATCCACCCTCCAATTAGTAAAACATTAGCGAGGGTTTTGGAAAAAAACGTATAAAATACAATACTTTTTTAAATGAAAATTTATTTCATCTATGTTGATGACAATGAATTATTAAATTTCTAACATTGGCGCGTAGTTTATTGATTGGAGGGTGGGACAGTGGCCACCCACCCACCCTACATATACATTGTTACTTCAGCCACTGATTGTCTATTGGTTTGTAGGAAAACAAAAAACTATTTTTGTTAGTTTCAACAGGTAAAACATACAGTGTTTTACTGTAAATTTTAAAAATATATGTAGGGTGGGTGGGTGGCCTCTATCCACCCTCCAATCAATAAAACATTAGCGAGGGTTTTTGGAAATAAATGTACAAAACACGACACTTATTTACTTAAAAACTTATGTATTGATATTGTCTACAATTAATTACACATTTAATAATTCTGGCGCGTATTTTATTGATTGAAGGGTGAGATAGGGGCCACCCACCCACCCAACATATACATTGATATCTCAACCACTGAATACTTTTTGGTGTGCAGGAAAACAAAAAAACCATTTCTGCTAGTTTCAACACATACAATCATACAGTGTTGTATTGTAAATTTTAAAAATATATGTAGGGTGGGTGGGTGGCCTCTATCCACACTCCAATCAGTAAAACATTATCGAGGGTTTTTGGAAAAAAACGTATAAAATACAATACTTATTTAAATGAAAAAAATTTCATCTATGTTGATTACAATGAATTATTAAATTTCTAACTCTGGCGCGTAGTTTATTGATTGGAGGGTGGGACTGTGGACACCCACCCACCCTACATATACATTGATTTCTAAATCACTGAATGCTTTTTGCTTTGTAGGTAAACAAGAAAACTATTTCTGTGAGTTTCAACAAGTAAAATTATACTGTGTTGTCTATAATTAATTATTAATAACCACTCTGGCGCGTATTTTATTGATTGAAGGGTGGGATAGAGGCCACCCACCCACCCTACATATACGCTGAAATTTAAGTCACTTATTGTCCATCGGTTTGTAGGAAAACAAAAAACTATTTTTGTTAGTTTCAACAGGCAAAACATACAGTGTTTTACTGCAAATTTAAAAAAATATATGTAGGGTGGGTGGGTGGCCTCTATCCACCCTCCAATCAATAAAACATTAGCGAGGGTTTTTGGAAAGAAAATGTACAAAACACGACAGTGAAAACTTATGTATTGATATTGTCTACAATTAATTACACATTTAATAATTCTGGCGCGTATTTTATTGATTGAAGGGTGGGATAGAGGCCACCCACCCACCCTACATATACATTGTTACTTCAGCCACTGATTGTCTATTGGTTTGTAGGAAAACAAAAAACTATTTTTGTTAGTTTCAACAGGTAAAATCACACAGTGTTTTACTGTAAGTTTTAAAAATATATGTAGGGTGGATGGGTGGCCTCTATCTCACCCTCCAATCAATAAAATACGTGCCAGAATGATAATTAATAATTAATTATAGACAACATCGATTAATAATTTTTCATTTAAATAAGTGTTGTATTTTATACGTTTTTTTTCAAAAACCGCCGCTAATGTTTTAATGAATGGAGGGTGGATATAGGCCACCCACCCACCCTACATATACAACGATACTTTAACCACTGATCATTTATAAGTTTGCAGGAAAATAATAAACCATTTATATTAATGGTAACAGGCAAACTATACTGTGTTTAACTGTAAATTTTAAATATATATGTAGGGTGGGTGGGTGGCTTCTATCCACCCTTCAATCAATTAAGTCAAACACTTTTTAGTTTTTTTGCTAACACTAACATAAATAGTTTGTAGTTTTCTTGCAAACTTAAAAGCGATCAGTAGTTAAAATATCATTGTATATGTAGGGTGGGTGGGTGGCCTCTATCCCACCCTCCAATTTATTAACCACAAGCGAGGGTTTTTAAGGAAGACAAGTGTAAACGACAGATTTTAGCAGTGAAATATTAAACAAGTTTCGTTGGTTACATAATAATAGAAATTTCGTTTATATTTTAATGCTTCATTTAAATAATTATTAACCTACAATTAAATTTTGAGAGATAATATTGTGATTGCTACCTGAAGAAAGAGTTAAGAAATAAATGTGTTAAGTAAGGAATGTAATTAATTGTAACAAGTCCTTGCAAAAAACAGCTTTTTATTATTGATTATAGCTTTATTAACTTGTTGATTTACTTATTCCTGACGTCATTTAAAATTTCTATTATGCATTAACACATACGTAAAATTTGTTCAATTTCGCATTAAAACATACTTATTGATAACTTTATGTAGATAAACAATTGTTGGGCCACAAAGTTTCAAATTTAATTCAATTATAACAAACACCAGATGGCGCTATAAAAATTATATTCGCTTAAAGTATTCGTTTGATAATGTCCGAATAGGACGAAACTAGTCACAATAAAAAGTGTAAAAATTCGTGATACTAGCAAAGTGCTATTATTTCTTAAACCTATTTCGTAAAATTATATTCGTTCATAGATTAGATGAGTGTATAGATGTACAATTAAATTTGCACTTTGAGCATATAATATATTTAATAATACTCAGGAATAAAATACTATTCATATGCATTTAAGAGTTATGTAAAGTATACTATCTAATTAATTAAATATAGAATAGTATATTAAAGAATGGGTTTAATAAGCGCAAACGACGAGCGTTGCGAGACGTTAACTAATGGGCAAGTGCGAAAAAAAGCCTTATGAACGAGTTTTTTGTAGTATTTTTTCTATTTTGCACATTATATCTACCATTTTTTAATAAAAATTCATTCAGAGATTCATAATTTGGGGGGAATTTTGTATAGGTTGGCATTGGTAGTCCATTGGCATTCAAATTGTTAACTTCATTTTAGTAATTTATGTTATCAACGCAAACGGGATTAATATAATTTTCTCCATTTTTTGGTTTGCACACTATTATAATGAAGTAATATCAGTGATTTTGATTTAAATTTTTTATAAACGAATATTGGATATTTAACATTTTGGTGTTGGCTGCGTTGAAAATATCAAAGCACCAACCTTGAAAAAAGTAAATTACACTAGGCTATAAGAGCACTCTGTACGAGCTATAAACGAATGAAAATAGAAAAAAATTGTATTTGTGAGTTATATGAAGTGTACTATCAAATTAATTAAAAATAGAAATTTAAAACTGTGTTTAATTAATATTAATAAAACACTAGATGTCGCTACTTTTTCAATTGAATATATCAAAGACATAGATGTACAACTATACTAATATAACATTATTCTGCTTTGTATAGCACAATTATGAAGTTTTCGTTTAAAAATTTTTAATTTGATTTAATTATATATAGAATAATTAATTACTGCATTAAAATTAATTAAACATTGTTATTTTTATAATTATACGAAATTACAGTACGGAAATTTTAATGCAGATGTCGTTACCTACAACAAATATTTACGTATTTAAATCTTTACGGTTTAAAACGTTTAAAATAATCATATAAAAAGAAATCATTCAAAATAACGTATCTAATGGAATACAATTAAGTTAATGTGTGATTTAACATTAGTTGACAATAAATAATTTGGTAAGAAAATCTTCTTTCAATCCAAATGTAAAGTTAACCTCAAAATTTTTAATCATTTCATATTTTTTTCTTTATTAGACGAACTAATGAGGAATTAAAGTAAGTATAATATTTTAATTTATTAATACATTGATGTGTAGCGTAAAAAATTTGTATTCTTTTAGGTATAAACAATTATAACCGATAATGAAAAAGTTAATCTCAAAATATTTTAAACTAAGAGATTAATGAAAATAACACTACTGAACTCTTTATTTAGTAGAAATGCTATAAAATTAAGCATAGAATGTACAGCAGTTGATAATTAACATCACCATTTAGCTGGAATAATGGATGCGTATGAGGAAATTGAATGGTAATTATATTTTAATGTTCATTAAAATAATTTGTTGATGGTAGAGACGTTTACATCGTGGTAAATATTGATTAAATTGGAACTAAAACACGGTGATTTTGTTTTAACACTTTATTTAATAATTGATTATAGTCACTGTAAAAATTATTAAATATAGTGGTAAAACGAAATCACCTTGTTTTAATTCGAGTGCATTAAAATTGTACTGTATAATTAATATTATATAATTATATATATATTCATATACCCTTCTACCGCCTAAGAGTGTAGGGTATATACTGTACACAATTTTATTATTGATCGCTGCAACATGTTTCACCGCACAGTACTTTATCAGGCAGTTGAATGAATAATCATTTATTTCCTTTATTAATTCAATATCGTACTCATACATAAAACATGAACGATGAGGTAAATTAACTTAGCATCATTCGGTTGTACTTATCACTTATCATTAAATCACATTCAATTTATTTATTAATTGATGGATGAACAAAAAGTTCCTAGTTTAATAAAACATAAACATTTGATATTACTGTGCAATAGATCAAATTAAATCAAATTAATTTTGTACATATATTCTCGAGGCTGACATAATAGAAATTAGTCGGAGAAAAAGTTCTATTTAATCAATAAAGACTTCCGTGTTTCTTGCTGTCAAAATTTGTTCTTTGTGTATCATTAATTTATGTATTCTTTTGTAAATATGTTATAAGCAAGAAAAACAAAGTAATAAAGAATAATCGATTAGTAATTTTGTTTCTATATTAATGATTATTATTTCTAATTTAGGAGGGAAACCTTTTCGGACGATGAAATGCTCGGCGATGAAGATTTGGCCGGCAGTTACGTCAGCAGACTGACGAACGGTACATTTTCGCCCGACACCGACGTCATCCCCGTCGAAACCAACTTCACCGAAACTAAGAATAAGCCGAATCCGTCGCCCGAAATTCCGGGCTATCATTTTGCCCTCAACGTGGGACGCAAGTCGCGCTTCAACACCAAGGACCACGAAACGCTCATCAGGGCGCTGAAGATCATCACCTCCGGTAGGACGAACATCAACTGCTTCGAAAAACACGACATCCAAATGTATAATGTGTGTATATTATATTTTATACAATGAAAAAGTATACAGTACGGGTGGGTGCTTACTATGTCAATTGTCAAATATTATTCTTGAAAATTGACATTTGACAGTTGACACTTAATTGACCGACTGTTGGTTATATAAATTTAATGGCTGTCAGTTGATATTTGACACTTGGCACGGTTAAACTCAACATGAAAATTGATATTGTAACAGATTTTCATAGTTGATTAGTTGACTGTTGGCAGCGGTAAACTGAAATTTGACAGTTGATAAATACAATCTAATATGAGGCAAAGATAATAATTAAAAGTTTTCAGGATTTGACAATGTCTATAACAAAGATATTTGACCAACAGTTGACACTTGAAATTTGATAACCGAAAGTTTTGACAATTTGGTGGGTGTTGAAAAATAATATTTATTTGATAATTGACAATTGAAAAAGCTGCCGATTGTCATTTAACGATTGACACTTAATCACTGACAGTTGTATAAATTTAATAGTAGCCACTTGACGGTTGAGAATTGAAATTAGATGATTGTCAGTTGACATTTGACAAGGTTAAGCTGACAATTGAGAGTTGCAAATTGTCAATTAAAAACATAACTCTTAACAGTTAAAAAAAAAATATATTTGACAGCTGACAGCTGAAAATTGTAATGTGACAATTGACACATAATAAATGACAATTAAAAACATTGACATTTGACACTTTATTCTTAATAACTGACGGTTGATAAATAAAATTACTTAATATGTGGTAGGCTAATGATTAAAAGTTGAATAAATCTATATCTATAAGAAAGAAAACTGTCATTTGACAATTGAGACTTGACTATATTAATCTGACAGTCCACACTTTAAAATTATTAGCCGACAGTTTTGACAATTTGATATTGCTGATAATAAACAGTTGAAAATTAATTTATTTGATGATCGACAACAATTAAGACCTGTCAATAGTCATTTGACAGTTGACACTGGGAGTCGGTTGTATGAATTTGACATTAAGCATTTGATGATTAAAAATTGAAAATTGATGGTTGTCAATTTGAGCTTAAGCTTAAAAATTGTAAATTGACGTTTAATAATTGATATTAAAAAAAATCAACTGTTAAATATTGATACTTGACAGATGACACTTGAAAATTGACATTTGATAAGTAATCCGGATAGATGAAAACTGATAATATAAATCTAAAGCACAGACAGTTGTCATTTGATATTTGACAGATGACATTTAATAGTTGAACGTTAGTATTTAATAATGGATTAATTATTTTACCGCTGCAAAAGTTGGAAACTGAAATTTTGACAGTTGACAGGTAATGTCTGACACTTGATAATACAAATTCAAAACTGACTGTTGACATTTCGTCAAATGTCATTATTGATATCGTTTAAAATGTCAATTTTTGAGTCAGGTTGATTGTCTTTTATTATTTTTTAGTTGTCAATTTTTGACTATTAGACATTTCGTCAAATTTTACCAATTAATATTTTTGATTTTACTTAAATAACATTTTTTTTATTTTTGACTTGAATGTTGACATTTGATGTAAATTTTTATCTTTATGTCAAATTGGCATTTTGTCAATTGTCAATGTTTGCAGTTTTAGTATAATTTTTTGTAATGTGTTGTACTTTTTAAATTTTTTCAAAATTGTCATTTTTTAAGTTGACAAAATGACAAAATTGACAGTTTTCTAAATTTTGTGAATATTATTTTTGACTTTTTGTTAAATTTTCATTTTTGATTAACATTTGACAAATTTGACTTAATTGAAACAGTTGAAGTTTGTTTTTAACAAATGCCATTTTTGTATACATTTCAAATGTCAAATTCCATTCAAAAAAGATTACACTTGAGAGATAAAAATTGACATTTGTTTTAGTCAATAAGTATGAACCGGAAGTTGATAATTGGACATTGACGTTTGACATTTTAAATCTGACAGTTGGCTAAATAAATATGGATAAAAATTTAAATTCGATAGACCACAGTTTTGACAATTTGACAACTTTAAAATTATCATTTGATAATTGACAGTTGCCAATTGATAATTGACAGTTGCGATAAAAATTGACATTTGTTAGTCATTAAATATAAACCGGAAGTTGATAATTAAACATTGACATTTGACATTTTAAATCTGACAGTCGACTATATAGATATGGATAAAAAATTTAAATTCGATAGACCACAGTTTTGAAAATTTGACAACTTTAAAATTATCATTTGATAATTGACAATTTAAGGCCCGTCGATTGTCATTTGAAAATTGACAGTTGCTAATTGATAATTGACAGTTGCGATAAAAATTGACATTTGTTTTGGTCAATAAATATGAACCGGAAGTTGATAATTGAACATTGACGTTTGACATTTTTAATCTGACAGTTGACTATATAAATATGGATCAAATATTTAAATTCGATGGCCCACAGTTTTGACAATTTGACAACTTTAAAATTAACATTTGATAATTGACAAATTAAGGACCGTCGATTGTCATTTGAAAAATTGACAGTTAACAGCTGTCAAATGATAATTGACAGTTGCTTGTATAAATTTGACAATAGGCACTTGATGCTTGAGAGTTGAAACCGATGACGCGGTTAAGTAGATAATAAATGGTCCTTTAATAAATAACAATTGAAAAAAAAATCTATCAAAAATTGAAATATCAATTTTTGCAATTGAAATTTAACATGACAGTTGCAAATTATCATTTGGTAGCTAATATAACAAACTTATAGTTGCCACCTGAAAATTAAAATGTGACAATTGACATAAAATAACAGACAATTAAAAATGACAGTGACAGTTAAAAATTGACGTTTCAGTTGGTAAATACAATACATGCTAATAATTGAAAGTTGAAACAATTTGACGTTTGATAGGCTATAATAAAGAAAATTGACAATTGACACTTGACTATATAAATCTGACAGTTTATACTTTAAATTTATTAGCCGGCAGTTTTGACACTTAAGCTGGGTACTGATAATAAACTATTGATAATTAATTAATTTGATGATCGACAATTAAGACCTGTCGGTTATTATTTGGAAAGTTGGTTGTATAAATTTGACATTTGGCAAGGTTAAGTTGGAAATTGACAATTAAAAACTTAACTAGATAATTGATTTTTGACAGTTGAACAATTGACAATTTGATGGTTAATATTACGAACTAACAACTGGTGGCTGAAAATTGACCTTCGACAGTTGACACATAATGACTGTCACTTGATAATATAAATTAAAAACTGACAATCGACATTTCGTTAAATGTCATTATATGATATCGTTTCAAATGTTTTTTTTAGGTACATTGATTATCATTTTTTTTTTTTTTTAGTTGTCAATTTTTGATCTTTTGTCAGATTTGACGGTTAACACGTATATCGCTAACAGTTGATATTACAAATTAAAGACTGACAGTTGATAAATAAAATGTATATTTGGCAAGCTAATAACTAAAAGTTAGAATTTTACGTTTGATTAGTCTACAATATAGAAAATTGTCATTTGACAAATTGACACCGAATAACTGACAATTATATCATTTTGTCAATAATTAAAAATGTCATTTGATAATGATTAAAAATGTCAACTGTCAATAATTAGAAATGTCATTTGATAATGATTAAAAATGTCAACTGTCAATAATTAGAAATGTCTACTGCCAATAATATAAAAATCAACTGTCAAAATTTAAAAATGTCAGCTGACAAGACAATGATTAGAAACGTCAGCTGTCAATGATTAGAAATGTCAACTGTCAATGCTTACAAATGTCAACTGTCGGCCATTAATAATGTTAACTATCAAAAATTGGAAATGTCAACTGTCAATGGTTAAAAATTTCAACTGTCAATAATATAAAATATCAACTGTCAAAAATTAGAAATGTCAACTGTGAATAATATAAAATATCGACTGTCGGTCATTAAAAATGTCAATTGTCAAAACTTAGATTAGGAATGTCAACTGTCAATAATATAAAGTATTAACTGTCTGTCGTTAAAAATGTCAACTGTCAAAAATTATAAATGACAACTGCTAAAAAATAATAACGCTAGTAATAAAAAAAACATCAACTACTTAAAATTCAAAACATCAACTATCAAAAATTAGAAATGTCAACTCTCAATGATTAGAAATGTCAACTGTCCATGATTATAAATGCCAACTGTCAATGATTATAAATGTCAACTGTCAATGATAGAAATGTCAACCGTCAATGATTAAAAATGTCAACTATCAATAATTATCAATGATTAGAAATGTCAACCGTCAAAAATTAGAAATGTCAACTGTCAATGATAAGAAATTTCAACTTTCAATGATGAGAAATGTCAAATGCCAATAATATGAAACAACTGTCGGTCATGAATAATATCAAGTGTCATAAATTAAAAATGCAACTGTCAAAAATTAGAAATGTCAACTCTCAATAATTAGAAATGTCAACTGTCCATGATTATAAATGCCAACTGTCGATGATTATAAATGTCAACTGTCAATGATTAAAAATGTCAACTATCAATAATTAGAAATGTCAACTGTCAATTATTAGACACGTCAATTATTAATGATTAGAAATGTCAATAATATGAAATATTAACTGTGTGTCATTAAAAATGTCAACTGTCAAAAACTAGAAATATCAATTGTCAATTATTAGAAATGTCAAATGCCAATAATGTGAAATGTTAACTGTCTGTAATTGAAAATGGCAACTGTCAATCATTAGAAATGCCAACTGTGAATGATTAGAAATGTTAAATGACAACTGTCGGTCGATAATATAAACAGTCATAAATAAAAAATGTCAACGGTAAAAAATTAAAAATATTAGCTGTCAATGAATAGAAACGCTAACTGTCAAAAAATTAGAAATGTCAACTGTCAATAATAAGAAATGTCAACTTTCAATGATAATAAATGTAAACTGGCAATAATTAAAAATGTTGAAATGTCAAAAATTGAAAAGGCCACCTTTCAAAAATATAAAGTTTAATCAAATGTCAAAAATTAAAAATACGAATTTGCAAAAAATAAAAGCTTTAGTAATAAGGAAACATCAACTGTCAAAAACTAGAAATTTCAACTGTCAATAGTATTAACTGTCAGTTAATAAAAACGTCAACTGTCAATAAAAAGAAATATTAACTGTCAGCCATTAATATCGGTGGCAACTGTCAAAAATTAGAAATGTCATCTGTCAATGATTAGAAATGTCAATCAACTATCAAAAATTAAAACCTGGCAATAATTAAAAATGTCAACTTCAAAAAAATGATAAATGTCAACTGTCACTGATAAGAAATGTCAACTGCCAATGATTAGAAATGTCAACTGTCAATAATTAAAAATGTCAACTATGAAAAATTGAAGAGGCCATCTTTCAGAAATATATTGATGATGATTAAGAAATATCATGATGTGCAGTATGGTGTTGACATCTTTTGTAACAATAAAACTGAATTTGTTAATTCTTTAAAATCTTGTTTGTTGTAATTTTTTTTTTTGTACTTTTTGGCGCTCTGTTAATTTAGTTGAATTTTGTTATATTATTGTTTATTTCTATTACTAATTTTTATTATGTTGTAAGTTTATGTTTTTTTTATAAATTTTTGCATTGTTAAGCTAGAAACTATCTCACTGATTTATTGATTTATTTATTTTTGTATTTTCCTTTGTAATTAGGCTTAGGTCTGTTAAGGAAATAAAGGTTATTATTATTATTATAAAGTTTAATCAAATGTCAAAAGTTAAAAATGCCAATTGTCAAAAAATAAGAACAGTATTAAAGAAAAAAAACATCAACTGTCAATAATAAGAAATTTGAACTGTCACAGTCGTCATTGATTAGAAACGTCAACCGTCAATGATTAAAGATGTCAAGTGTCAATAATATTAAATATTAACTATCAATCATTAAAAATGTCAACTCTCAAAATTTAGAAATGTCAACTGCCAATAATAAGAAATATTAACTGTTAGTCATTACAATAGTCAACTGTTAAAAATTTAAAATGTCAATTGTCAATAATAAGAAATATCAACTGTCCGTCAGTCATTAAAATGTCAACTGTCAAAAAATAAAAATGACAAGTGACAAGAAATACGAACGTTAGTAATAAAAAAAACATTAACTGACAAAGATTAGAAATGTCAATTGTCAATGATAAAAAAATATCAAATGTCAGTCATTAAAAATGTCAACTGTCAATGATTAGAAATGTAAGATGTCAATAATATGAAATATCAACTGTCAATGGTTAGAAACGTCAATTGTCAATAATATGAAGTATCAACTGTCAGTCGATATAAAATGTCAACTGTAAAAAATTATAAATTGTTAAACTGCTAAAAAATAGTAACGTTAATAATAATAATAAAAACATTAACTGTCTAAAATTAGAAATGTCAGCTGTCAATAAGTAGAAATTTCAAATGTCAATTCTCAAAATTAGAAATGGCAACTGTCTATGATTAAAAACGTAAATCAACTATCAAAAATTAATAGCTGTAAATAATTAGAAACGTCAACTGTCAAAAATTAGAAAAAAAAAATATCAACTGATAAAAATTATAAAAGTAAACTGTCAATTATTTGAATAGTCAACTGTTAACGATTAGAAATGTCAACTGTCAATATTATGAAATATCAACTGTCAATGATTAGGACTGTCAACCGACAATAAATAAAAATGCCAAGTGTTAAAAATTGAAATGGCCAGCTTTCAGAAATATATATAGTTTAATCAAATGTCAAAAGTTAATAAAAGTGCCAATTAGAAAAAAAAAACATCAACTTTCAAAAATTAGAAATGTCAACTGTCAACGTTTAGAAATGTCAACTGTTAATAATAAGAAATATCAACTGTCAGTCATTAAAAATGTCAATTGTCAATGACTAGAAATGTCAACTGTCAATTATTAAAAACGTCAACTGTCCATTATTAGAAATGTCAATAATATGAAATGTCAACTGTCGGTTATTAATAATATCATCTGTAATAAATTTTAAATGTCAACTGTTAAAAATAGTAATATTAACTGTCAATGAATAGAAACATGTCAACCGTCAAAAATTAGAAATGTCAACTGTCAATGATAAAAAATTTCAACTGTCAATGATGAGAAATGTCAAATGTCAATAATATGAAATGTCAACTGTCGGTCATGAATAATATCAAGTGTCATAAATTAAAAATGTAACTGTTAAAAATTAGAAATGTCAACTCTCAATCATTAGAAATATCAACTGTCAATGATTGTAAATGTCAACTGACAATAATTAAAAATGTTAAAATGTCAACTGTCAAAAATTAGAAATGTTAGCTGTCAATAATAAGAAATGTTAACTTTTAATTATTAGAAATGTCAACTGTCAGTGATTAGAAATGTCAAATATCATTTAAATGAAATATAAACTGTCGATCATTAATAATATCAACTGTCAAAAATTCGAAATGTCAACTGCCAAAAATATAAGAAATATTAACTGTCAATGATGAGAAACGTCAATTTTTAACAATATAAAACATCAATTGTCAAAAATTAGAAATGTCAACTGTCAATGATTAGAAACGTCAACTGTCAATGATTAGAAATGTCAAATGTCAATAATATCAAATATTAACTATCAACTTCACTGATTAGAAATGAGAACTGACAATTAAAAATGGCAACTGTTAAAAATGTAAGAGGCCGTCTTTAAGAAATATAAAGTCAAAAGTTAAAAATGCCAATAGGCATTTAAAAATAAGAACGTTAGTAATAAAAAGCATCAACTGTTAAAAATTTGAAAAGCCAACTGTCAAAAATTAAAAGTGTCAACTGTCAAAATATAGAAAAATTGATGGTTAGAAATTAAAATTTGACACTTGACAAGTTGAAAATTAAAAATTGATATTTCATTTGATTGCTTTTTGTTTCGTTTATTATTATTACTATGGTAACACGAATCATTTAAAAATTTCAGAACGTCAAGGCGACGATTCTGATTGAGAACCAAGAGTTTTTGGCGTTCGCCGAGGCGGACTGGAAGGGAAATTTCGGCAGGCGACCGCTGAGGATCAAGCCGCCCATCCAGAATTACGGCACCATGAGATGGAAGCACAGATGGGCGAAAGTGCATGCCCATTTGCATCCCTACTACAAAGCCGTCAACTTGTTACCCTTTTCTTACAATGAAAACGAAATCCCCATCGAGATGATACACACCGCCAATTGTCTAGACGTGGTAGGTAAATAATAATTATTCGTACACACTTAAATTTTGTTAAACATTGTTATTTCAAGAAGTAACTTTGAGTCTTTGTGTATTTGTTAATTATTCTTTAGTTATACAATGTAACTTTTTTATTCTTTTAGGGAACGGTGGCGAAATTTCTACCACCCACAATGACGGAGCGTTTTTTCCTTAAGCCTATTAATTTACCCATGATAGAACCCGATCCCAAAGTCAGTTCTAAAATGCCAGGTTTGTAATATCGACTTATTCAAATTTTATGAATTAATGATTTTCTTTTGTTTACCATAACCTAAATAATAATCTTTATTTAGCAATATGCTATATAACAACATAGAATGATAAATTAAACATTTTATCTCACTTAACCTATAAATTATACTTGAATTGAATTATTCTTGAAGTTAGCGAAGATGAAAACGTCGCCTCGATCCTGAACAGTCACAACGTACACGTGGTGATCACTTTCAGTGCCCTCAAACGTTTAATCAACTTTACGGACGTTTCCCAAAGGTGGAATATACCCGTCGTCATCAAAGAGATTCCACGAACCGACAGTAAAGGTGAGAATTGTTTTTATACACACTAATGAGGGTTCGATAAAATTGAATGATTAATTTAGCATTGAAAATCAAAAAGTTGTTTGAATATTAATATTTTATACACAAACCATAAGTCATTTCTGTGTAAAAACCACACTCGTAAACTCTTGTTAATCTGATATTTAATACGACAAACTTTTGATTTTCAATGTCAAGTTTTGAGAAATGCTTACATATTTTTAAATGATTAAATTATACATTTTTATAAAATCCTCGAGTGGACCAATTCCATGTAATAACTTTTCTTGTCTTTTTGAATCATTAAATTAAGGTGAAATGTTTTTTTAATTTTTATTTTGATGGTTTTTTCAAAGGTCAAACAAAGAATACGACAGTCGTCTACATCGAGAAACCTTTGCCTATGCTGCAGCCAACACTTTTGGATCTCAGTGAAAACTGCAACAAGCTGATGATGAAGAGCAGTTTCTGTTGTGCTGAAGCCTTCACGTAAGTACGATTCCTATTATTAAAATGAAATATTCGTGACCGAAGCGTAATCTATGTTTGCAATTTATTAATTTTGTGATGAAAGGAGACTCAATATTTCATTTAATAGTGTAGTAACTGAACAATCATTAAAATATACAATTTCTGATAGTTTATATAATATATAATATAATTATAATAATAATTTTATACAGGGTGAGTTTTTTTCGATGGGCTCTATGGGGATCTCGGAAACTATAAGAGATAGAGAAACGGTTAAATGGGGAAAGAAGTGTAGATTTACGAGACGAATAAAATTCCACTTTCAAAGTTTTCAAAAAAGTCAAGGGTAACTAGATATTTTGAAAAAAGTAAAAAGTGTCAATTTTTTCAAATCAATATATCTCGGTTATTATAATAAATAGAAAAAAACTGTAAAGGACAAAGTTTTAGATAATTTTCTGTAGATTAATAAAAAAGAATCAGAAAATTTTTATCGCCATTATTTTCCGAGATATGATGCAAACTTACATTTTTTTTAAATGGAAACCATAGTTGGCTATGGCCTCATTCAAAAGGTAATTTTTTTCTCTTTAATCCAATATGACATACGACATAGTTATTTCTAAAAATAAGTGAGTTATAGTCATTTTAAATTTTATTATAAATAAAAAATGGGTAGCCATGAAAAAGATGAAAGTAAAGCAATTGCGGTTGTTTATAATAATAGCAATATTGCAATTATTAGTTCTACAAAGTTAAATAAAAATGAAAAACCAGCATAAGAATAATAATTTTGTAATTATCAAATGGCCTTCTGTATGTGGTATAAACCCATTTGTCAAGAGGATAATATGTTTCTTACAAAAATATTATGAACAGATGAATCGCGATTCACTAATTGTGGTATTTTTAATTGCCACAATGAACATAGATGAACTTAAGAGAATCCACGAGAAGTTTCACAGAGAAAACTACAAATTAAATTTGGGTTTAATCCATAGTGCATTTGGATTAATAATTCTCGGACCATATATTTTTGAAAGCTCACTAAGTGAAAATGATTACTTTCATTTTCTTCAGAGAACATTTAAAGATACGCTCGATTGTTTAAATTTATTATTACAAGCAAGATTAAAATAGTTCCAATATGATGGTGCTCCACCTCATAACATGTTGGCTTTACAAATTATTTAAATGATGCTTTTCCTAACTCATAAGTGGGAAGAAATAAACCAATCCCAGGGCCACCTAGATCTCCCGATCTGCGCGTTTTAGAATTTTTCTGTGGGGTTATGTAAATAACAAAGTATATGAAAAATCATATCAATCCGTGGAGGATCATAAACTAGTTATTATTGAAACATTTAATTCAATTTACATGAGAATAGTCAAAAATTAAATAAATTTTAAAAAGATATAATTTATGTCATAATAGTATTAATGGTGGACTCTTTGACCATATTTTTTTAATATTAAAATTTCTCTCCCATTGATATATTGATAATTACAGAATTACTTTATGCTGTTGTTTCATTTTGGTTTATCTCTGTAAAACTAATAATTACAATATTGCGAATATTATAAACAACTGCAATTGTTTTACTTTCACCTTTTTCATGGCTACCCATTTTTTATTTATAATAAAATTTAAAATGACTATAACTCACACATTTTTAGAAATAACTATGTCGTATGCCAGATTGGATTAAAGAGAAAAAAATTACCTTTTGAATGAGGCCACAGCCAACTATGGTTTCCATTTAAAAAAATGTAAGTTTGCATCATATCTCGGAAAATAATGGCGATAAAAATTTTCTGATTATTTTTTATTAATTTGCATAAAATTATCTAAAACTTTGTCCTTTACAGTTTTTTTCTATCTGTTATAATAACCGAGATATATTGATTTGAAAAAATTGACACTTTTTACTTTTTTCAAAATATCTAGTTACCCTTGACTTTTTTGAAAACTTTGAAAGTGGAATTTTATTCATCTCGTAAATCTACACTTCTTTCCCCATTTAACCGTTTCTCCATCTCTTATAGTTTCCGAGATCCCCATAGAGAACATCGAAAAAAACTCACCCTGTATATTGTATATTTACACACAAATTTTAATGTGTTTATATTTTTATTAATTTTTTAGTTATGAAACTGAAGATATTCCCGTAACAAAGACGACGAATTCATCGACTGTAACCGATGATGATGACGAGGAAGAAGAAGTTGGAGGGTTAGCCGATGAAAAAAACTTTATGATTTCGGATAAAAAATGGATCCAGTTGAAGCACAGTTTCATCCGCAACCGGTTTTACAAACTGTGGTCCCTTAAGCCCAAGGAGGAGGACAACAGCAGCAACACCCTGATGAAACGGAATTTGAGCAGCAGAGAGTTCGGCGTGTTGATACGTGGAAAGATCGACGGCTGTGAGGTAATTTTCAGCAAGCACCTTCTCCAATTCATAGTTGTTGCACTTTCTAATACCTCAAGGGCGTTAATCGTCATTCAGACAAAAATCACCTCTTTTAAATAGATTAAAACAAAGTACGCACACATAATGATGTTTTTATTTAGGCAATTGGTTGTCTGTAATAATATACATGTTTAATATGAGTACACAACTTCGCTGAGAAAAGAACAAATCGATTCGCATTAATTTTTCCCTGTTCGGAATGTGCCTTACCTGTTTTTATTTTCGACTGTACTGCAATAAAACCTTTTTGAGGTTATGTTAGGCTTTCCAGCATACCAGCTATCATTTTAATCACTATACAGGGTGTTCAATTTAAGTGAAGACATTGAAATATCTCGAAAACTACACATCGAATAAAAAAAAAATTATAATTAAAATTTATTTGCCTCTGAGGGGAAATCTAATGATACGAAACTCGACCCACTACCCTCAACCCCCTAGGTGGTAGGGGGTGAGAAATAGTATCCTTCAATTTGTTGTATGGATTTGAATACTCCGGGAAAAAATAAGAAAGTTTTATCTGAAAATGTTTTTTGTATTCGTGACAGACAACGCTATAATCGACAAAATTTAAAATTGGCAAAAATCGTTGAAAAATGGGGATTTCCCGAGAAATATGAGGGGGTTTCGTAAAATAAGGTTCCCTATGCTGATGAGAGATAATGCGACGTGCTGGGAGAAATGTAAAACATTGTCACCAATTATTTATTATTATTATTTGCTATTCTGCAGTATTTTAAAATTATACGTTTAACATTAACTTTAATCGCGTTTTTATTATTAATAATTAATTTATATTTATAGGCTAGTGAAGACGGTACATTAAAGGCGGTCACGATCGTTCCTAAACCGGAATTTCAGCTACCTTTCGGCGGTTCCATCTTCAACAAACAAGAGTTGGCAAATCAATGGACTACGCTGTACTTCAAACCGTACTCGAATTTATACAGAGGTATATGATTCAATACAATCGTAACGTTTACATTTTCTTTCCTGAGAAACCCTCGTTTATTATGTAATAATTGGAGGGTGGGATAGTGGCCACCCACCCACCCTACATATACATTTTAAACTTAAACTAGAAAACTGTTTTTAAGTCTTAATTAACATCAACATAATCACTGTTGTGTTTTCTTGAAACTAAAACAGTGTCAGTGATTTAAAGTAATGGAAATATGTAGGGTGGGTGGGTGGCCTTTAACCCACCCTTCAATCAATAAAACATACACACGAATTTAATTGTAGAAACATTTAATTTTATAAAGTTTAGCTTTAAAATTTTACATCAGTATACTTCTCAGTAATGTGATTTATAAACTATTGCGCTTACTACCCCTGTAGTAAATAATTATTTCCTGAGAAACCCTCGCTAATAACAAAATAATTGAAGGGTGGGATAGTGGCCACCCACCCATCCTACATATATACGGAAACTTAAACTAAAACGTTGATTTTAATACTTTAATATTAACACCAATTTCACTGCTACGTTTTCAGGAAACTTAAGCAGTGACAGTGATTAAAATTAACTAAAATATGTAGGGTGGGTGGGTGGCCTCTGACACACCCTCCAACCAGTAAAACATACTCACGAATTTCACTGTGAAAATATTTAATTTCAACAAGTGTTATGTGTATTAAATTTATACACCTCTAAATATAATTTATTAATACTAATATTTACAAAATTATTTTCTAAGATTATACTCGAATACAATATAATAATTGAAGGGTGGGATTGTAACCGCCCCACCAACCTACATATTATTGATTATTTTAATCGTATTTACTGTTTATGTAACCTGAAAACATAAACAGTATAACTGGTGAAAAAAAAATAATTACAACAAGTATTAGAGCCTAAATTTCAATATATATGTAGGGTGCGTGGATGGCCTCTATCACACCCTCCAACCATTAAAATATTCTTACGAATTTTAGTGTAGAAACATTAATTTTTTTTTAAAGTTTTGCTTTGAATTTATACCTCAATAGATTTTTTCTTTGCGCAAAATATCTTCCCGAGAAACCGCCGTTTATCACATAAAAATTGGAGGGTGGGATAGTCGCCACCCACCCACCCTACATATACATAAAACATAAACCACAACACTGATTTAAATTCATTAATATTATTAGCGCAAACACTGTTAAGTTTTCATGAAATTAAAACAGTGTCAGTGATTTTAAATAATGAATAATAGGGTGGGTGGGTGGCCTCTGTCCTACCCTCCAATCAATAAAACATACCCACGAATATAACTACAAAAACATTCAATTTTAAGACGTTTATGATTTCAAATTTTATCCCATTATAACTCTCATTAATGGGATTTATAAATTATTACACTTACAACCCTTATAATACATGAATACTTCCCGAAAAAACCTCGTTAATGATATAATAATTGAAGGGTGGAATAGTGGCCACCCACCCACCCTACATATATACGGAAACTTAAACCACAACTCTGATTTTAATTCTCTAATATTATCACCAATTATACTGCTACGTTTTCATGAAACTTACTCAGTGACAGTGATTAAAAGTAACAAATATATGTAGGGTGGGTGGGTGGCCCCTATCCCACCCTCCAATCATTAAAACCTACATCAAAGTTTTATTAAATAATTAATAAATCATAATCAAATAATTCATTCATTGACAATTTATTAAATCATTCTTTAATCTGATATAACTTTTTTTAAATAAGTCTCTCTTAATTATTTCAATAATTGGGGAGGTGAGTTGATACCTAATTACCCACACTACATTTTTTCTTGTTTATTTCAAGTGTTTCTGTTTTAATTTCTTAAATTCATAGCAGTGTTTATGTTGATAATATTAAATAAATACAATCATTATTGTGGTTGGAGTTTTGTTGTACATGTAGGGTGGGTGGGTGGCCACTATTCCACCCTCAATTTTTTATGTAAAAAACGGCGGTTTCTGGGGGAAAAAATATGCATAAAAGAGTTGTAAGTATTATTAATTATAAATTACATACAGAAGATTATTAAGGTTTAAATTTAATGTATTTTTTAAATTAAATGTTTTTACAGTCAAATTCGCGAGTATGTTTTATCGGTTGAAGGGTGGGATAGTGGCCACCCACCCACCCTACATATATATTTAAAACTTTAATCTATAACACTGAATTTAATTTTTCTTCATTATCACGATTTATTGTTACGTTTTCAAGAATCTTAAACACTACATGTGATTAAAAGAATAAAAAAATTATAAGGTAGGTGGGGAGCCTCTATTACATCTAACATTTGCAAAAAGCTATGGAAGATTAAAAAAAATTAAATATAGCTATATTTGATTTCTTACACAATAGTTAAATTCTTATTTATGTATTATTATTTAATAGAAAATTGTAGGTTAAATTTTCATGATTGGAGGGTGGGTTGGACATCCATCGATTCTACATATATTTTCTTAAATCACTTTACCCGTTTAAATTTCTTGAGAACATAGCAGTGTTAATGACGATAATAAATAAAAATTAAAATCAGTGTTGTAGATTAAAGTTTTATTGTATATGTAGGGTGGGTGGGTGGCCACTATCCCACCCTTCATTTATTATACAATAAACGAGGGTTTCTCGGGATGTAATCATGCGTAGGAGTGTGATAAACATTACCAGTCATAAATCACACATAGAAATATGTTGAGGTATAAATTCAGTGCCCAATTTTTTAAAATTAATTTTTTCCACAGTTAAATCCGTGAGTATGTTTTATTGGTTGGAGGGTGTGATAGTGACCACCCACCCACCCTACATATACATTGAAACTTAAATTATAACACTGATTTTAATTATTTTTCATTATCATCATTTACACTGCTGCGTTTTTAGAAAACTTAAACAGTAATAGTGATTAAATAAAATAAATCAAAATGTGTATGGAGGATGGATGACCCTTATTTCACCCCTTAAATGTTAAAAGTATGCAAGAGTTTTAACAAGTTATAAACAATTTTTTATTTTTTTAACATAAAAATTATTATTTTCACGTGAATTTAAGGATATAATTATCGTAATTACAGGTTGGGTTAGTAGGCACTCGTCCAGCCTACATTTTTTTAAATTTATTTTAATCACTTTAACTGTTTAAATTTTTCAGAAACATTGTAGTATTAATGTTGATATTATTTAAAAACATAAAGTCAGTGTTGTGGTTTAAGTTTTGAATGTATATGTAGGGTGGGTGGGTGGCCACTATCCTACCCTTCAACCAGTAAAACATACTCACGGATTTAATTATAAAACATTTAATTTTAACAAGTTTTACAATGAATTTATACCTTAGTACATCTCTAAATATAATTTATTATTTAAAACGCTTGTTACTTCTTTAGGTACAATATCTTCCCGAAAAACCCTCGTTTATTACGTGAGAAATGGAGGGTGGAAATGTGGACACCCGCCCTACATATATATTTAAAACTTAAACTATAACATTGATTTGTGTTTGTTAATAATACTCTCATCATTATTACTATTATTTCAGGAATATTAATCAAAAATAATGATTGAAATAAACTAAAATATGTAGGTTTATTGAGTGGCTATTAACTCGCATAACTAGAATTTTCTATTAAAAATTAATACATCATTTAAGATTATTTTGTAAACAAATCAAGTAAAATTACGTTTAAA
Organism: Ontholestes murinus; assembly: GCA_963969525.1. NCBI lineage: Eukaryota > Metazoa > Arthropoda > Insecta > Coleoptera > Staphylinidae > Ontholestes > Ontholestes murinus. Next base: position 1,090,922 of record OZ018393.1, read on the forward strand.
TAAAAATAAAAATATTTACATACGTTTTTGGAATTGATGGATGGATTAAAGGCTACAAACACACCCTATAAATTTTTGTTTATCTTAAGTACATTTAGGGTTTAAATTTACTGAAAACATAGCAGTGTAATTGGTGATAATATTAAAGAATTAAAATCAGTGTTGTAGCTTAATGTTTTAAAAGTATATGTAGGGTGGGTGGGTGGCCACTATCCCACCCTCCAACCAGTAAAACATACTCATGAGTTTGACTGTAGAAACATTTAATTTAAAACAAATACATTTAATTTAAACCCTAATGTAATTTATAATTAATAATGTTTACTGATTCCTTACGCACTATATCTTCCCGAGAAACCCTTGTTTATTACATAATAATTGAAGGGTGGGATAGTGGCCACCCACCCACCCTACATATACATAAAAAATTATACCACAACACTGATTTGAATTCCTTGATATTATCAGCATAAAAACCGTTATATTTTCAAGTTATTAAACTAGTGATAGTGAGTAGAATAAACAGAAATATGTAAAGTGGATGGGTGGCTTTAAATCCACCCTTCAACTATTGAAACATTCGCGAGATATATATTTTTTTAAATATACAAGATTAAAGAGTAATTTGATAATTTATACATTCACTATTTGATTATGATTAATTGATTATTTAATCAAAATTTGATGTATGTTTTATTGATTGGAGGGTGTATTAGAGTCCACCAAGCCACCCTACATATTATTTGTTTCTTTCAATTACTATTTTAGTTTTAATTAAATAAATTTAAAATATTAAAATCTACTTTAATACAGTTGGAATATTTAATTGAAGAGTTTTACAGAAAATTAATGCGATAATTTTATCCAAAACTAAAAAAATAATTAAAATTGTACTTAAAACAAAGTTAATTACTTTAAAAGCCATTCAAACGTTGCAGAAAATAATTACCAAAATAAGAAGTAAATTTAGTATCACGAAAAAATAACAACAATTAAGATTTACCGAAAGAAATAACAACTGAAATTTTTTTTACGAAAGAACAAAAACGTGTATTAAATTAGAGTTGCCTCTAACCTTATTCAATGGTCTAAACATTACCCCAGCGTTATCTAAAGAGCCAACAACAATTTATGAATTAGTCTAGCGTACTCTTGACCTACCCTAACAGTCTACGCATTGACCGAGCGTACTCCCGACCTATCCAACGCGTAGACTCTTAGGGTAGGTCCAGAGTACGCTAGATGCGTGTACAATGCGATAAACCAGAATTACGGTTTTATTTCAAAAAGTAAAAAATATTTTAATCATTCTTTCAAATCAATTAAAATCATTAAATTTATACCACTATCCCACTCTTTATTTTTCACCCAATAAACGAGCCCTTTTTCGGGGAGATATTATATCTAAAGAAGTAGTCAACATTTTAATTAATAAATTGGATTCAGAGTTGTACTGAAGTATAAATTAATTGTAAAACTTGTTAAAATTAAATATTTTATAGTTAATTGCGTTAGTAGATTTTAGTGGTTGGAGGGTGGGATAGAGGCCACCCACCCACCCTACATATATACAGAAACTTAAACTGGAACACTGATTTTAATTCTTTAATATTATCACCAATTTTACTGCTACGTTTTCAGGAAACTTAAGCAGTGACAGTGATGAAAATAAACGAAAATATGTAGGATGGGTGGGTGGCCTCTGATACACCCTCCAACCAGTAAAACATACTCGTAAATTTGACTGTGAAAACTTTTAATTTCATAAAGTTTTGTATTAAATTTATACATCAGCATATCTCAAAATGTAATTTATTAATACAAATATTTATTACTCTATTACAAAATTAATTCCCGAGAAATCCTCGATTATAATATAATAATTAAAGGGTGGTATAGTGGCCACCCACCCACCCTACATATACATTTAAAATTTAAACTAGAAAACTGCTTTCTATTTCTTAAACATCAACATAATTACTGTTACGTTTTCTTGGAACTAAAACAGTGTCAATGATTTAAAATAACGAACATATGTAGGGTGGGCGGGTGGCCTCTAACCCACCCTTCAACCAGTAAAACATACTCACGGATTTTGCTATGAAAACATTTAATTTTAAAAAGTTTTGCATTGAATTTGTACCTCAACATAATTCTGTGTGTGTTTTATTTATATCTGATAACGTTTATCACTCTCCTGCGCATAATATCTTCCCGAGAAACCGCCGTTTATTACATAAGAATTGGAGGGTAGGATAGTGGCCACCCACCCACCCTACATATACAATAAAACTACAACCACAACACTGATTTCATTTCTTTAATATTATCAACATAAACACCGCTATTTATTTAAGAAACTAAAACAGAAACGATTGAAATAAACAAAAATATGTAGGCTAGGTAGGTGGCCACTAACCCACCCTCTCACTAATTGAAATAATCGAGTGAGTATTTTTTTTAAAGAGATATGATTAAAATAAATAAATTAATTAATCACATCATTACAATTTATTAATTATTTAGTAAAACTTTGATGTATGTTGTAACGATTCGAGGGTGGGATAGAGGCCACCCACCCACCCTACATATTTCTGTTTTTTTAATCACTTTCACTGCTTAAGTTTCCTAAAAACGTACCAGTAAAATTAATGATAAAATTAAAGAATTAAAATCAGCGTTTTAGTTTAAGTTTCCGTTTATATGTAGGGTGGGTGGGTGGCCACTATCCCACCCTTCAATTATTATATCATTAACGAGGGTTTTTCGGGAAGTATTAATGAATTACAGAGGTAGTAAGTGCATTAATTTATAAATCACATTAGTAAGTTATTACGGGATAAAATTTTAAATCATAAACAACTTAAAATTAAATGTTTTTTAACTAAATTCATCAGTATGTTTTATTGATTGAAGGGTGGGTTAGTGGCCACGTACCCACCCTACATATTCTCATTATTTAAAATCACTGATACGGTTTTAGTTTCATGAAAACTTGATACTGTTTATGCTGATAATACCAAAGAATTTAAATCAGTGTTGTGATTTTGTTTTTTATGTATATGTAGGGTGGGCGGGTGGCCACTATCCCACCCTCCAATTCTTATGTAATAAACGGCGGTTTCTCGGGAAGATATTATGTGCAGGAGAGTGATAAACATTACCAGTTATAAATAACAAACAGAAATATGTTGAGGTACAAATTCAATGCAAAACTTTTTAAAATTAGATGTTTTTATAGCAAAATCCGTGAGTATGTTTTACTGGTTGGAGGGTGGGTTAGAGGCCACCCACCCACCCTACATATTTTTGTTTATTTTTATCACTGTCACTGTGTAAGTTTCCTGAAAACGTAGCAGTAAAATTGGTGGTAATATTAAAGAATTCAAATCATCGTTTTTCTATATATGTAGGGTGGGTGGGTGGCCACTGTCCCACCTTCCAATTATTAAGTAATAAACAAGGTTTTCTCGGGAAGATACTGTGCATGAAGAATCAGTAAGCATTATTAATTATAAATTACATACAGAGTTATATTGAGGTTTAAATTTAATGTATATGTTTTAAAGTAAATGTTTTTACAGTCAAATTTATGAGTATGTTTAACTGGTTGGAGGGTGGGATAGAGGCCACCCACCCACCCTACATATTTCTCGTACTTTAAAATATAATCACAGTTTTAGTTTCCTAAAAAATCTCAACCATTTCAACCTGCATATACATTAAATTTAAACAACAAAACCGTTTTAATTTCGTAAATAATACCAACATAATTACTGTTATGTTTTCATGAAACTAAAACAGTGTCAATGATTTAAAATAAAAAAAATATGTAGGGTGGGTGGGTGGCCTCTATCCCACCCTCCAACCAGTTAAACATGAATTTAACTAAAAAAGTGTTTAATTTTAAAAAGTTTTGTTTTGATGTTTTACCCCATTACAACTCTCACTAATAATTAGAAAAAACACGAAAATATTTTCGTAAAATCTACAACAAATGAGCCTTATTAAGACTACAAGAAATATTTTCTTTTTTTTTTTCTAATTATTAGTGAGTTTTCTACAACGTAAGGACTTATATATTTTATTAACTCTCACTAATGTGATTTGAATTCTCATGAATGCAGGGTGGCGGATTATAGGATACTTGTTCTTATTACTACATATGTTTTATTTATTTTAATCACAGTTACCGTTTTGGTTTAATGAAACAACAGCAGTGTAAACGGTGATAATAAAAAATAATTAAAACCAGTGTTACACCTTAAATTTAAATGTATATGTAGGATGGGTGGGTGGCCACTATCCCACCCTCCCTTCCTCACATAATACATGAGAGATTTTCGGAAAGATATTGTGCCTAAAGAAGTAATAAGCATTTTAAATAATAAATTAGATTCCGAGATGTACCGAGGTATAAATTCATTGTAAAATTTGCTAGAATCAAATGTTTCATAACTAAATCCGTGCGTATGTTTTACTGGTTGAAAGGTGGGATAGTGGCCACCCACCCACCCTACATATTTTCGTTATTTCAAATCACTGACACTGTTTTAGTTCCAAGAAAACGTAACAGTAATTATGTTGATGTTTAAGAAATAGAAAGCAGTTTTCCAATTTAAATTTTAAAAGTATATGTAGGGTGGGTGGGTGGCCACTATCCCACCCTTTAATTATTATATTATAATCGAGGATTTCTCGGGAATTAATTTTGTAATAGAGTAATCAATATTTGTATTAATAGATTACATTTCGAGGTGTGCTAATGTATAAATTTAATACAAAACTATATGAAATTAAAACTTTTCACAGTCAAATTCATGAGTATGTTTTACTGGTTGGAGGGTGTGTCAGAGGCCACCCACCCACCCTACATATTTTCGTTTATTTTCATCACTGCCACTGCTTAAGTTTCCTGAAAACGTAACAGTAAAGTTGGTGATAATATTAAAGAATTAAAATCATTGTTTCAGTTTAAGTTTCTGTATATATGTAGGGTGGGTGGGTGGCCTCTATCCCACCCTCCAACCAGTAAAACACACTCACGGATTTTGCTATGAAAACATTTAATTTTAACAAGTTTTATAATAAATGTATACTTCAGTACACCTCTGAATCTAATTTATTAATTAAAATATTTACTACTTCTTTACGCACAATATCTTCCCGAAAAAGGGCTCGTTTATTAGGTGAGAAATGAATAGTGGTATGAATATAATGATTTCAATTCATTTGAAGAATCGATTAAAATATTTTTACCTTTTGAAATAAAACCGTAATTCCGGTTTATCGTATTGTATACGCATCCAGCGTACTCTTGACCTACCCCAATAGTCTACGCGTTGGATAGGTCGGGAGTACGCTCAGTCAATGCGTAGACTGTTAAGGTAGGTCAAGAGTACGCTAGACTAATTCATAAATTATTGCTGGCTGTTTAGATAACGCTGGAGTAATGTTTAGACCATTGAATAAGGTTATGGGCCACTCTACTTTAATACGCGTTTTTGTTTTTTTGTTAAAAGCTTTTCAGTTGTTATTTATTTCGGTAAATCTTAATTGTTGTTATTTTTCTGTGATATTAAATTTGTTTCTTAATTCAGTATTTATTTTCTGCAACGTTTGAATGACTTTTAAAGTAGTTAACTTTGTTTTAAGTACAATTTTAATTATTTTTTTAGTTTTGGATAAAATTATCGCATTAATTTTCTTTAAAACTCTTCAATTAAATATTCCAACTGTATTAAAATAGATTTTAGTATTTTAAATTTATTTAATTAATACTAAAACAGTAACAATAATTGAAAGAAACGAATAATATGCAGGGTGGATTGTTGGTCTCTAATACACCCTCCAATCATTAAAACATACATCAAATTTTGATTAAATAATTAATTAATCATAATCAAATAGGGAATGTATAAATTATGAAATTACTCTTTAATCTTGTATATTTAAAAAAATATATATATCTCGCGAATGTTTTAATAGTTGGAGTGTGGATTTGAAGCCACCCATTCACTTTACATATTTCTGTTTATTCTACTCACTGTCACTGGTTTAATTACTTCAAAATATAACGGTGTTTATGCTGATAATATCAAGGAAATTAAATCAGTGTTGTGGTTTAATTTTTTATGTATATGTAGGGTGGGTGGGTGGCCACTATCCAACCCTTCAATTATTATGTGATAAACAAGGGTTTCTCGGGAAGATATTGTGCGTAAAGAATCAGTAAACATTATTAATTATAAATTACATTAGGGTTTAAATTAAATGTATTTGTTTTAAATTAAATGTTTCTACAGTCAAACTCATGAGTATGTTTTACTGGTTGGAGGGTGTGATAGTGGCCACCCACCCACCCTACATATACTTTTAAAACATTAAGCTACAACACTGATTTTAATTATTTAATATTATCACCAATTACACTGCTACGTTTTCAGTAAATTTAAACCCTAAATGTACTTAAGATAAACAAAAATTTATAGGGTGGGTGTGTAGCCTTTAATCCATCTATCAATTACAAAAACTTATGTAAATGTTTTTTTTTTAAATTTAAACGTAATTATACTTGATTTGTTTACAAAATAATCTTAAATGATGTATTAATTTTTAATAGGAAATACTAGGTTAAATTATCACATGTGGAATGCGAGTTAAAAGCCACCCACTAAATTTACATATTTTAGTTTATTTCAATCATTCTTTTTGATTAATATTCCTGAAACAATAATAATGATGAGAGTATTATTAACAAACACAAATCAATGTTACAGTTTAAGTTTTAAATTATATATGTAGGGTGGGTGGGTGGCCACTATCCCACCCTCCATTTCTCACGTAATAAACGAGGGTTTTTCGGGAAGATATTGTACCTAAAGAAGTAACAAGCGTTTTAAATAATAAATTATATTTAGAGATGTACTGAGGTATAAATTCATTGAAAAACTTGTTAAAATTAAATGTTTCATAGTTAAATCCGCGAGTATGTTTTACTGGTTGGAAGGTGGGATAGTGGCCACCCACCCACCCTACATATACATTAAAAACTTAAACCACAACACTGACGTTATGTTTTTAAATAATATCAACATTAATACTACAATGTTTTTGAAAAATTTAAACAGTTAAAGTGATTAAAATAAATAAATAATATGTAGGCTGGGTGGGTGTCTACTAACCAACTCTGTAATCACGATAATTGTATCTTTAAATTCACGTGAAAATAATAATATTTATGTTAAAAAATTATATAATTGTTTATAATTTGTTAAAACTCTTGCATACGTTTTAATATTAAAGAGGTGAAATAAAAGTCATCCACCCTCCATACACATTTTGATTTATTTCATTTAATCACTATTACTGTTTAAGTTTTTTAAAAACGCAGTAGTGTAAATGATGATAATGAAAAATAATTAAAATCAGTGTTATAATTTAAGTTTCAATGTATATGTAGGGTGGGTGGGTGGCCACTATCACACCCTCCAACCAATAAAACATACTCACGGATTTAACTATGGAAACATTTAATTTTAAAAAGTTGTGCACTGAATTTATACCTCAACATATTTCTATGTGTGATTTATAACTGGTAATGTTTATCACTCTCCTACGCATGATAACATCCCGAGAAACCCTCGTTTATTGTATAATAAATGAAGGGTGGGATAGTGGCCACCCACCCACCCTACATATACAATAAAACTTTAATCAACAACACTGATTTTAATTTTTATTTATTATCACCATTAACACTGCTATGTTCTCAAGAAACTTAAACGGGTAAAGTGATTTTAAAAAATATATGTAGAATCGATGGAGGTCCAACACACCCTCCAATCATGAAAATTTAACCTACAATTTTCTATTAAAAAATAATACATAAATAAGAATTTAACTATTGTTTAAGAAATCAAATGTAGTTATATTTAATTTTTTTAAATCATCCATAGCTTTATGCAAATGTTAGATGCAATAGAGGCTCCCCACCCACCTTATAAATTTTTCTTTCTTTTAATCACATGTACTGTTTTAGTTTCTTGAAAACGTAACAATAAATCATGATAATGAAGAAAAATTAAATTTAGTGTTATAGATTAAAGTTTTAAATGTATATGTAGGGTGGGTGGGTGGCCACTATCCTACCCTTCAACCAATAAAACATACTCGCGAATTTGACTGTAAAAATATTTAATTAAAAAAAAGTACATTACATTTAAACATTAATAATTATTCGTATGTAATTTATAATTAATAATACTTACAACTCTTTTATGCATAATTTTTTCTCCAGAAACCGCCGTTTTTCACATAAGAAATTGAAGGTGGGATAGAGGCCACCCACCCACCCTACATATTCAATAAAACTCCAACCATAATAATGATTGCATTTATTTAATATTATCAACATAAACACTGCTATGAATTTATGAAATTAAAACAGAAATGATTGAAATAAACAAGTGTGGGTAATTAGGTATCAACTCACCTCCCCAATTATTGAAATAATTAAGAGAAACTTATTTAAAAAAAGGTATATCAGATTAAAGAATGATTTAATAAATTGTCAATTAATTAATTATTTGATTATCATTTATTAATTATTTAGTAGAACTTTGATGTAGGTTTTAATGATTGGAGGGTGTGATAGAGGCCACCCACCCACCCTACATATTTTCGTTAATTTTAATCACTGTCACTGTGTAAGTTTCATGGAAACGTAGTAGTATAATTGGTGATAATATTAGAGAATTAAAATCAGGGTTGTGGTTTAAGTTTCCGTATATATGTAGGGTGGGTGGGTGGCCACTATCCCACCCTTCAATTACTAAATCATTAACGAGGGTTTTTCGGGAAGTATTCATGTATTACAAGGGTAGTAAGTGCAATAATTTGTATATATGTAGGGTGGGTGGGTGGCCACTATCCCACCCTTCAATTACTAAATCATTAACGAGGGTTTTTCGGGAAGTATTCATGTATTACAAGGGTAGTAAGTGCAATAATTTATAAATCTCATTAATGAGATAAAATTTGAAATCATAAACGTCTTAAAATTTAATGTTTTTGTAGTTATATTCGTGGATATGTTTTATTGATTGGAGGGTGGGATAGAGGCCACCCACCCACCCTACATATTTTCATTATTTAAAATCACCGACACTGTTTTAGTTTCATGAAAACTTAACAGTGTTTACGCTGATAATATTAAAGAATTTAAATCAGTGTTGTGGTTTAATTTTTATGTATATGTAGGGTGGGTGGGTGGCCACTATCCCAACCTCCAATTTTTATATAATAAACGGCGGTTTCTCGGGAAGATATTTTGCGCAAAGGAAAAATATATTGAGGTATAAATTTAAAGCAAAACTTTAAAAAATCAATGTTTCTACACTAAAATTTGTAAGAATATTTTAATGGTTGGAGGGTGGGATAGAGGCCACCCACGCACCCTACATGTATATTAATATTTAGGCTCTAATACTGATTGGTATTATTTATTATCATCACCAGTTATACTGTTTATGTTTTCAGGTTACATAAACAGTTAATACGATTAAAATAATCAATTAGATGTAGGTTGAGTGGGCGACTACTATCCCACCCTTCAATTATTATATTATATATCTACGAAAATAATTTTGTAAATATTATTATCAATAAATTACATTTAGAGGTATGCCGATGTATAAATTTAATACACACAACACTTGATGAAATTAAATATTTTCACAGTGAAATTCGTGAGTATGTTTTACTGGTTGGAGGGTGTGTCAGAGGCCACCCACCCACCCTACATATTTTTGTTAATTTTAATCACTGTCACTGCTTAATTTTCCTGAAAACATAGCAGTGAAATTGGTGATGATATTAAAGTATTAAAATCAACGTTGTAGTTAAGTTTTCGTATATATGTAGGGTGGGTGGGTGGCCACTATCCCATCCTTCAATTATTTTGTTATTAGCGAGGGTTTCTCAGGAAATAATTATTTACTACAGGGGTAGTAAACGCAATAATTTATAAATCACAATAGTGAGAGGTATACTGATGTAAAATTTCAAAGTTAAACTTTATAAAATTAAATGTTTCTATAGTTAAATTCGTGTGTATGTTTTATGGGTTGGAGGGTGGGATAGAGGCCACCCACCCACCCTACATATTTTTATGACTTTAAATCACTGACACTGTTTTAGTTTTAAGAATACACAACAGTGATTATGTTGATGTTAATTAAGACTTAAAAATAGTTTTCTAGTTTAAGTTTAAAATGTATATGTAGGGTGGGTGGGTGGCCACTATCCCACCCTCCAATCAATAAAACATACTCACGAATTTGACTTTTTTTCTGTGTAATGTAATTTATAATTTATAATATTTACAACTATTTTATGCACAATTTCTTTCCGAGAAACCCTCTTTATAATATAAAATGTAGGGTGGGATAGATGTCTCTATCTTGGAGACTTACAAATACTCCATAGTAACATTCCACTTTTCCTGTCTTCAACTGCGCTGCGCTGACCAAATAGTTCGAAACCATTCCATACAGTTGTTGACAGGGAAACAATAATTTATAAAGTTAATTTTTAAACATTTTTCTTTTAAATATATTTATAGTGCGTACGCATAGCTCCTGTGAGGTGATAACAATCGAGCCCTGTAATATAGACAGGGTGAAGAACGAGGCGGCGCTACATCACAATTACAAACCTCAAATGGGCATCGGCGTGCTGTACAAAATGTTCCACGAATTGGTTAAATATCCGGCTGGAAAATACGTGATGAGAAACGAGGCGAAAAACGAAGCTTTCCTCTCCCTGTATCAAGCAGTCGATGACGAGTAAGTTAAATTTGTGTTATGTAACAGAGGAGATCAAACGGTAGTTTAAATCAAATCAATTTTGATTTTGTTTTACCACTATGGAAAATGTAAAAATTATAAATAGTTTATGTAAAATCAAGATGTATATACCACGAAGTAAACCCTCCCATCATAAGGGAATTTGTAGAAATTAGTAAACAATTAATTAATTATTTATCCCTTATCCTAAATAGTTGGATGTGTAAAAAATTCAGTATTCTCTCATCGTACACACTTTAATAAGTAGTTCGAGAAACAATTTTGATCAAGTGTTGTGAAGTAAAACACAGTAAATATATTTCTTGAGTTATTATAATTTTACTATAAGGGAATTTGTTGAGGTCTGTTTAAAATTGTGGTTTTTATAACTTTAGCAATTTTTCTTTTTTTGTGTAGAGAAAGCTGTGATTTAAATCTGCACAAAATTTACGAATCTGAAGGGAAGATCGTCGAGGATTACATTAAGCCCTGGACGCCCATCGACACCACGGTGTTGCTTCCAAGGTACGAACTCGACCGTCACATGCCTGGCCTGTTTAAACCGCGCAAATTCCAACAAGGTAAGTACAGAAAAATATTCATTTCTCATCCGATTGGTATGAATAAACTATTGATTTTTCTTTTCACGTTCAGTTCCACATCACATGAAATGGAAGAATAATAAAAAGAAGAGTAAGTATTATCGTGCGTTTGATTATTTCCTAAAATATATTTTTTGTTTCTCAATTTTTAATAACAATTAGGATAACACTTTAGACAATAGATGTACTTATATAATACTTAATTAATCTTTTACAGAAAAGAAGAAAAAGAAACCAAACATCGTAAAAAAAGAAAATATAGTTTAAAGCATTTTTCACGTTTGTAAATAATTACAATTTTCGTTACAAAAATGGATATTTTATTAATGATTACATCACGCCCAACTCCTCCATCCTCAATCCCAACATTAACCACTTGCGCTATAAAGACGTGTCACACATGTCAATGTTACCATATGTTACATTATTAATCGTAGTACAAGTGTTTAAATAAGTCCAAAAGAATACAATTAAAAATTTTTATTCAACTTTTTTTTTTTTACAATAAATTTTTCATTAATTTTTTTTCGATCATATTTTTATGAAAATACACATCACTGTAAATCGAAAAATTCAATTAAACTATAAATGGTTAATACAAAAAAAGTATGGAGGTAAAAACTAAACTGACCAAAGGCCGCTGCTGCTGCTGCTGGAGGAGGACACGTGCGGCCTGTTTTATTTTTAAATTTTCAATTAACAAACCCATGAGTCCCGAGGTCTCCTGGAGGAATATTGCTGCTGCTGCTGCTGGTGGTGTTATTTACACAGGATGTTTGTTTTCGCGCAAACAGGAATAGTTAATGGAGGAGGACGAGGAGGAGGAGATGGAGCAGGAAGAGGCGTTAGTGAATAATTCCAGGTCGAGTGTCATTTAGTTTAGAATTAAATATGATTACAAAAGTAGTAAACGAAAAGGAAATACCTAACTACAACCACCTATGACAGTTTCTTGGCCTTTTGATATAACGTGTCCACCACTTTGCTCATGCTCTGGATCGTCTCTAGGGCCATTTCGTATGTTTTGTCTACTGGCGTTTCTTCGAATACGATTAAGACTCCTGAAAAATACATTTACGTATAATTATTCAATCCATCATTATTTATTTACACTTTCAAATTAATTTGATCTTAGATTAAAAATTGTTAAACAACTATAACTAAGTAATTATAAGTTAATTTATGTTTTAGTGATGAATGTGTAAAATAAACACAAATATTTTGAGGTTACTAAAGTAAATAAAGTGACAGAAATTAGTTATTGCTAAGCAACCTCAATAAAATATTACAATTGTTTTATTCTGAATGTTTGTTTGTACATTACCTTCTCCTTGGTCTAAAATCCCGTGGAATTTGGCATCTAAAATCATCTGCGAGAGTTTCTTTTCGACCTGCGGCATGGGAAGCTTGATGGTCTTCGCTATGTAATCGACCTGGACGCGCGAGTACGGCTCGATGATTCTGCACAAATTCTGCTCCAGCATGTTGTCATAAAGAGTACCGAGATGAGCCCTCACGATAACGTCATCCTCCAACTCGTGTTTAAACTGTTTAACGCCCTGCTGAAAATCGGCCAAGGAGCGTTTGTGCGAGGCCTGCGCGACCGCCTTCATCGCATCGATGTCCTTCCCCGCATACTTAATGGCCAGTTTCCCACTTACAATCTGCTGCACGTCCTCGGGGTTGTTGAGCATGATCTTGGACAGCAGCATGTATTTAAGGGCGGTCAGGGCTTTGGGCGATTCGACGCTGTCGAAACCCTCGAAGGCCTCGTAGAAGTAGGAGTATGCAGTCTTGAAATCTTTCTCGTCGGCGGCGTGCAGTATGCCGGATTGTAAGTCCAGGGACGCTTGCATTTTCGGCGGGCAATAAATGGCGTTTGCGGTCGTGCGAGCCGATGTAAGGGCGGCACGGGCTTTCGGGAGATTGCTAAGGGCGTGATAGGTCTTACTCTCTAATAACTGCACCTCGACTAGCAAGTTTTTGTCGTCTAATTTTTTAAGTTCCTTAAGTAAAGTGGAGCCGAGCTGGAGGGCCTCGGAGAACATACCGGTGTCGAAGTATAAAGCTATCAATCGTGCCTCCAGCGACTGCCTGAGGAAGGTCCTGCGCTCCTCCTTCGCCCACTCGATGCACTCCTTGCATAGCTGGACCTCGATACCGATCCCGGCCTCCAGATCGAGGAAGAAGTCTACGAGGGACCTCACCAGTTTCGCCGCCTTCGCCTTGCTGATGAGGGAGAGGAAGGGCCTTGTGGCTTTGATCAAGTCGGCCAGTTCCTTGGCCTTACCCTCCTTCTTGTACTGCTCGCCCAGATTGAGGATGTCTTGCTCCTTATTCTTAATTTCCTCCTCGTTGTCCTCCACATCCTCGCCGCGCTTTATCTTATTCAACAATTCCAAATCTTTCTCCCTTTTCCGGTCAGAGACCGATTGGGCTCTCTCGATTAACATTGCACCGGCCATGTTTGTCGCTCAACTAGAATAATAGCACTGTCATGGAATCGAAGCGGGCTAACGTCAAGAACGACCGACACACACAGGCGAAACAATTAAATCGAAATAACAACCCTAAAAAAAAGAAATATTTCACAAAAACAATCAATAGTAATTCATAATTAACATTAATTATACACTAAATATTAAATATTATAAAATACAATAATAAAAAGTTAATATTATTAACAACATTTATACATTTCACCTGTGTAATGCGTACTTTTACAACAACTTCACTCTATTTTCGACCTGTCATTAAAAGCCTTAATTAAACGAGTCGAATTTATTATCATGATTTTTATTTATATTCTTTCAATAATAAATATTAAATTATTAACACTAATACATTACAATTTATATAATTAAAATTTTCACGTAATTCAATATTTTTTCGTATTATTAACTTATATTCACGATTTGTCGATTATAAAATTTTATAGCGTAAAACCAGCGTGTGATGGTTTATTTAAAAATAACTTCTAATTTTAATATTAATACGTCGCGGAATTATAAACTAGTCACTAAATGCAATTTGCGAGTGAAATAAATGGAATTTCGCATGGAAAACAGTTTTAATTTAAATATTATACGTACATAACTTCACGTTGGATACGCGTTTAAATTATTGCAAAAACATGTTTATTACTTTAATTATTATTTCTTAAAATACATTCTATACTTGTGTATCTTTGTATACATACGTATTAAATTAAAATTCAGGGGTTAAACATTTTATTATGAATTTTAATTATCAATTAAGAACTATAATTGGAATTGTTACGATAAAACCGTTTTAATTATTTGCGCGTTTACTTTTATCCTCTTGGGATTATTAAAAGTGTACGGAAATAATAAAAATAATAATAAAAAGTGCATGTCATGAATGTGTCACGATGATGTGTGTAAAATTAGGGCTTTTAAAAGGTAATTACTATATCGAACGATTTAATTATTTGTACGTTACGCCTCACCTGAATAACAAACTAGAATTTACCGAGGAAAAACTGCGAGGCTCCGTCGACTACAAGATTCACACGTGAAATGTTTGCTTATGACTTGCAGACAATAAATTAGGCGATTTATTTTTAAACGCCAAAATGTTTTTTTTAGACGAACGAACGAAAATCATCCTTACACAATAAAGAGTTAATAATACATATTATTAAGCTCTATTTTAGCTAAATTATACCTATATAATTAATAATAATTAACACAAAATTAATATAATTATATTTAAGAAAATTAATGATGTTAATATAGGCAACCATATATAATAAAACTTGAAATACTTTAATTAAATATAAATTATTGATTTTAGTAGTAACATATATTTATTGACAAATATTTGTACATATTTACATTGGAATAATGAATAATAAATGAGTGTTATGTATTAATTTGTCAAAAGGCTATCGACCAGAGGTCTTTCTGCCTATTGATTTTATTTATTTGTATAATTAAGAATATAAATAATTAACTTTTAAATAAACTAATTTCCTGCTGCAACAATCAATTAACACAAAACTAATATTTATTTATTTAAGCAAAATATTTATTGACGTTAATATAGGCAACCATATATATAAAACTTGGTAATACTTCAAGGAAAATTAATTTTAAATTAGTGATTTTTATTCATTGGTACAATTAAGAATAGGAACAATAAACTTTAAAATAACTATTTCCTCTTGCAAAAATCAATTTCCTCTTTCACAACAATGAATTTTCGACCAAAATGTAGGCAACATACATACAAAATTTAATGTTTTTTTAAGAAAAATTATTTTTAAATTAATGATTTTATTTATTTATACTAATCAAGAGGTAAATAAATAAAAACTTACCTGATATTAATAATTATTTATTATTTTAATTGTATAGTTTTAAAAATAATGATTTAATTCTTGTCGCATCATCAATACCGCCATCTGTGTGCAATGGATGGTATTAATTTTGACGTCTTAATGTTTTGGTTTTCAGACACGTCTTCCGTCCATCCAAATGTCCGTTTCGAGTCCGGTGAAATGCGAAGGAAACGGGGACACCGTGTTTTCGGCGCTGATGGAACCCTTTCCAGAGCCGGTGCACGATAAAATCAACACCGTCGAATTTCTGCGCGCGTCCCTCGGCATACTAAAATTGGTCGGTGAGTACCGCGATACACCTAATATACCGATTGTCAAATGATAAACACGACTCTCTTTCAGATAAAATAGGTAAAGTTGTGCGCGCGTACGGTTTGTTTAACGCGAGGATTGTAAAATGTGTGCCCTTTATTACAGATAAACTGGGTAAAGTAATTCGCCTCCGGTGCGGTACGACATGGACGGCAATATAATAGTGAGGGCCAGGCGACCCAGTGAGGCGCGTTTAAATGCCTGCATTTTTTTTTTAGAAATTGATGAGTAAATACCGCGAGGACGCCGAGAAGTACGTCTTCCTTGAAGATATGATCATCGACGAGAGGAACAGTGGAAATTCATTGGCGACGGAGGCTTTACAATGGTTACGAAGGTAAATTTTTATAACTCATGTAAACATTTTATGATTAGACATCTAGTGATTATTTTTTGAACTAAAAAAATTAAAAAAGTAGATATATTATATTCGTTTAAATATAATTAAAGTTATTAAGTAATGTTACGCATAAAAGTATATAATACATTCTTACTGATTTTTTAAAAGAATATTTTGTATTAATTATTTTTAACTTTTTGTGTATCACTGGTTTAATTATATTTTCATTAGTATTTTTGTTAAACAATAATAAGTTTTTAAATTAAATAATAATTTGTATCATTTTTATTGCCTAATAATTTTTAGAAGGCATAAAAAAGTCAATGCATATGAGGATGTGTATGTTGGGTTGCATATACGTGTAATAATTTTTATTTTTTTATTTTTGTAATGAATTGTTGAATCATATTACAAGTTTCCTTATATAAATTAATTTAATCATTACCTGTTGCTCCTTGGGGGATAAAGGGCATTTTTCAGATGATTCTTTAGATGGTTTGAAGGCAAGGTCACTAGTCCTGCCCTTTTTACATTACCTATACCTCATTTAATTTCCTAATTGTTCATCTAATACTATACAGGGTGAGTTTTTCGATGTGTTCTATGGGGATCTTGGAAACTATAAGAGATAGAGAAACGGTTAAATGGGGAAAGAAGTGTAGATTTACGAGACGAATAAAATTCCACTTTCAAAGTTTTCAAAAAAGTCAAGGGTAACTAGATATTTTGAAAAAGTAAAAAGTGTCAATTTTTTCAAATCAATATATCTCGGTTATTATAACAGATAGAAAAAACTGTATAGGACAAAGTTTTAGATAATTTTATGTAAGATTAATAAAAAATAATCAGAAAATTTTTATCGCCATTATTTTCCGAGATATGATGCAAACTTACATTTTTTTAAATGGAAACCATAGTTGGCTATGGCCTCATTCAAAAGGTATTTTTTTCTCTTTAATCCAATATGACATACGACATAGTTATTTCTAAAAATAAGTGAGTTATTGTCATTTTAAATTTTATTATAATAAAAAATGGGTAGCCATGAAAAAGATGGAAGTAAAACAATTGCAGTTCTTTATAATAATAGCAATACTGTAATTATTAGTTCTACAAAGTTAAATAAAAATGAAAAACCAGCATAAGAATAATAATTTTGTAATTATCAAATGGCCTTCTGTAAGTGGTATAAACCCATTTGTCAAGAGGATAATACGTTTCTTACAAAAAATATTATGAACAGATGAATCGCGATTCACTAATTGTGGTATTTTTAATCGCCACAATGAACATAGATGAACTTAAGAGAATCCACGAGAAGTTCCACAGAGAAAACTACAAAATAAATTTGAGTTTAATCCATGGTGTGTTTGGATTAATAATTTTCGGTCCATATATTTTTGAAAGCTCACTAAGTGAAACTGATTACTTTCATTTTCTTCAGAAAACATTTGCAGATTCGCTCGATTGTTTAGATTTATCATTACAAGCAAGATTAAAATGGTTTCAATATGATGTTTGTTGGCTTTACAAATTATTTAAATGATGCTTTTCCTAACTCATAAGTGGGAAGAAATAAACCAATCCCAGGGCCACCTAGATCTCCCGATCTGCGCGTTTTAGAATTTTTTCTGTGGGCTTATGTAAAAAACAAAGTATATGAAAAATCATATCAATCTGTGGAGGATCATAAACTAGTTTTTATTGAAACATTTAATTCAATTTACATGAGAATAGTCAGAAAGCCATAAATTCAATTTTAAAAAGATATAATTTATGTCATAATAATATTAATAGTGGACTCTTTGAACATATTTTTTTAATATTAAAATTTCTCTCCCATTGATATATTGATAATTACAGAATTACTTTATGCAGTTGTTTTATTTGGGTTTATCTCTGTAAAACTAATAATTACAATATTGCTAATATTATAAACAACTGCAATTGTTTTACTTTCACCTTTTTCATGGCTACCCATTTTTTTATTTATAATAAAATTTAAAATGACTATAATTCACTCATTTTTAGAAATAACTATGTCGTATGCGATATTGGATTAAAGAGAAAAAAATTACCTTTTGAATGAGGTCACAGCCAACTATGGTTTCCATTTAAAAAAATGTAAGTTTGCGTCATATCTCGGAAAATAATGGCGATAAAAATTTTCTGATCATTTTTTATTAATCTGCATAAAATTATCTAAAACTTTGTCCTTTACAGTTTTTTTCTATCTGTTATATAATAACCGAGATATATTGATTTGAAAAAATTGACACTTTTTACTTTTTTCAAAATATCTAGTTACCCTTGACTTTTTTGAAAAGTTTGAAAGTGGAATTTTATTCGTCTCGTAAATCTACACTTCTTTCCCCATTTAACCGTTTCTCTATCTCTTATAGTTTCCGAGATCCCCATAGTGAACATCGAAAAAAACTCACCCTGTATATTTATAATGTAGGCATCAAAAGTAGTTATAATTGAGCTGAGACCAAAAAAAGTTATACATGTATAATTTTCAGAGGTCTATATTTCCTTCAAAGATTCCTGGAACTAATACTATTGGACGAAGAGGGGAAAACGAGCATAACGGCGTTGATGAAGACCGCGTACGCAGACTCCCTCGAGCGTTATCACGGCTGGATGGGATCGCAATTGTTTAACGTGAGAACGAAACATTATATATAGTGGTTTTCAGTTACGGCTCCTCCTCCTCCTTTCGTTTCAGATCATGTGCCGTTTCGCACCGTCGCGCTCCGAACTGCTGAAGATCCTCTCCATGGGCCAGCCCAACGGCAGGACCAACCTGCAGCGGGACATCCCCACCTACCTGGTCAATCTGAGCAAGTGCGTGGAACACCTGACCAATTTCTACGCGGAAAACAATCTCGAAACGACCAACAGGGTTTAGCTCAAATCTCGATTCTTATTTTATTTATTCATTGTGTTACTCGTTGATGATGATGAAAATGTTTTTTATGTATTACTCTCAGGGTCATTACAATCAAAATTATACAATCGTTTGTTTCGGCTAAAAAAAAAAAAATAATCAACATATCTAAATGGCTGTAAGTTTGGTGCATTTAACGACATCTATGTTTTATGTTTGGTATTAACTAATTATCATACTAGTCGTTTTTTTTTCGACATAAAATTATTATACTTGCTTAGATTATTTTTTTTACCAGTGGATGTCTGATTACCTTTATCTGCATTTATTTTATTCAATGGAAAGGTTCACTTCAGGTAATCTCTAAAGAAAATATATAAAAGATTTTTGATTATTTTAAAGAATCAATAAAAAATCAATAATTTTTTAATCAATTTTATCTATTAAATTATACATTTAATCGAATAATCAATTTTTACTCGGTAATAATAAAACAATTGATTAATCGTTTTATAAAGCTAGTGTTGAAGAGTTCTATTCTAAAAAATTGTAGGGACCATGCACTCAAATAAATGGTGCATACTTTTTCTTCCATGCAACATATTAAATAAATTAGGTTTATACTTAATTCATATCACAAATTCATAGATTTTTTTTCGTTTTTCTTAATGAGGAAAATTTCAACAGGAATATTGTACAACACACATCCAATTATAGTTTTTTTTTTTGTTACAAGCATATAATCTATTAAAAACAATGTTTTTTTTCTTCATTTGTTAAATTTGATGTTATATATTGGTTTAAAATAAAAACGTTTTGTTTGTAAAACCCGATTGTTTAACTCTGTACCTATTTGTAATATTTGTCCCTGCCCGATTCCTTGCGCAACTTCATGATCCTGATGTAGGCGGTCTGACGTCTGGATGTGTACCGCAGCGCCGAGAACGCAGACACCAGCTGAGCGGCCAGTAAAGAAAACATGACGGTTTGTACGACGAGATCGAGGGGTCGCAACAAGAAATTACGATTAAACAGGAGGAAGCCTTGCAGGGGAAACTGTAGAAAGACCGAGATCATCCAAAATCCCGCCAACTCTGGTATCTACAAGAACGTATAATTAATAAATATTATGTAACAAAAAGATCAAGCAAGTTATTTGTAATGTATATGAATATAGCTAATAATATTGTGACATAGGCAACCGAATGAACATGCAGAGTATACCCCCACTACTCTGCATGTACATTCGGTTGCCTATGTTACAATATTATTAATTATATTCATATATAATTAATTTAAATTAAAAGAATAATTATAAAAGTATTGAAAAATATTATTGCAAGATCAGGATCACAGTTTTCAATGTGGAGACTGTTGAGGAAGGTCAAGAATACCCTTTGGTCAAAACATAGACTGTTGAGGTAGGTCAAGAGTACGCTAGGTTAATTCATAGACCATAAAAGAAGGGTGGGAGTAAGCTAGGTCATTGTAAAGACTGTTGGGGAAGGTCAAGGGTACGCTCGGTCAATGTGTAGGCCATTAGGGTAGGTCAAGAGTACGCTAGGTTTTTGTATCGGCTATTGTAAAAGGATTGTACTACGCTCCATCAATGTGAAGACTATTGAGGAATGTCAAGGATACGCTTAGTCAATGTGTAGAGTATTGGGGTAGGTCAAGAGTACGCTAGGTTATTTTACAGGCTATTAGTGAAAGAAAGGAAGGCTAGATCAATGTGAAAACTGTTGAGGAAGGTCAAGATTACGTTTGGCCAATCTGTACACTATTGGGGTAGGTTAAGAGTACGTTATTTTAATGCATAAACTATTGAAGAATGTAGAAGTTAGCTTAACGTGATGACTATTGTGGAAAATCAAGAAATTTTCACCCAACAATTACTAAAACATCAACAAAGGTATTATAACGTATTGCATACATTTGAACATTTGTTTTAAAAATATACAGTTTTGTTGAAGATTAATTGAAAATTTAGTATAAATCTTGATGATGTTTTACTCATTTGAGAGCGTAATAGAGGCCACCCACCCACCCTACAAATACATTTTAACTTCAAGTGCTCTTCAGGTTTCTGTTTTCATAAATTTAAAAAAAAAAGCGTTGTTGGTGTGAATTTAAAAATATTTAAGCAGTAGTTTACCTTAAATTTACAAAATATATGTAGGGTGGGTGGGCGGCCTCGAACCCACCCTTCAATCAGTAAAACATCAAAGAGAGTTTTACAAGAAGAAGTCTGCACATAATTGAACCTTTACGTTTTGTTTCTTAAATATAGTCCTCGTTAACAACTTAAAATTACTCTAACATCTATTCAATACATTGGAGGGTAGGTTACATCATCCACATGTCTTACATTTTAATTTTTAACTTCTAAACGTGTTTTATATATATTTTGTGTCGACAGTGTTACAATTTAAGGTTAATTGTTTATTTAGTGTGGATGAATTGCCTCTAATCTAACAATAAAAAAATAAACCACCAACGAGGGTTCTATATTTTTTGACTAAAACATTGCATCGATTAAAATATTTGCTTTCAAATATTATCCTGTTATATATACATATACAATTAAACTTTAGGTATTGACCAGGTTTTTGTTTTCAGAAATTAAAAAATAATACTGTTGATGATGTAAATGCCAGAATATATGAACAGGGTTTTAATTAAAATTAAATTATATATGTAAGGTGGGTGGGTGCCCTCTATTCCACCTTAGAATCAATAAAACAACAGCGATAGTTATTCAAAGAAAACATTGTACACAATCAAACGTTTTCTTCGTAAAATTTTATTCTAACTTTAATTAAATCAATTTACTAAGTGGATTTTTACAATGTAAAATTTCGATTTTATGCAAAACCTTTGCTTATGTTTTACCAATTGGAAGGTGTTTTTCAGGCTAATCATCCACCCTACATACACATTTAAACATTAGATACCAATCTTCTTTTATTTTTCAAAAGTACCAACAACTTTGTTATTTCTGTAGATTTAAAAATAAAGCGATATATTTGTATAAATCAAGTTTAAATGTCAATATACGGTGGGTGGGCCCCTATAAAGAACTCTCGAATCAATAAAACATAGACTCAAGTTCTACAATAAGAAAAACAGCACATCATTGAAGATTTACTTTATAACTATTATTAACTTAATAATTCTGTAACGTCTCTTTAATCAATTGGAGGATAGATTTGATAAATATTCATCCACCTATATAAGTATATTGAGTACTTAACCCTTTGCACTCCAGTGGATTTAAGAGTCATACTTTAAACATGGTAAGATTTACGTCAAAGCAACTTTTCAAAGCCTTTTAATATTTAGAAGTAAAAACAATGCTTAATTAGTACGTATGTGGAGAAAAATACTTCAAGAGTGTTGTGGTTAAAGTTTAAATGTATATGTAGGGTGGGTGGGTGGCGCTAGTCCACCCTCCAACCCATAAAACATCAATTATTGAAAATAAATTGCAGAAATTAGAATGTTTACCTAATTCATTTTCATACTATTTTTTTACAATTAATTAATAATTTATTACAAAATGCGTTGATGTTTTACTGTTTGGAGGGTGTGATAGAGGCCACCTACCCACCCTACATATACAATTAAACTATAGGTACTCACTCATCAGGTTTTTTATTTCTAGAAATTAAAGAAATTTTGGTGTTGGTGTAAATTTAAAAATTTACCAACACTGGTTTAAGTTTAAACGTATATGTAGGGTGGGTAAATGGCCTCTATTACACCCTCCAATCAGTAAAACATTAACGAGGGTTTTATTAAAAAGATAGTGAGCAAATTTAAACGTTTACCTTATGAAACTTTAAATCAATTCGTTTACGATTAATTGGTAATTTAATATAAACCGAGTTGATGTTTTACTGATTGGAGGGTGTGATAGTGGCCACCCACCCACCCTACATATACATACAAATAGTATTGATCAGGTTTTTATTTTTAGCAATTAATAGAAGTCTAGTGTTAGTGTAAATTAAAAGATATATCAACAGTGTTATAGTTTAAGTTTAAATGCATATGTAGGGTAAGTGGGTGGCCTCTATCACACCCTCCAATCAGTAAAACATGAACAAACTTTTACAAAAACTAGTGGGCAAATTAAAACGGTTACCTAATGAAATTTTAAATTAATTCGTTTATGATTATTAATTGGTAATTTAATATAAAACGAATTGATGTTTTACTGGTTGGAGGGTAGGATAGAGGCCACCCACCCACCCTACATATACTTATGTACTTTAGGTACTGTCGAGTTTGATGTTTTCATAAATTAAAGAAAGTCTAGTGTTAGTGTAAATTTAAAAATATATCAACAGTGTTATAGTTTAAGTTTAAATGTATATGTAGGGTGGGTGGGTGGCCTCTATCACACCCTATAATCAGTAAAACATCAACGAGGGTTTTACAAAAAAAAATAGAGTACAAATTTAAACCTAATCAATTTTTAAATCAATTTATTTACAATTAATTGATGATTTAATACAAACCGAGTTGATGTTTTACTGATTGGAGGGTGTGATAGTGGCCACCCACCCACCTCTACATATACATATAAACGTTAGGTACTTATCAGGTTTTTGTTTCCAGAAAATAAATAAAGTCTGGTATTAGTGTAAATTTAAAAATATACTAACAGTGTTCTAGTTTAAATTTAAATGTATATGTAGGGTGGGTGGGCGGCCTCTATCACTCCCTTCAATCAGTAAAACATCAACGAAGTTTTACAAAAAAATAGTGGGCAAATTAAAACGTTTACCTAATGAAATTTTAAATTAATTCCTTTATGATTATTAATTGGTAATTTAATATAAACAGGTTGATGTTTTACTGATTGGAGAGTGGGCCACCCATCCATCCTACACATCCACCTATCAACCCTACTTATACATATAAACTTTAGGTACTGTCAGGTTTTATACTTCCAGAAATTAAGGAAAGTCTAGTGTTAGTGTAAATTAAAAGTTTTAGTTTAAACGTATATGTAGGGTGGGTGGTTGGCCTCTATCACACCCCTCAATAAGTAAAACATCAACGAAGGTTTTACCAAAAAAAAATAAACCTAATAAATTTTTAAACCAATTTATTTACGATTCATAAAACTTGTACTGTACCACTGTATTGTAAAGATCATAGTCGGCGTGAATCCTGTAATTAAGTGTAATTTAGTGGTTTATAATTACTAAATAATTGTGAAATTTGGCGTGATAAATACTTCGTTAGTTACATATATGGTGAGTAGATATCAAAAAATTATATTGAACAATACACTGTACATTTGATCCCGCAAAAAAGTTTATCGACGGTCATTGACCCTATAATTTTTATATTCTGCTTTCACCCAATTCAATTGAAACTAAAACATTTTCCTTTCATTCATTTCTTCCTTTCTATTATCCAACTTTACGTCCGGTGGTCTGCCGTGTTTGGTTTTTCTAAGCCCTCACAAACGACCCTGTGAGGTGAAGTGTGTGTCCCCAGGGTTTTCCTCTGTTTTAAATTAGTGATTAATTATAATCGCTATTACTTGTAATATATGTAAATTAGTTATATGCCTTAAATGTCATAGCAAATGTAGTAAATGTTTCCATGCTAACTGTCTCAATTACACAATATTAGACAATAGATTTAATTGAGTATTACATTAGCTAAGGTAAAAAACGAGACGGAAACCATTGTGGTTCTCATCTGGATCCTGGATCGAGTTTGCCAAGGGTGATCAAATTATTAGAGCACTTGTATTTAAATATATATTTAACTAATTTAACTTAATCAGCGAAACTACTTGAGTTTGGATCGTCGTTATCTATTAATTATACAATTAAACAAGTTCGTAAGAATCAACTGGCGCCTCCCTTCAAACAAGAATTTCAAACTGCAATGCAAAGTGTATTTAATGAGATTAATTAATGAAGTTAAACAACGAATTCCAAAAATCGAGGGTGCTACTGCGATTAACCAACTAACGTTTTTAATTGTTTATACATCAACAGTGTTCTAGTTTATTTTACATGTATATGTAGGGTGGGTGGGTGGCCACTATCACTCCCTCTAATCAGTAAAACATCAACGTGAGTTGTATATATATATATAATTTTCTTGCATTTACAAAATTACATTTGGTCAATATTTTAATATAAAGGTAAATAAGAATACTATTGGGGAAGATCAGGAATGAGTTTTGTCAATGTGATGATATTAGGAAAGGTTAATAGTGCGTATCCTCACATCAATGCAAGAATTTTTAAAATTCGATTTTCCATTCGAGAATTATGACAAAAATAACGAAAAACAAATGAAAATCGAATTTTCGTTTTTAACGTTTACAATAAGTAGATAAGATTAGTGAACCATCGATCCAAAAAATTTTAAAATTCGATCTTTCTAGAGTTATGGCACAAAAAACGAAAAACAAATGAAAATCGAATTTTCATTTTCAACCTTTACAATAAGTATGCGATATTTGTTAACAATCAGTGCAAGAATTGTTACAATTCGATCTTTCGTTTAAGTGCAATTATCAAAAATACAAATAATGTTTCAGTTTGGAAGCATTAAAATGCATACAATAATGGCAATGTTTTCAAAACAATTCCAAAACAGGGTTTGATGTTATGTTTAAATTTATATGTAGGGTGGGTGGGTGGCCACTATCACACCCTCCAATTAATGCATATTTAAACAATTTCCACTATAAAATTAAACCATTCACGCAAAACATTTAATTAATTTTCTTTTATAATGCACAATTTCTACAATGATAATTTTATGTTGATATTCAAGAAATTGAAGGGTGGGATAGAGGCCACCCACCCACCCTACATAATTATGTTAACATAACATACAAATAATGTTTTAGTTTGAAGGCATTAAAATGTAAAAAAATTACAAAACTGGGTCTGATGCTCAGTTAAAATTTATATGTAGGGTAGGTGGGTGGCCACTATCAGACCCTTCAATTTCTGCAAGTTAAACCAAGTCTATTATAAAAGTTAAACTATTCACGCAAAACTTTTCATTAATTTTCTTTTTAAAAGCGAAATTTCTACAATAATAATTTTATGTCTATAATTAAGAAATTGGAGGGTGGGATAAAGGCCACCCACCCACCCTACATATTTATTTTTATAAAAGATACAAACAGTGTTTAAGTTTAGAAGCATTAAATTTCAAAAATAGTTGCTAATGTTTTTAAAACAATTCCAAAACAGGGTTTTATATTAAGTTTGCATTTATATGTAGGGTGGGTGGGTGGCCACTATCACACCCTCCAATTACTGCATGTTAAACTAAAGTCTATAATAGAATTAAACTATTCACGCAAAACATTTCATTAATTTTCTTTTTAGTTGCAAAATTTCTACAATCATAATTTTATGTCAATGTTAAAAAAAATTGGAGGGTGGGATAGAGGCCACCCACCCACCCTACATATTTATTTTAACATAATTTATAAACAGTGCTTTAGTTTGGAAGCATTAAATCGTAAAAAAATGCGAATGTTTTTACAACAATTACAAAACACGGTCTGTTGTTGTTTAAATGTATATGTAGGGTGGGCGGGTGGCCACTATCGCACCCTCCAATTACTGCATATTAAACCATTGTTCACTATTGAATTAAACCATTTACGTAAAACACTTCATTAATTTTTTTTTAAATTGCGAATTTCTTAAAATAATAATTTTAGGTTTATAATCAAGAAATTGGAGGGGGGGTGGTTAGAGGACACCCACCCTACATATTTAACATACAAACATAACATACAAAGAGTGTTTTAGTTTAAAAGCATTAAAATGGAGAACAAATTGGCCAGAAATGCGTGGAAGGAAAAGGAGAAGTGCGCTAGATCAATATAAAGACTATTGTGGAAGATCAAGGACATGATTTGACAAGGTAGACTATTGAGGTAGTAAAATGTATTAAAATCCTTTAGTTCGTTGTAGCAAAATTAATTTGTATTATTCAATGTCTGTCAAAGTATTAGCTAGAGAAGTAGTTGTTTCAAATTAATTTGTTTTGTAGTCTTAGTAAGACTCATTGTTGTAGATTTACGAAATGTTTTCGTATTTTTAAATTATTGAGGTAGGTTACGAGTACGCTAGGTTAAACTATACTTCATTAGTGAAATATTAGAGTTCGCTAGATTATTATAGAGACTGTCCTAACAGTTTCCCAGAAGGTCAATGGAACGCTTGGTCAATGTGTAGACTATTGAGATAAGTCAAAAATACGCTAAGTGATTGCATAGACAATTGGCAAAGGGCGGGAGTACGTTAAATCTCAATGTAAAGCCGTTGGAGTAGTGTAAACTATTGAAAAATATCAAGGTTAATATTTAGATCATTGGAAAAGGAGAGAAGTACTCTTGGAAAGTGTGAGTGTTAATGCTTATCTTATTGAGGAAAGTCAAAAAACGTTATGTTTATGCGTAGATTATTAAAAAAATGTATATTAATTATTAATAATTAATTGTATATAAAATAGATTATAATTACTTTTAAAAACACAAGCAAGAATAAATTAAATTACAGTACTGCATAATGGGTTGCCTGCTTTCGCCAATGGATTTAAAGTTTTAAAAATTATTATAATTACTTTTAAAAAACGTAAGCAAGAATAAATTAAATTATAGTACTGCATAATGGGTTGCCTACTTTCGCAAATGCATTAAAAGTTATAAAAGTTATTATAATTACTTTTAAAAAAACCATACGCAAAATAAATATTAAATTACAGCACTGTGTATTGAGTTGCCTATATTCGCCAATGCATTAATAGTTATTTAAGGTACAAGTGTAAAAAGTGATGCTTTATTGCACGAACTGGCGTTTAAAAACACGAGCGAGGAACGAGCGAGTTTTTTTAAAGCCAGGAGTGCAATAAAGAAACTTTTTACACGTGTGCCTTACAAAATTTTATCTTCGATCGTAAAGGATTTCAAAGAATATATTCTTATGAGTAATATTTTAATGTCATTTCAATAATTCAATTAATGAAAACATATTTTACCCGCAGTGCACTAATGAAAGCGTTACTTAGCAACCAGTAAACAAGTTGCACAAACGTCGGCCGCCATTATTATTTATGGAAAAAACGTTCGCTTTATTGTAATCGCTTCGACTTGCATTAAATGAAATCTTCAGAGTTCTTAAATCTGCCATTTGGTTTGTAATATATATTTTATTTATAGTTTGTTAGTTATTTGTATCAATTAATAAAAAATTAAGTTTTTCGTCGAAAATTTGTGCTATACTATATTCATCTGTCAAATTTGATATTTCTGTGCAATAAAACAGTTTGACATTACCGTGCAATAAAAACGTAAAAAAGCACTAGTGCTTTAAAAAGCCACTTTTACGATGAAAAATGATGTAAAAAGCGTCTACTTTCTGTACGATCGTAGATAAAATTTCTAAAAACCACATACAGAGAAAATTTATGATATAAAATCTAAACATAAACACTTACTGTGTTTTAGTTTAGTGTATAAATTTATTAATATAATTCAATTTGATAATTTAACGTCTCTGTGATCAGACAAAAACAAATATTGTCCAATTTATTGTGATAAGTCAGTATTTTTGCTAACCTTGTCACGGAGATTCCCCTCGTGTCCTAAATACAGTCGAAGCACCTCCAGTATAATTAAGGCGGTGATAATTGTAATCAACACGAATAGTGTGAACTCGTTAAAAATGGTAACCTTGTCGTACAGCAAAAAGCCGAGCATTATCAGCCACACCGGAAAGAAGACGACGTTGAAATACAGCGACATCTGCAGAGGCAAATTTGACATGACTTCATTTTCTAGGTAAAAAAAAGAAAGAAAAATTATTAATCATCATCATTTGAAACTAATTCAAGAAACATCATCATTTGTGAAAATGATGGTAGCGACTGTTACTATGTGGTAGATCATTTTAATCTTTAATCACTTATCCTTTTTATCATCATTTGTTTTAAATAAATGTTTTTTTTTTAATTTCTTTTAAATTGTCATGGCTAGGCGACTTTATCATATCCAAACACGTAACATTCATCAGCTGCTTGAAAGACGGCTTTAAAGTTATAGAAAAAAAAATAGTTATAATTTAATTTCTTTTAAAATACATTTTGAATGTAAGTAGTTGAAAAAATTGGATTATACAGGGTGACTGATTTTAATAAATAAAACATCAAATTAAACCATTTTTATCTACGATCGTACAGAAAGTAGACGCTTTTTGCATCATTTTTCATTGTAAAAGTGGCTTTTTAAAGCACTAGTGCTTTTTTACGTTTTTATTGCACGGTAATGTCAAACGGTTTTTATTGCACAGAATTGTCAAATTTGACAAATGCATATATTTCGACGAAAAACTTATTTTTTTATTAATTGATACAAATAACTAATATACTATAAATAAAATATATAATACAAACCAAATGCCAGATTTAAGAACTCTGAAGATTTCATTTAATGCAAGTCGAATCGATTACAATAAAGCGAACATTTTTTCCATAAATAATAATGGCGGCCGACATTTGTGCAACTTGTTTACTGGTTGCTAAGTAACGCTTTCATTAGTGCACTCCTGGTAAAATATGTTTTCATTAATTGAATTATTGAAATGATATTAAAATATTACTTATAAGAATATATTCTTTGAAATCCTTTACGATCGAAGATAAAATTTTGTAAGGCACTCGTGTAAAAAGTTTCTTTATTGCACTCCTGGCTGAAAAAAAACTCGCTCGTTCCTCGCTCGTGTTTTTAAACGCCAGTTCGTGCAATAAAGCATCACTTTTTACACTTGTACCTTAAATAACTATTAAAAGACTTTAATAGGATCTGAACTGTTATTTTTTCTCGCACCCAGTTTTTGACAAAATACGATGAACATTTTTTTTAAAATTGCACTGTATATATATTTTTATTGATTCGCAAGGAGATTTTTTTTTCTGAATATAAAATTGTAGACAAATTTATCCATACATCAAACTTAAGTCGAGAAATTGAGGATTAAAAAAATAAATAAAAAGTCAAGTATCCATTGTAAACAATATACAGACCCTATTTTAAATGTCAAAAGTGACAGTGACAGCCATTGATACAATACTGCAACGATTTTTAATTATTTCATAATTAAAATGTTGCAATATTTCAAACACTGTACTAGAATTTTGTGCTTCTACAGAAATCGTTTTTCAGTTTTTGAAATATTGCAACATTTTTATTATGAAATTATTAAAAATCATTGCAGTATTGTACCAATGACTGACACTGTCACTTTTGACATTTGGACTCTCTATATTGTTTACTATGGGTATTTGATTTTTAATTTTTTTTTAATCCTCAATTTCTCGACTTTGGTTTGATGAATGGATAAAATCGTTTACAAATTTAGATTCAGGAAAAAATCTCCTTGCGGATCAGTACAAAGTATATATACAGTGCAATTTGAAAAAAAAAAAGTTGATTGTCTTTTGTCAAAAACTGGATGCAAGAAAAAATATCAGTACAGTTCATATTAAAGTCTTTTAAAAATCATTTAATTTAATGTTTTATTTATTCAAATCGGATCAAAAATAAGCGAGATACAGTACCAAAGGTTTTTCGTCAGTCACCCTGTATATATTTGTACAACTAATACATCCAAAGCCTCATTAATTATGTATGGATATATTTAAAATATTATCTATAACTTGAATGAACGAAGTGTGGACTTGTAACTTGAGGTCAAAATAGTTATGATAAAAAAGAACAACTATAGTTACCAACAATTTTGTCGTATACGTTTTCGGATATTCCAGGAAACACCTTTTCCGTCACGGAAACGACCGTTCCTTTCCAATCCATGCCTATAAAATAAATTAAATTCAGTTGGGCATTAAAACCTTTAAACATTGGCATGATTAATCGGTTTTTAAATAATTAAAGAGGGGCGAAAATTAAGTTTTAGATGATAATACAGTGATGAACGACTCCCCCATGAATATACACATTTGCTTTGGAAATATATATATTATTATCATGATTATTATTAAATTTTTTATAAATACCTTTCAATCAGTTAATTAAGTATATTTTCTTTAGTACGATTAGTTATATTTTGTTTGTAAACACAACGATAAGTTTCACGCGTCAAAAATGATTTTTCTTTTGTTTGTAAACAACGGTTGCCATGGAGACGCAGAATCAAACATACGCAACCATTCATGGCTGGTGTGATTTATCAATAGGAGGAGATAAACATTTGATAATAATTTGAGTGTCTGATTGTGCAATGTTTGATCAGAGCGAGTAAGTGATTTCCATTTTTCTTAAATTGTAATATTGATAAAAATGTATAATTTAATTAAAGTGAATACATATTACTGGAAGAGCATTTAGGCAAAAGCACGTTAGATGAAGTATTCGCGTATGTGTCGGAATGGCCGTCTGCAGATTGGGTCAACATCAAGAATGTACGAGCCGATGTTGAAAGGGGAATTTCAGAGATCGTCCAATGTTTAGAATCGTTATGCACTGATGATTGTATATTAAAATTAATCCCATGTATAATTGAAAGGTAAATATTTAGGGTGAATAAATAATATGTAAAACATCAAAATAAAAAATAAACAAAAACGCTTACTTTGTTGATATCATACTTTAGTGTGAGATATCAACAAAATAAGCGTTTTTGTTTAATTTTCCAAGATGTATCACAAAGTGAACGCCTCAACCATTAATCAATTAAAACAAAAGATAAAATAGTGAAACATAACCAAGTATACATTTCGGACACAAAGTGACTATTATCAATGGATTAGCACTAATAAATTGATAATGGTCACTTTGTGTCCGAAATGTACATTTGGTTATTCAAATAAAATTGTGAATAAAGGTTATTAGTGCTTTATTTGTCAAATTAATTTGATCTTCACGTAACTCAAGCAACCAATTTATAACCAAGTGCTTAATTAATCCTTTTATTAACAAAAGATAATTGTCATAAGTTTGTAATTTGTTAAGCACTTGTTATTAGTTGATGTATTTCTTCAAACATACCTTTTTAGACATGTACTGCAAATCCTGCACGATGAAATTATGGCGGTACTGTATAAAGACTTCGAGGAAGTCGACGCAAACTTTTTCAGTAAATGTCGAGATTTAAATGGAAAGAAACTCACAGCGGAAGACATACACTTGTCTGCACCTGTAAATATTCAATTTAATTTAAATTAAATGATAGAAATTATATCCTAATTATTTAAAGATTGTAGAAATGGCAAATTTGGATAGTCTCACCAATCCCAAATCGAAACTCGATTGTTTGATAGCCTGTTTCGATCTCCTCTACGCCGAACTGAAGCTGGCCATCGCGGAGGAGATTGCAGATTCCGATAAAGAGAACGAGATTCCGATTGTCGATAACGTGGACGTTCTTCCTATACTGATGTGCGTCATCGTTCAGGCCAAACCGATGCATTACTTTTCCAACATAGAGTATATCCGAAGTTTCTGCAAACGATCGTATTTTAATGATACTACAAAGTAAGTTAATTAGTTATTTTTGGTAAGTTTATAAATATCTAGTGACAATTTTTTTTATCTGTCAGGCACATTTTCAAAATGTTTGAAACTGCAGCTGCCAAAATATTAAGAGTGGATACTGAAGAAATCGTTGAACAATTTAAAAGAGGACTGAATCAAAAAGACCTTTATGAAATCATGATGCAAACTGACGGACATATTGATAGGAGCATGAAAATGGTGACCAGGCAAATATTTGCCTCATTAGAAAACTGTAAATAATAAATATCTAATAAACGTATTATTATAGTACGAAATGACATCTATAATTAGAAGAACGCTGTAGTGCGAATAATAGTTGAGAGATTCAACGCGAGCGGCGCAAGTTGTGAATATTCAATTTTCAAAAAACAGTTTTCACGCACGTAACAAATTACTAATCAGAGATAAGATTCAGGTGATTATCACGAGGACTTCACGGTAATGCGCAAGGTTACGAAAATTTTAACTCTATAATTTCTAACAATAAATTTATAAATAAAGTTCTAATAATATGATTTCATTGTGGGAGAATTTTCGCTTTATTTAAACATTTTGGACGTGTGCCGGCTTTGAGGAATACGAAGTACATCGCCCCCGGTTTGAGAAACTGAATTTCCATAAGGAAAAATTTTCTTTCTCCACTAAGCGGAATTGTAAACAAGCGCCAGTGTGTGTGTGTATGTGTCTGTATGTATATGTGTGTATTTCGATCGCGTCGTATTTTTAGAAGCGCATTCGACTGAAGGCGACCAAACATCGCAGACCACACCGTTCTGGAGTTGTAAGGTAGGTAGGTGGTGGGTGCTTTTTTTTTGGGGAAAAAACGGGTGTCATTTGGTTTCGTGGTACGAATCGATACGTAATCGATGTATCCGCGCTTTATTTCTAGGCACCGGTCCAGAAAATGCGCGAGTCCGTAACCAGTTAACTCGAGATGGACTTCCTGATAGGAGGGCTTTCGGCGGCGGGCGCCGGCGTCTTCAGCAATCCTCTGGATGTGCTCAAGACCAGGATGCAACTGCAGGGTGAGTTGAAGGCGAGGGGACAGCACGCGGTGCACTACAGGAACGTGTTCCACGCCGCCGCCGTGGTCATCAAGAATGACGGAATCACGGGTTTGCAGAAGGGATTGGGACCGGCGGTCACCATGCACTTTATAAGGAACAGTATACGTTTGGGGATCTACCAGCAGTTAGTGAAGAACGGTTACGTGGTGGACGAGAATGGGAACACGCTGTTCTACAGGAGTTTCGTCGCTAGTGCGCTGGCCGGGGCGGCGGGCGCCTTCTTCGGGAGTCCCCTCTTCCTCATCAAGACTCAGCTGCAATCGCAGGCCGCCAGGAAGATCGCCGTGGGTCACCAGCACGGACACTCGGGAACTGTCGATGCTATAAAACACATATATACAACGCACGGGGTAAGTTGCAAATTTTTAAAACAATTTAATTTTCTAAAGGATTTTAATACATTTTATTATAATATTTATGTACGAAAAAATAAAGTAATATAATTAAATTTCATTCATTAAGACTCTCGCTTATTTTGTAGTGATTGGAGGGTGGGATTGAGGCCACCCACCCACCCTACATATACATTGGAACTACATACTAAAACACTTGAGTAATTCCTGTATTCATCAACACTAATATTACTGTCGTTTATTGGTAATTACTCAAGAGATAGTGACTGAAATTTGTATGTATATGTAGGGTGGGTGGGTGGCCTCTATCCCACCCTTCAATCAGTAAAACTTACGCGAGGGTTCCAATGAATGCTTTTTAATTATACTCAGTTTCTTACCCGATTTATTCGTACATAAATATTCTGTATGTAATTATTATTTTCTTGCGAAACTCTCGTTTATGTTGTACAGATTGGAGGGTGGGATAGTGGCCACCCACCCACCCTACATATGCATTGAATTTTAAACTAAAAAACTGTTTTATCTCCAATAAACATCAACACTATCACTGCTGTAAGTTTGTTGGCAACTAAAACAGTTACAGTGGGTGTAATACAAATATATATATATATATATAGGGTGGGTGGGTGGTCACTATCCTACCCTCCAATAATTACAATATAAACGACAATTTCTAGGGAAAATTAAAAAAATACTTACAGAATACGTCTCTAGGATAGTTTGTATAAATTAAAAATCATTCATTATAACCCTTGCGAATGTGTTACTGGTTGAATGGTCGGATAGGTGCCACCCACCCACCCTACATATACAGGGTGAGTTTTTTTCGATGTTCTCTATGGGGATCTCGGAAACTATAAGAGATAGAAAAACGGTTAAATGGGGAAAGAAGTGTAGATTTACGAGACGAATAAAATTCCACTTTCAAAGTTTTCAAAAATGTCAAGGGTAACTAGATATTTTGAAAAAAGTAAAAAGTGTCAATTTTTTCAAATCAATATATCTCGGTTATTATAACAGATAGAAAAAAACTGTAAAGGACAAAGTTTTAGATAATTTTATGTAGATTAATAAAAAATAATCAGAAATTTTTTATCGCCATTATTTTCCGAGATATGACGCAAACTTACATTTTTTTAAATGGAAACCATAGTTGGCTATGGCCTCATTCAAAAGGTAATTTTTTTCTCTTTAATACAATATGACATACGATATAGTTATTTCTAAAAATAAGTGAGTTATAGTTATTTTAAATTTTATTGTAAATAAAAAATGGGTAGCCATGAAAAAGATGAAAGTAAAACAATTGCAGTTGTTTATAATAATAGCAATATTGTAATTATTAGTTCTACAAAGTTAAATAAAAATGAAAAACCAGCATAAGAATAATAATTTTGTAATTATCAAATGGCCTTCTGTATGTGGTATAAACCTATTTGTCAAGAGGATAATACGTTTCTTACAAAAATATTATGAACAGATGAATCGCGATTTACTAATTGTGGTATTTTTAATCGCCACAATGAACCTAGATGAACTTAAGAGAATCCACGAGAAGTTTCACAGAGAAAACTACAAATTAAATTTGGGTTTAATCCATGGTGTGTTTGGATTAATAATTCTCGGTCCATATATTTTTGAAAGCTCACTAAGTGAAAATGATTACTTTCATTTTCTTCAGAAAACATTTGAAGATACGCTCGATTGTTTAAATTTATCATTACAAGCAAGATTGAAATGGTTCCAATATGACGGTGCTCCACCTCATAACATGTTGGCTTTACAAATTATTTAAATGATGCTTTTCTTAACTCATAAGTGGGAAGAAATAAACCAATCCCAGGGCCACCTAGATCTCCCGATCTGCGCATTTTAGAATTTTTTCTGTGGGGTTATGTAAAAAACAAAGTATATGAAAAATCATATCAATCTGTGGAGGATCATAAACTAGTTGTTATTGAAACATATAATTCAATTTATATGAGAATAGTCAAAAAGCCATAAATTCAATTGTATAAAGATATAATTTATGTTATAATAGTATTAATAGTGAACTCTGACCATATTTTTTTAATATTAAAATTTCTCTCCCATTGATATATTCATAATTACAGAATTACTTTATGCTGTTGTTTCATTTTGGTTTATCTCTGTAAAACTAATAATTACAATATTGCTAATATTATAAACAACTGCAATTGTTTTACTTTCACCTTTTTCATGGCTACCCATTTTTTATTTATAATAAAATTTAAAATGACTATAACTCACTTATTTTTAGAAATAACTATGTCATATGCCATATTGGATTAAAGAGAAAAAAATTACCTTTTGAATGAGGTCATAGCCAACTATGGTTTCCATTTAAAAAAATGTAAGTTTGCGTCATATCTCGGAAAATAATGGCGATAAAAATTTTCTGATTATTTTTTATTAATCTGCATAAAATTATCTAAAACTTTGTCCTTTACAGTTTTTTTCTATCTGTTATAATAACCGAAATATATTGATTTGAAAAAATTGACCCTTTTTACTTTTTTCAAAATATCAAGTTACCCTTGACTTTTTTGAAAACTTTGAAAGTGGAATTTTATTCGACTCGTAAATCTACACTTCTTTCCCCATTTAACCGTTTCTCTATCTCTTATAGTTTCCGAGATCCCCATAGAGAACATCGAAAAAAACTCACCCTGTATATTTGTATTACACCCACTGTAACTGTTTTAGTTGCTTACAAACTTACAATAATGATAGTGTTGATGTTTATGGAAATAACACACTGTTTTAGTGTGAAATTCAATGTATATGTAGGGTGGGTGGGTGGCCACTATCCTACACTCCAATCAACACAACATAAACAAGAGTGTGTCAAGAAATTAAAAAATACAAATATAATATTAATGTACGAAAAAATAAAAGTACAAAAGTTTGTGTAATTAAATTTCATTCATTAAAACTCTCGCTTATGTTGTAATGATTGGAGGGTGGGATAGAGGCCACCCACCCATCCTACATATACATTGAAACTTCATACTAAAATACTTGAGTAATTCCTGTAATCATCAACACTAACATCATTGTCGTTTATTGGCAACTACTCAAGACATAGTGACTGAAATTTGTATGTATATGTAGGGTGGGTGGATGGCCTCTATCTCACCCTTCAAATACTGACAGTGTGACAGTGGTCACCCACCCACCCTACATAAATACATTTAACTTTATGTTAAATCCTGTTTTTAAGTTATTCCCAAATATTGACTTTTTTGCTTGTATTATTTTTTTTGCAAAAACAAGGCATTATCATTGGCTTAAGTAAAGAAACCGAAAACACTATGTGTGGATTAAATTTTTTAAGTATATAGAGGGTGGGTGGGTGGCCACTATCCCACCCTCCAATTACTTGAAAAGGAACAGTAAGACTTGCTATAATTTAAGCACATAATTCAACGTTTCTTATTAGTAATTGTTGTATTTTGAAATTAACTTAAGGTAATCTTTTGTTAATGATAAAATAATTGGAGGGTGGGATAGTGGCCACCCACCCACCCTACATATACATTAAAACTTCAATTAAAACCTACTTTTCAATTGTTTCGATCACTTCAGTACTAACACTGCTGTTGTTTCCACAAAACAAAAAACAATTTATTAGAAGTGATGAAAGAAAATAAATATATACAGGGTGGACAAATTGGTTAATTTTGTACAATTATTAAAACTTTTCAAATGCATTGTTTCTCTACCATTTCCTATTATTGGTTTTGTGCTATTTACTCAAGAAAATCTTTTGTTAATGGTGCAATAATTGTATGGTAGGATAGTGGCCACCCACCCACCCTACATATATATTTAAACATAAGCTGAAACATTACTTTTTTATTATTTAACTTCATCACCGATACTGGACTAGTTTCCATAAATTCGATTTAGTAGCAGTGATGAAAATATACATAAATTTGTAGAGAGAGTGGGCAGCCTTTGACACACCCATCATTTACGTCAGATATACAGGGTGACTGACGAAAAACTTTTGGTGCTGTATCTCGCTTATTTTTCATCCGATTTGAATAAATAAAACATCAAATTAAATGATTTTTAAAAGACTTTAATATGAACTGATATTTTTTCTTGCATCCAGTTTTTGACAAAAGACGATCAACATTTTTTTTTTCAAATTGCACTGTATATATATTTTGTATTGATCCGCAAGGAGATTTTTTCTGAATCTAAATTTGTAAACGATTTTATCCATTCATCAAACCAAAGTCGAGAAATTGAGCATTAAAAAAAAATTAATAATCAAATACCCATAGTAAACAATATACAGAGCCTATTCCAAATGTCAAAAGTGACAGTGTCAGTCATTGGTACAATACTGCAATGATTTTTAATAATTTCATAATAAAAATGTTGCAAGATTTCAAAAACTGAAAAACGATTTCTGTAGAAGCACAAAATTCAAGTACAGTGTTTGAAATATTGCAACATTTTAATTATGAAATAATTAAAAATCGTTGCAGTATTGTATCAATGGCTGTCACTGTCAATTTTGACATTTAAAATAGGGTCTCTATATTGTTTACAATGGATACTTGACTTTTTATTTATTTTTTTAATCCTCAATTTCTCGACTTAAGTTTGATGTATGGATAAATTTGTCTATAATTTTATATTCAGAAAAAAAAATCTCCTTGCGAATCAATAAAAATATATATACAGTACAATTTAAAAAAAAAATGTTGATCGTATTTTGTCAAAAACTGGGTGCGAGAAAAAATAACAGTTCAGATCCTATTAAAGTCTTTTAAAAATGGTTTAATTTGATGTTTTATTTATTAAAATCGGATAAAAAAATAAGCGAGATACAACAGCAAAGGTTTTTCGTCAGTCACCCTGTATACTTTTTTCTTATTTTAAAGTTTTCAAAAAAAATTAAAACCAAATAGAGAGGGATTTTTAAAAATAAATTAAAGAAAGTGTTTCACTTGAAGTTTCAAAAATTGTGTAGGGTGGGTGGGTGTTCACTATCCCACCCTCTGATTACTTGAGAACAAACGGTAAGACTTGGTATGATTTGAGCAGATTCATTCAACAAGTTTTTGTTAATAATTGTTTTTTTTTGCAATTTAATTAAGGTAATCTTTTGTTAATGATAAAATGATTGGAGGGTGGGATAGTAGCCACCCACCCACCCTACATATACATTATAATTTCAATTGAAATACTGCTTTTCAATTGTTTCGACAACATCAGTACTAGACTGCTGCTGCTTCTAAACAAATAATTGATTAGAAGTGATTAAAATAAAAATTTATATACAAGATGGGTGAATTAATTAAAATTTTACAAATTTTTAAACCGATTACTTATTTCCTATTACTGATTTTGTGCTATTTATTCAAGGAAATCGTTTGTTAATGGAGCAATCATTAGACGATAGGTTAGCGAATACCCACCCACCCATCATTAAACTTTATGTAAAACTTTGTAAATTATTCTCCAATATTCACTTTTCTGTCTGTATTTTTTTTGAAAAAACAAAGCATTAAGTACTTACTTAATAAAATCCTTGCATATATGTTTTATTAATTAGAGTGTGGCTTAGAGGCCACCCATCCATCCTACATATTTAGTCATTTTTTTCACCAGTAATTGCCAGTTTCCTATACTAACATTTTTAATTCCGTGGAATAGTAATTTCGACCTGAAATAAAACAAAATTTGACTTTTAAATATTCCACGTTTCGACCAACTAAATTCATTAATATTCATATTAAGTCAAAATAAGGTAATGATAATAATTATAGCTATTTTTATGTTTGAGTGTGTTTGCGCAAAAATAAAACCATGATATCAACTTTTAAATACGTGTATAAATAAAACAAATCGAATTAAACTCACCAAACAAAATTGAAATTTCTTCATAATTGTTGATGACAAGGAAATAAATAATTCAATGAGTTTATTAATTGACGCAAAAACAAATAAATTGTGTAATATTTATGAAGTTGTATACATTTTTCACTGATTGAAATTTAAAATACGATTGTAGAGGTAATTAATAAAACACTATAACTTTGTTTGTATAAAAAACATAATACTTTGGTTGATTGAGTTACTTGAAGATAATAATAACATTGATTAAACCACTTAGAACCTTTCTTCAATATTTTTTTAAATAAAATATTGAAGAGAGGTTCTAAGTGTTTTAATCAAAAACATAATACTGTTATACAAACAAAGTTAAAGTGTTTTATTAATTATTCAAACATGTATAACGAAGTAGAAGTTTTTTACATTAACAATATAATTGTAGAAGATTTACTTAAGATACGGTGATTTAAATTCTCACTTAACCCGTGGTGAAACATTTTTATGTTAATTAGAGGATTTTGTTTTGTAGTCTTAGTAAGACTTATTAGTATCGATTTGTGAAATGTTTTCCTATTTTTAATTCAGTATTTATTACAAGATTAATACCATTTTTATCTCATTCATTTTCAAATAAGAATTTTATAGATAAATACGAATTACTTGATTATAAAGCACGAAATTAAATGTCATGGTTATGTTTACAATTACTCACTCCATTGCATTACTTGTGTTTTTGAATCGAAATTAAATTGGCAACAACCGCAAGGTGCATAATGTTGATCAACACCGGCGAAACAATTCCGCAAATCATTCTTCACTTGCTACATTCGTCCATTTATAAAACAACAATCACAAATAAATATGAGCAAATGAAATATTACTTATATAAGTAATTAATATTATTGATAATCGTTATTTTTAATAATCATTTTAATAATTTTGCGATTTTAGGCGTTGATTTACGTTAATTTAGTATTCTTAAAAATTATGCTAACAACTAATTAATTACCTTTTTACTTATAATGTTGTTTGATGAGTTATGTGAAGATGATGCAATATAAAATAAATTGTAATCACTTTCTCAACAGTTTATCTTTTTACTTATGAGAATTATTATTAAATTATTAATTATTGTTAAATTATTTCTACGATAATTGTGTTGTCTAAAATCGAAAAAATGGTTTATTAGCATTAGGTTATTATTAGTAGTGTTTCAGAAATAATTATGCGTAATATGTTGCAATCCTGACCTTTATAAACCATCTAATTTTTCGTTGCTTACAATAAAATCGCAGAGAATCTATTCGGGTGACATCTATTTTCTAAAGCGTTGCACTAAACAGATATTGTATAGAAATTAAATATTAAATTTCTAATGCAGTATTAATGATAAAATTAATAATAAGAAAAATTATTTTCTATGAGCATTCTGCAATAATGTTTTACACTATAAATAATGTTAAAACTACCATCTAATAGAAATTGTGTTATAAATGTTGTTTAATAACTTTAAAAGACGATAATTAAACGTATACTTTGTTTTCTTTGATTAAA
Source organism: Ontholestes murinus (assembly GCA_963969525.1). Classification (NCBI taxonomy): domain Eukaryota; kingdom Metazoa; phylum Arthropoda; class Insecta; order Coleoptera; family Staphylinidae; genus Ontholestes; species Ontholestes murinus. The sequence continues at coordinate 1,132,706 of OZ018393.1, forward strand.
ACACTTAGAACCTTTCTTCAATATTTTATTTTTATCCAGATGCACATTTCGGACACAAAGTGCCCATTATCAATGGTTTGATACAAAAAAAATGTATTATTTTTTTTGTATCAAACCATTGATAATGGACACTTTGTGTCCGAAATGTGCATCTGGATAAAAATAAAATATTGAAGAAAGGTTCTAAGTGTTTTAATCAAAGTTATTATTATCTTCAAGTAACTCAATCAACCAAAAGTATACTTTGTTAATATTCTTTTTTTCTGTTTTTAACTACGTTACATTGATAAGATCTAACATAGATCAAAACCAGTCTGAAGCTGACGTTGACAATTAAAACAGTAGAAAAAAATCGTATTTCATTAATCGAAATCAAATTTTTGTTACTGTGTTAACATTTATCAATTTTTGATAATTCAATCATAAATAATATTAATAATTCTAAACACATGTAAAATACTGTTTTGTTTCTGTGTCAATTTCCAAACAAATCTTTAGGCAGAGGAAAAAAAATTGAAATCAGGTTGTTTGAATGTATTTCTGAGCATCTGTGAATTATTTCTGTCGACCGTGTCTATTTTTACCGCGCACTAAAGTTCAAAAACTCGCGGTGCCGATCGCCACGCACACACTTTTAATTTGGGGACGTGATCGAACCGATTTGACACACGATTTGATCGACAGTTAAAATAGATCCTTACCGGATGATCCATCGGTTATTAGAAGAGAGGAAAAAGGAAAGCGCGACTTGATGTGTCACAGGGCATTCCGAGATGTTTTCTGTTATTTTTACACGTAGCCGAACACGTGACGCGAACTGTGGCCAAAACGGTGACTCTAAATTGGGTTTCATTCACGTAGGAATCGTGGACATTGCACTGGAATTTGAAAAAAAAAATGTGTATATATAAATAAAACATGATTACCATATAAGGAAGGGTAATGAAATTGTGTTTACTATTAATTTGATCAAATTACTGTAGCTGAGTTTAATGCCAATAGCAATTGTTTTTATATTTTGCTGGCTTTGAAAATTGAGAAGATTCATAAAATCAATGAGTGTAGGTATTTTTGAAATTTATAACGAAATTTAGAAAAGATTTTATCATAATTTTTAAGAACAATTCTTTGTAAATAAATTTGCAAAGTTTAAAGCCTCTAGAAATTGTTGTTATATATATTTTTGGTCTTTAAAAATTGATAAATTTCGTAAAATCAATCAATGAAGGTTTTTTGTGAGTTTTACAAAATTTAGTGTAAAATAGTTATAAATTTTGGTATAATTTAGAAGAATAATTGTTCCTAAATAAATTTCTAAAGTTTAGTGCCCTTGGCAATTCTTTTTATATATTTTTTCTGTCTTTGAAAGCTGTCACTCTTCTGAGCACTAGTTTTGATTAAAATAATTCTTTAAGAAAATTATTCTTCTCATCAGACAGAATACGACGAAAAATCAAAATTTAAACCTTTATTTTCAGTTTTTTGAGTATAACTCTTTATCAAATGCTTAGTTATAGACAATTCTTTCAAAAAAATCAAATAACTAAATTAGTTGAAGAAACCAAAATTCGAACTTCAATTGTTTTTGTTTTTTAGTTTTTTAAGCATGTCATGATTTTGAGCATAACTCTTTAATTAAATTGCTAGTATTTTGTCTGCTAAATCAGAATGATAGCTTAAGCAAATAGATACTAGATGGCGTTCAATAGTTTTATCCACCCGTAAACTGTTTTGTTTGTAGATCCGAGGATTATGGAGGGGCGTGGACGGTACGATGCTGCGCGCCCTCGTTGGATCGTCCGCTCAACTCACCTCTTTCGCCATGTCGAAAGATTTACTGCGAGAGTACCAAATCTTCAACAACTCACCGCTGCTCACCTCCCTGGTGGCCAGTATAATCGGCGGCTTCTTCCAGACCATGATGATCACGCCGTTCGATCTGGTTTCCACGCGCATCTACAACCAAGGTGATTGTATAATTATTTACAACAGTAATTCACAATGAAACAAAAAAAAAATCAAGATTTTTCAAATATGTTTCACCACGGGTTAAGTGAGAAATTAATTAAATATATAAAAAATCTCAATTTAACACTATATTTTTACTATTAAAACTACCACATTATTACAGTCACCACCTTTATCTTCATTATACGAGACATAGTAAGAAAGTAGTATCCGTTTGTATACGTCAGATGTGTGCTAACATGTTCAGTTGTATTTTAGTTGTACTTGTGTCTGAGTTACGACTCGCTGGTTTTGACTGTGCTATTTATGTCTATAATCTTTTCTCCATATCCATTCTTCAATTTACCATAAATGTCATAAGATCGCACATTTCTTGCGTTGAGAAATCTGATCACAACTGGCGACGTTCTTTATTTTCTTGAACATAAAGAAAGATAACAGATGATATATAAGGTAAAATAATAAAACAAATGTCATATGATTCTTAACATGTGACAGTTGACAGATGAAAACTGAGAAATTACGAATTAACTTTCTCTTTACGTTAAAGTTTTTAAAACTTTGAGAAAAGTTTATTTAGGTTTTTTACTGTTTCATTATCTACAATCTATTTTAAGTGTATTAACTAATTTACTTTGAAACGTAGAAACGAGCAGAACCAAAAGTAAGTTTCTTTCTAGACGAAATTGATTAAAATTTTCACAAATGTTTATTTAACTTTTCCTACTTTTCGATCATCTACAATCGATCTAAAGTGTATTTACTAAGATTTAAATTTGTGGCATTTGTTTCTATATTGATTTTAAAACGTAGAATGTAAAGTTACATAACCAAAAAATTTTTAATAAAGTTAATTCAAATTTCTTTACTGTTTTGTCAAGAACAAACAATTTTAAATATATCTACACTGACAGCTAACAGATCGACATTCGATAGATTGACAGATTGACAGATTAGCAAATGATAGATGTCAATCTAACTAACAGTTCGACAGTTAAAAGATTGACAATTGACAGATAAGCGATGACAGATTAGCAAATGACAGATTAACAGTTGACAGAATGACAATTGACAGATTAACATATGATAGACAGACAGTCAAGAGGTTGACGGTTAAAAATTGTCAATTGACACTTGAGTGATGATAGATTGACAGTTAAAAAAATTGTCAGTTGACACTTAATCAATGATAGATTGACAATTGATAGATTAGTAGATGATATATTGACAGTTGACAGATTGGCCGATTATAGATTGAAAGTTCAAAGATTGACAATTGACAGATATGCGATGATATATTTACAGTTTACAATTGACAGCCTGACGCAGATTATAGATTGGCAATTGACAAATTGACAGGTTGGCATATTATAGAATGACAGTTAGAAGATTGACAGTTGACACTTATACGATGATAGGTTGATAGTTAACAATTGACAAATTAGCAGATGATAGATTGACAATTAACAGATTAGCAGCATTGACAGTTCGACAGTTTATTGATTGATTAATTGACAGATAAGCAATGATAGGTTGACAGTTGACAGATTGACAATTGACAGATTAGCAGATTATATATTGACACTTGACAGATTGGTAGATAAAAAATTAACAATTGACTGATAAGCGGTGATAGATTGAGAGTTGACAGATTGACAATTGATAGATTGGCAGATTATAGATTGACACTTGACAGATTGACAGATAATAAATAGTTGACAGATCGACAGTTTATAGATTGACAGTTGACAGATTGACAATTCACAGATTAACAGATAATAGATTGACAGTTAAAAGATTGAGAATTCACAGATCATGACAATGACAGATTTACAGATAATAAATTGACAGTTTATGGATTGAAAATTGACAGATTGGCAGATGATAGATTGACAGTTAACAGATTGACAATTGGCAGATTAGTATATAATATATTGACAGTTGACAGTTCAAAGGTTGACAGATTGACAGTAAAAAAAATAATTGGCAATTGACTGATAAGCGGTGCTAGATTGACAGTTGACAGATTGACAGATGATAGATTGACAATTGACAGATAAGCGACAATTAACAGATTATCAGATAATAAATTGATAGTTTAAAGATTGAAAATTCACAGATTGGCAGATGATAGATTGACAGTTGAAAGTTACACAGTTAATATATTGACAGTTGACAGATTGACAATTGATAGATTGGCAAGATTATAGATTGACACTTGACATATTAACAATTGACAGATTAGCAGATGATAAACTGACAGTTCGACAGTTGACAGATTGACGGATTGGCAGATGATAGATTGACAGTTACACATTTCTTGTTTTTACATGAATTTACATTTACGTAGAATGTGAAGATACATAATCAAAAATAAACTTTCTTCCTTGATTGATTGTTGAAGCACTTGAAGCGTTGAAAATCCATTTTTAATATTAATATTTCTTTCTGGAGTAATTTTGAAAAAATGTTGTTATAGGTAGTTTAAGCTTTTTACTTTTCCTATCATCTACAATCGATTCTAAGTATATATTATCAAGATTTAAATTTGTGCTATTTATAAAATCTTCACGTAAATCATGAAACAACATTATTGTGCTATTTGTTTCTATATTTATTTTAAAACGTAGAATGGGAAGTTCCAAAATCAAAACCATCTTTGTTTCTAGAGTTAAATTTTTAGAAGAAACGTTTGCTGTACAAGAATTTAGGCATGATACTTATAAATTTCATCGAAAAGATCCTCTGGAAACTACAAATTTTGTTCAGTGTTTTAATGTACCTCCAAGAATTTAAGTTGTTTCGTAATAGAAGATAGATAGATAGATAATTAATTGATCCAAAGAAAATATATATATGTTTTTATGGCAAGTCAAAAGTTCACGAATTGCTTATTAGATTAGAAGCAATGATAAAAATTAGGATGCATTAATTTCTCACTTAAAATTACTTAGTTAAATAAGGATAGACAACAGATGATATAATAATTTATCTATCTACTACATCTTAGAACATAAGAGGAAATATCGTTGGTTGCATCAAACGAATTCTTAAGAACTTGAGTTCTTGTTATTGCTTCATTATGATTAGACAATACAATAATTGATAAGATATAGTAATCTAATGTTTTTTTTTTCGAATAAAAAAATCAAATATATGTTTGTATAAAAAAAACTCTTACATAAGTTTTAGTAATTGGTATATGGAATAGAAGCTACCCACCCACCCCACATATTTTTGTTAATCTTAATTACTTTTGCTGTATAAATTTACTGAAAACATATCAGTGTAAATGGCGATAATATCAAAGAATTAAAATCAGTGTTATAGCTTAAAGTTTTAAAAGTATATGTAGGGTGGGTGGGTGGCCACTATCATACCCTTCAACCTCTAAAACATACGCGAGAGTTTTACAAAATGAAAACATGATGTTACAAATATCTGTACTTGATATTTCCGAATCAACATTCTTATTTATATTTAATTTTTTCCTGAGAAACCTTGAGCTAAAGTGCAGTGATTGGAGGGTGAGTTAGAGGCCACCCACCCACCCTGCATATTTTTGTTTATTTCGACCACTGTCACTGCTTTAGTTTCCTAAAAAACATAGCAGTATTAAAGTTAATAATTTTGAAGAAATAAAATCAGTGTTGTAGCTTAAAATTTTAAAAGTATATGTAGGGTGGGTGGGTGGCCACTATCCCACCCTCCAACCAGTAAAACATACTCACGGGTTTAATTAAAATACTTAATTTAACGAAAAGTACATTTAATTGAAACCTTAATATACCTTTGTATGTAATTCATAATTAATAATACCCACACCTTTAAATACAAAATTTTCCCGAGAAACCATTGTTTATTATATAAGAAATGGAGGGTGGGATAGTGGCCACCCACCCACCCTACATATACATTGAAACTTAAACCACAACACAGACTTTATTACTTTAGTATTATCATTATAAACACTGTTATGAATTTAAAAAACTAAAACAGAAACGATTGAAACAAACAAAAATATATAGTGTTTTTGGGTGGTCACTAACCAACCCTCCAATTATTGAAATAATGGAGAGAATCTTAAAAAAAAGAAGTATACAAGATTAAAGAATGATTTACTAAATTGTACAATTAATTAATCATTTAATTATGATTTATTAATTATTTATTAAAACACTGATGTATGTTTTACCGATTGGAGGGTGGAATAGAGGCCACCCACCCACCCTACATATTTTTATTACGGTAAATTACGGACACCGTTCTAGTATCACCAAAAATTCAAATCATTTTAATGTTACAATTGTTGAAAAATCTAACGAAGTATCCTAGTTTAAATTTAAGTTCTTATATATGATGGGAAGGTTTTTTTATAGCCCACTATACTTAACTAAAACACTCTAAAGTATAATAATTCAATTTTAAGATTTGTATTTTAGTTTTTAGACACAATTTTCGCCTCTTATGTATTATAATAATTACAGTTGTGATACATAAAAGCCTGTTACGACTAAAACTAAATTGTCTTTAAATTCTTCAAAGCTATAACACTGAAACAGTTGAAATTTTCCAAGGAACTAAAACTGTGACAGTAATTTAAAGTAACAAAAATATGTAGGGTGGGTGGGTGGCCTCTATCCCACCCTTCAACCTCAGAAACATACGCGAGAGTTTTACTAAATGAAAACATGATGATATAAATATATGTACTTGATATTTTCGCATCATTATTCTTATTTATGTTTACTTTTTTCCTGAGAAACTGTGGGCTAAAGTGCAGTGATTGGAGGGTGGGTTAGAGGCCACCCACCCACCCTACATATTTTTGGTAATTTCAACCACTGTCACTGCTTTGGTTTCCTGAAAACATAGCAGTATTAAAGTTAATAATATTGAAGAACTAAAATCAGTGTTATACCTTAAATTTTAAAAAGTATATGTAGGGTGGGTGGGTGGCCACTATCCCACCCTCCAACCTCTAAAAAATACGCGAGAGTTTTACTAAATGAAAACATGATGATAGAAATATCTGTACTCGATTTTTTTTACATAATTATTCTTATTTATGTTTATTTTTTCCCTGAGAAACTGAGGGTTAAAGTGCAGATATTGGAGGGTGGGTTAGAGGACACCCACCCACCCTACATATTCTTGGTAATTTCAACCACTGTCACTGTTTTAGTTTCATGAAAACATAGCAGTTTTAAAATTAACAATATTGAAGAACTAAAGTCAGTGTTACAGCTTACATTTTGTTAAATATATGTAGGGTGGGTGGGTGGCCACTATCCCACCCTCCAACCTCTAAAACATATGCGAGAGTTTTACTAAATGAGAACATGATGATATAAATACCTGTACTTAGTTTTTCACCTCATTATTCTTATTTATGTTTAATTTTTCCTTGAGAAACTGTTGGCTGAAGTGGAGTGATTGGAGGGTAGGTCAGAGGCCACCCACCCACCCCACATATTTATGTTTAATTCAACCACTGTCACTGCTTTGGTTTCCTGAAAACATAGCAGTATTAAAGTTAATATTGAAGATCTAAAATCAGTGTTATAGCTTAAAGTTTTGAAAGTATATGCAGAGTGGGTGGGTGGCCACTATCACACCCTCCAACCTTGAAAACATACACGAGAGTTTTACTAAATGAAAACATGATGTTACAAATATCTGTATATGTTGATTTTTTCATCTAATTATACTTATTTATGTTTATTTTTTTCCTGAGAAATTACGGGCTGAAGTGTAGTAATTGGAGGGTGGGTTAGAGGTCATATTAATCATCATAATGGTTGCGACTGTTATTAGATAGTAATCTATATTAAACACAGATTAAAACCCTTATTATGTTTCTAACACCAATAATTTTGAAGTAATCTGTGTTATTTTGTTATTACAACATAATTTAATGAATTATTTTTGAATAAATGTATTAAAAATATATCAATTAATTTACCAGCTATTATGTTTAAGTGCAACTGTCCAGATGATCATCAGATAACAGTTGATTTTTTATTCGAAGTTAGTTGCAGTTCTCTTAATTCCTCTGTGTATTAGGTTGATTCATCTGGTAGTAGCAGAAATATTCTTGTTTATACTGAAAGCTTCCACTTCGTTATAAATTTCGACGACACTAAAAATAAAAAAACTTTTAGAATGATGAATAAAAAAATTGTATAAAAATTTTAGTATAAATGTCTCCCATTATACTACAAAATTTTGCGATTGTTGCTAATAATATATTAAAAACAATAGTAATTATTTCATACATTCTTTGTTAATATCACTGTGATTTATTTTCCATTAATAAAATAAATCATCATTACTTATTAACAAAGAAAATTTTAGTAAAGTTATATATAATTATGTATTTATAAAAATAATATAGGAGTGTTTTATTTTGGTTATTCTTAATATAGGTTTGGATGCCAACGGCAAGGGTCTGCTTTACAACGGGATCGGTGACTGTTTCGTGAAGATATGGAGGACGGAGGGGTTCCTCGGTTACTACAAGGGCGTCAGTGCTAATTATATGCGGCTGGCACCCCACGGGGCGCTCTGCCTGGTCTTCTGGGACATACTGAAAAACTTCCAAGAGAAATACATCGACGCGCGGTGACCGATGATAGCATAACCTGAACATTAATTTTTTTCTTTTCATATTTTTATGTATAGTGTAAATAAGTTTATACAAGTATAAATATATTTTATATAATAAAATTGAGCGTGTGTGTGTAAAATTATTTAAATTCTCGCGCGGCGACCGCTCAGCCTTGGACGCGTGCGCCCCGTCCCCGACTACCTGTGGAACACCTAGAAATTAGTTACCTCAGAGTCCGTCTCACCTGTAATCAGGTTCATTGACACCGTGCTCTATGTAGCTATGTTGATTTTTCTGCGGACGCAATAACAGTACCGCGAGCCCGCGAGTGTCCAGGCGGAGGAGGCGCGCCGCCGGCTCCAGGTGTGTTCCAGGTGTTCCCGGGGGTGTACCAGCTCGCACGAACTCGCCACCACCTGTGCGCCTCTCTTATGTGGCAGAGACCGCCCGTCCCCGTCAGATGAGAGTGCTGTTGTTGTGATCATCATGCACGAGCTCTTCATGCAAGTCCTCAAGAACAGGGACCTCTCCAGGGCCGGGGACCTGTTCTCTGTTCGGGACGCTGTCATCGTCAATGATCTCACCGAAGTTGTAAGTCTACACACAATTAATCAATTAACATTACACAGATTACGATAGCCATCAAAAGTGAAGTAAACAAAATATGTAATTAAATATAAATTCAATAAAAACGTGTAACCGTAATGAAACGACTATCAAAACAAATACCGCATTAAGCGAATGAATAATTACTTTTAATTACTATTGGAGTAATTCAGTATTTTAATATCATATACCAATAAGTCTTAAAAACCAACACGATTCATTTATTCACTTTCGATCAAGTAATTTATAGAAAATATAGTGACGAATTATTTAGAAAATTTTTTTACTTATAACAATTATTACAATCTAATAAAAGAAAAAAACCAATCAGTAATTATGAAGCCTTTTATGTTGTAATAAATTTTTAATAATGCAACCATTACTTACTTAGGGGTATAGACATGGTAAGTTTTTATTCTTTATCGATGTAACATTATTTTAAGAATGCAGTTTAAACCGGTTTACCCAACTCGATTATTATTTACTGTCAATTATGATAACAGTTTACGGCTACACTCTCTTTTTATTAAATAAATATTTGCATGAAGCGCCTTTGAAAACAAACAAAAAGACGGTGTTTAATATGCGGGTGAAGTCTTTGCTTTAATCATGATAACTGTGATGGTAAACACTGAATCGAATGAAATGTACAGTGTTTTTATAATAATAATAATACAGTTTAAAAAATAATAGAAACAATTAATAGTTTAAATATTCCACTAATAAATGTATAAATTTTGAGAAGTAGTGCACATTTATATTTATTCAGATAACTAATACATGTTTCAGTGTTTGTGGATCATTATCAAAGTCCAAATTAGTTTAGAAATAAAAATGTTCTTCAAATTCAAATCAATACATTGGCCTAACAAGTATCGTAAGTACTGTGACCTAAATTTTAGTAATTATTAGTGCTTAATTTATAATTTTTAGATAATAATATAAACGGGATATTCTAAAATGAAACATAAATAAATAGATGAATTTGAATGGAAATAACACTGTTTCTTCACACTTTAAAGAAACACAAAAACAAACATCGATTGTATTATTCGTTCCTGGGTTTATAAAGTGTGAAGAAAGGATACAACAGTGTTATTCATATTGATTATAATTGATTATATTCTTCTCGAAAACTAAAAATAAACATCGAAAATGAATTTGATTTTCAAATTCAATATTTTATCATACTTACACTGATTTTTGACAAGCCCTTGAAGGACTTTATTATTTATTACTATTAGTTTTTTATTTCCCATTTCTGTTACCGTGGCAACCAATAATCAAGATCTTATGGTGAATTATGATGAACGAAATAAAATTCCTTACATTACTTATTATTTTTATTAATACCAGATGTACATTTCCAGCACTATGTACTCATTATCAATGATTAAGATGGTGAAGATGAAAACTAGATTGGGTGGATGTGCACTAAAACACACTTCAATTACATTAATTTCGCCAAAGATATCTTGTGCAACAAAATGAAAACTTAATTTTATTAAACTGACGCACACATCCACTAAACTTGTAACACATTGTTAATGTTGTACTATTTATCCTGTGACTTAGGTGACAATAATTTAAAAAAAAAATGCCATTTGACAAATAAAAAACTTTAAAAATGATAAAATTGACAATTTATTAAGTAAAAAAAAATTCATTTGACAAAATATCAAAATTTGACAGTAAGCCAAAAATTACTGACAGAAAAATCAAAAATTACAAAACATTAAACAAAATCATGATTATTATCAGGAATGACATTTGAAAAACTTCAACAATTATAAGTAAAATTTGTAAAAAATTTACAAAAAAAAAACATCAAAATGTTAAAATGACCCCTAATTAAAAATAAACAAAATGACATTTGACAAAATATCAGAACAATTAACAAACAGTCAGAAATTGATATTTAAAAAATATCAAAGTCGCCATGTGAAAGAAATTATATATATTTTCATAATATCAAATATACACATATGACAAAATATCAAAAATTGACAAATGATAAACTACCATTTGACAAAACGTCACACAAAATCATTATTATTATCATCGGAATTGCTATTGAAAAACATCTAAAATGATGTGAGACAACGTGTCAATTAATGAAATATCAAAAAAGTACAATTGACATTTGACAAATAAAACATCAAAATGACAATTGATAAAAAAGTGGCATTTGACAAAATATCAAAACTGATATGACAAAAATGACAATTAACAAAAAGTGAAATAATAACAAGGCAAAATAATTGACAATAAAAAACACCAAAAATAAAATTTGACAAAATATGACAATTAATAAAAGAAAAATTAAAAATTATCATGTAACAAAAAAGATATCAAAATTAAATTTGACAAAGTACAGAATTAATTAAAGTAAAAAAAAAAACAATAATACATTTATAAAAATATTTAAAAGTGACATTTGACAAAGTATAAAATTTTATAACATATCAGCCAATAATGACAACTAGCAAAAAATACCAAAATTACCATTTAGCAAAACAAAATTATCAAAAAATAATAATTGACAAACTTATGAAAAAGTAGCAATTAATAAAATCTAAAAAAATCTGTTGACATTTGACAAAAACATCAGTTTTTTTTTTCTTTCGTACAAAATTTTATGTATATTTTCGTAATTGGTTTTTATATTTGTATTTTTTTTAAGTCAGAGGACCAAAGATTAAATAAAAATAAATAAAATAACAATTGATATATTTTTTTGAAATGTCATTTGACAAAATGTCAAAAATGACAATTAACAAAATGTTAGAAATTGATGTTTGAAATAATAATAAAACAAAACCCTTAAAAAAACATTAAAAATAAAATTTGACAAAAGTATTACTATCAAAATGTAAAGAAACAATACGTTAGTCAAAATATAAACAAATTTATATATGATTAAATATTAAAAGATGACAGCTGACAAAACTTTTAAAAATCATTGTAATTACGATCAGAAATGACATTTGTAAAAAATCTAAAATGGTAAGTGACGAACGAAAAGAAATGCCAATTAAGAAAACATTAAAAAATACTGTTGACCATTAACAAAAAAAAAAAACAATTAAAATATTAAATGACAACCGATGAAAAATAAACAAAAATATTAAAACCGATGACAATTAACAAAAAGTCAGAAATTGATATCAAAAAAATAACTAAACAAAATCATTGAAGACAAAATGCATTCGTTAAAATATTAGATATAGAAATGGAAGATTTACATTTGGTAATATATTGAAAGTTAAAAATTAACCAAACTAACAAAATAGTTTATTGTCATTTTTGGTTTATTTCGATAACTTTTTATATTATTATAATTATCAAAATAATTGTCAACTCTGTCAAATTTTATTAATGATACGTTTTTCTTGTTAATAAAGTTACCAGTGCAGCAGCGTTAGTTCGAGTCAGCAATTGGATGGGTAACCGGTACCATTCACCATTGAGATACAATTAATGATGCTTTAGAGTGACGGGGGCGATCCTCATAACAAGCTCATTTACACACATATAAATAACATAACGTCGAAAGGACCACGTGATCGATAGCCAAACTCTACTACTACTAAAGTTATCATTTGACAAAACATCAAACAAAAGCATTTCAATTATCAAAAACTAAAATTATATCTTACCTACAAAAAAGCCAGAAATTACGAAGAAAATCTCGACGATGTGTTTTGTTTTTGGGCGACAAAATATTTTTCCATTCTCCTTCGCCTCGACAATTCAGATGTTCAATTGCTGGAGCAGGAAAACAAATTAAAATCTCTTGGTGGTGTTGAAATTTTCTGCAGAAATTCTTCCTGAATCAAAATTGTATATGTAGTTTAAATAAAATATAACATTTCTGGGTATATGCATTGAATAAAAAATGTACTATGCCTTTTAATTATTTATTGTTAATATAAATTACAATAAATAATTGTGGTAAAAAAAAAAAAGTAAATATACTATAAATTAACAAGAAGTAACCATCATAATCATTTCTAGATATTCTACTAATTGAGGGGTGAGATATAGGCCATCCATCAACTATTAAACATTAGCCAAAGTTTTACCAAAAACTAACTGAAATCGGACAGTTTATCCATTCATAACAACTTCACTTTAACCACTTTATAAATTGGGATAACTCAATTAATACCACTTTATTAAATGAGTTATCCAATTCATACAGTGTTTAAGTAAAGTTGTTGTTAATGGATGAACCATACGATTTGATTTACCATTGATATACTTTATGTTCATCGCGATTTTATCTTCCAAAATTTCACTTGAAAACATATTTCCTTATGTTATATAATAAAAGGCATGGTCTTAAAGTAATCTCGTACCTTCTTACAATTGATTAATCATACAAATTAAGTATATTATAACGTAACTTACTCAAAAAGTCCATTAAACTTGGAGGACCTCTGGACGACGCCGGTTTTAACAATAATGGCGCCTAACACAATTTTTCCATTTTCCATCACCTTGACAACCCTGATGTTCAATTGCCGAAACACGATAACATAGAAATAAATAAAATCCAATCAACATCGTGCCGGCGTCGAAATTTTCTGCAGAAGTTTTCTCCCTAAATTAAACGTATGTATTAATTGACTTATCCAATTCATAGAGTGCTCAAGTAAAGTTGTTGTTAATGAATAAACTGTACGATTTACCATTGATATACTTTATACGTTAGTTTACGATCGCCGCGATTAAAAAACTTCTTCCAAAATTTCACTTGAAAACGTATATAATAATAGGCATAAAGTTACCCCGCACATTCTTACAATTGATTAATCATACAAATTAAGTGAATTATAACGTAACTTACCCAAAAAATCCATTAATTACGGAGGACCTCTTGACGACGCCGGTTTTAACAACAATGGCGCCTAACAATATTTTTTCCATTTTCCATGGAGAACCCTGATGTTCAATTGCCGAAACAAATAAACTCCAAACAACACCGTGCCGGCGTCGAAATTTTGTGCTGAAGTCTTCTCCCTAAATTAAACGTATGTAGCCTTATTATCATCATATTTATATTAAAATTGTGATTGTGTCCGTTACCACGTAGTAACGGTCGCAACAATTAACATTATTTGTGTGAATTTTCAAATCTCACACTAAACTCTTCCGATTACTTGTAGAGTAAATAATGTTTGAAATAACTTCTATCGCGAATGAAAGTTTTCCTCGATTAAAATTACTATATTTATGTACGATTGTATTAATTTAAGAGGAAAAAATAACTTTCCCGTGCAGTTTTACACACTTTTCCGAACACGAAAATTGATATTGCCTCACAAGTAACACTAGTATGAATGGGTTTTTTAACATATTACGTTTTTACACGCTCTCGTTATAATTTAATTATCACTTACCTTACGATAAAATAAATATTTGCTTCGCTATAAGACGCCGCTTTTAAACAACAATGGCGCCCGGCGGATTTTTTCCAATCTCCATCGTCATGACAACGCAGGTGTTTTATTGGTGGAAAAAACAAACTCCAAACTGTATTGTGCGTCCGTCAAAAAAAAAGAGTCCGACCGTAAATGAAACGTATGTACATAATTTATATTATAATTAATTAACATTAATAATAACACGTTAATTACATTAGTAAACACACGTATTATAATGTTAGTAAGTGTTTACGCGTTTTGTTTAAATGTTTATAGGTTATGTTCGTCTGTGCGTGTTGAATGTTAATTAGTTATTATTTATATTCGTGTTTGGGATTCAGGGGGGTGAATAAATGAATGATCGACGATGTGTATTTTTTATTGAATTTGTGTTTCAGCTGAAGGAGATTACAGCGATAGCCTCGCTGCAGGACTACGCGCACAACAACAACGACCAGAGCGTCGTGGAGATATGCGTGACGAGGGTGACGTCGTGCATAAGGGAGACGGGCAGTGCGGAGCAGCACTGCGAGGCCCTCGTCATCCTGCTGGAGTCCTGTCTACATCACAACCTGCAGATCTCTTCGAGGGGCGAGGATCCGCCGCACGCCAAGATCTCCAGCGATATTATCTCGTGTATATTTCTCGTAAGTATTCATTAATTATTATTATTATTATAAGTTAAATAACTTAATATTAAGTTATCTTCACGCAACTTAAAAATATTATGATGATGATGGTTGATACTATTTTCGAATTTATTTATGTATTTTTAACAAATTAATAGTGATTTTCTTCCTCATCAAATTCAAACTGTTATAGATAAACTTTTCAAGTAAGTTTTTTTTTTTTTGTAATTTTCAGTTTTTAACTAACATTCTTCATTCACTCCCCCCCTCCTCCAATTAATGTTAATCAATTAAGTCTGTAGTCACGTTTTGAATTCGAAATTTTTAGAATTCTTCCACATATTAAATCAAATCATGGCCTAAATTTTTTGAAAATTATTTTCTTCAACAAGAAATATTTTTCCAGACATATATAATCCTTCAGATTTTTAGAATTGTCTCCGTTGATGAAAATTGCTGTAAATTTTACAAACCTTGAGGAAAATTCTAATTCTTCTTGCAGATTTTTAGAATTTTCCATATATTAAACCGAAATTAGGAACGAGGAATTTACAAGTTATGCGTAATAATAAATTATTCATTGATGTGAAGAAAAATATTTTGGACCATTGGATTTGGCTGTACTTCAAAATTTTCTATTTTTGCTTTTATACCTGTACTTTGTAATCAAAATTTTATATTGATTTTGAGTTTATATTCAACTGTAGGCTAGTGCACACTTTGATACGAAAAAAATAAGGCAATTTGAGTCTTTTATTTTCCAAAGTGTTTAGTTTTGTTTTTCTAATTTTTTCAGCCTAAATTATATTAAAATCATAAACGATAAATGTTTAATGACATATGACACGTGATAGATGACATGAAAGCTGAGAAATACAAACAATTGACAGATGAATATATGACCGATGACAGATGAAAACAATATATGACAGATGCCATGTGAAAATGTTTAATTTTCATTTTGTTAAATATTGTTTTCTTTTTTCCGTTCCAGGCAAATATTCGTCGAAGATGCAACATAATAGACGACAGATGATACGTGACAGTTTTTGACACTTTTAGATTTTCCCGTTTTGTTTTTGCAACTTTTTAATAAATATTATTTACACTTTAAAGTATTTATTAGATACTGTGAAACATATGAGAAGTGATATATGGGAGATGACAAATGACAGTGTGACAATAGCTGAAATTTTTAGCTTTTTTGTTTTCTTTTTTTTTAAATTTCTGGAAGTCGACAGGACGACAAATAAATAACGTTGATATATGGAAATAATAACAACTCAAACAAACAAAATAAATGACAGATGATACATTATGGATGACAGATGACAAGATTTATTTCAAATGTTTAAAGTTTTTGTTTTGATATTGTTTTTTTTTTAATTTGTAAAAAGATATTGTTTTCTAAAATCTAAGATGATAGATGATAAATGACAGTTGACAGATAGAAACAATATATGACAGTTGACTGATAATATACTAATTTGTCATTTTTTTTTTCTTTCTAAACAAATATTAGTTAAAGATGAAATTTAATAGACTCGTGACAATTTTTGACAATTTTAGAATTTCTCGTTTTATTTTTGCAAATTTTTGAAAATATAAATATATACAATACATGAAAATAATTGTTATATATTAAGTAAAAAATGATAGATGACAAATAATTTTTTTTTCGTCTTTTGTTTTATTTCTATAAGTTAACAGGCGATAAACGATAACGTTGAGGTATTGAAATAATAACAAAACAAGACCAATAGCAGAGACATATGATAAATGACAATTGACATATGTTGGATGACATTTTTGAGATTTCTTTCAAATGCTAAAGTTTTTCATTTAATATCATTTTCTGATATCTAAAAATATTATAGAAGATACTGTTTTCCAATATCTACAAGATGACAGATGACATATGATAAATGACAGTTGACAGATGAGAAATGACAGTTGACAGATGACATATGACAGTTGGCAGGTATAAACTATATATGAGAATTAACGGATAAAAATAATATATGACGGATGTCATTTGAAAACTTTCCATTCAGATTTTCTTAAAAAAAATCATTTTTTTCCTATTTTAGATAAATATTACTTGAAGATGAAATATAACAAATGGCATATAGAATATGACATGTGACATTGACATTTCTAGATTTTTTCCGTTTTGTTTTGTTTTGATACATAAAACTTTCATTTCGAATATCTAAAAGTTGTCAAATGACAGTTACAAACAATATATGACATCTGATGGATGAAAATAATATATGTCAGCTGACAGATGTCGTTTGAAAAAACGTTTAATTTAGATTTTGTAAAAGAAACTTCAATTTTTTTCTTTATGGGCAAATATTACTCGACGATGAAATATAATAGACAGCAGATAATAAAAATGACACGTGACATTCACATTTCTAGATCTTTTTGTTTATTTTTTTCGGATTCTTTTTTTTTGTTATTAACAGACAACGAAATTTTTTGGGATTTCTTTCAAATGTTTAATGATTTTGTTTGCTTTAAAATCATTTTCTAATATCCAAAAGGTTATAGAAGACATTGTTTTCTAATATCTAGAAGATGACAGTTGACAGATACAAACAATATATACTACATTTGTTAGATGAAAATAATATATGACAGATGACAGATGTTATTTGAAAACGTTGAATGCAGATTTTGTAAAATTGTTAGATGCTAATAAATCATTTTGATTTTAATTCAGAATCTTTGGAAATAATTTAGACAGATGAAAGGTAATAATAAGATTTAAACATTTTGTTGCTACTAAATGAAAAGTATTATAGATGGAGATAATAAACAGACGACACGTGATAGATGATAGATGAAACATAACAAATGATAACATGACAAATGATTGTATGATAGTACTTGGAATTTTTAGAAACAGTTTTGGTTGTCTTTTTTATTTCTGGTAGATAACAAAAATAAATGATACAGTTGACAGATGGAAATATCGACAGATGGCTTGATTGATATTGTTTTTTTAATTTTGAAGATATCTGGTAACAAATGGCAGTTCACAGATAAATAATAATAATAAGTAATATACAAAAGATGACAGATGCTATGAAATCATTTTGGAATTAATTCAGATGTTTTAAAGATATTTTTCCTATATTTTTTTTTTCTAGATGAATAATAGAGAACAGATGATAAATAACAATTTTTAGCACTAAGTTTTTGGATATTTTTGGATGTGATAGATAAAGATTAAATAAATAAATAACAGGTAACAGTAGACAGATGAAAATAATTTGCGACAGATGACAGACGTCATAAAAAACATTTTGGTGACATTATGTGTGTATCTAAATTATTTTTTTTTGCTTAGATCAAATGCGTAAAAGAAATTAACATAAACAATAAACACGTAATTAAAATGAATATAACAGTCTTATGCAAAACATGTTTCAGAATTACAGCAAGCAATCGGTAATGGAACGCGCGCTTCCCGTGGCGGTGAAGTTTCTGCATAAAGGCAACAAGGAGCTGTCCAGGAATATGGCCTCATATCTATCATTGGCCGCAATAGAACACGCTTCCTTATTAAGTCCTCATGTACAGCCAATAATGGACTCTATCATTTCAGGTAATAATTAATAATATAAAGTATGTATTTAAGTCAGTTAAATGATCATTGAATCAATATTGGTGGCGACATCTATACAATATTTACCAAAGCAAAACAACGAACGAAGAAAATACCGTATTTTTCGGACTATAAGACTTTCTTTTTCATAGAAAAATGGACGCAAATTTTATTTTAACAATAAATAAAAATTATATTTTGAAAGTAACATTAAAATATATTTTTCTAAAAATAGTCTTATAAATTTGAGGTGCGTCTTATCGCCCGAAAAATACGGTAAATGCATTTCTAACATTCATAACTCTTAAAGACGTCCATTATTTCGTAAATATAAAATATTTATCATTAAGGGTTACAATTTCTTCACCGGAAAGTAACTTTAAAATAAAATTGAATATGCAACCAAATATGCACCCGTGCAGCTAATTACGTATTCCATTACTTTAGGTAATTTTAATGTAAACCAAAAAGACGAACGTGCATGTTTTAACATTATTAAATCTTAGAGATGTTTATTTTTCGTTAACATAAAACATTTAATATCAAGTGTTGAAATCACGCTGCAGAAAAGCAAATTTAAAATAAGAATATGCAACCAAATAGACGCCCATGCATTTACAATTATATATTTTTTTATGTAATGCATTGTTGATAAAGATAAAATACAATACAATAACGTCAATTTTTACTACTTTTAAATTTCACTGGACTTATTTTTTTCATGAATGATTTTCACCTTTACCTCGTGGTGAAACATTGTGGAATAATAGGTAATTAGTCAAAAACTTGGTTTGTTTCACTAAATTTATATATTGACTCGACTAGTTTCGCTTTTTACAGCATTTTTAAGACTTCGTTTAAATTTTCTTGTGTCATTATTTTCTAGGCAACTACCCTTTGTGCAGAGTGCTCGCCCAGATATACGAAGTGTCGCCGGAGCCGTTGCAGGGCCATGCCATGGCGTTAGTCTCTCTTTTACCGCACTGTGATAACCAGGAAAAACTTGCCCTGTTGCATCTCTTCTCCCTCATCGCTAAAGATAATCCCTCAGTAAGTATACCACCGCTTTCAAGTGATGGCAATGTATAGCTGCATAGTCTATAAATTAATCCAATGGGTCAAATAAAAAAAATATTTAAAAATAATCAATATATTAATAATATAAAAAAACAAATTTATAAAACTACATGTAGAATGGGGAAATATACCCGAAACTAATTGAATGGTAAGTTAGAGAGCCATCTTATTCTCTAGTCTTTCTAAGGTTAGTTTAGTTAGACACATATTGAAACACTTACTATGTTTTTACCACAATTAATTTATTGTAATATGGTTTACATATATACAAAAATCACGACCTGTTACAGTCATTATCATTATCAAGTACTTGATAATGACTCTAACAGGTCGAAACTTAAGTCGTGATTTTTGTATATATGTAAACCATATTACAATAAATTAATTGTGGTAAAAACATAGTAAGTGTTTCAATATGTGTTTAAATATGGATTACCAGCTATTATCATGAATTTAGTAGTTTAGTTAGTTTTACAGAGGTTTTTTTCAACCATTCTACACGTACATACTCGTAAAAAAATTAAATGTTTTGTGTACCAACAATTACGAGTTTAATAATAATAAATATGATAAATTTATTTGTGTTAATAACATCAGTTTTAGACATGTCATGTTTATTACCTTTATTACACTCTTATTACTATTTTGAATTCTTATTAGAAGTTTATATCAAAGGTAAAAGAAATTAATAAATTAATTTCATATTAACAAATTAATTCAAGAAATATTTTTATTTACGTTGATATTTTTTAAAAGTTAATACTTTGTATATTTTATAGTTATTAGAGGCCAGTGTGCCACAGCTGTGCGAATACCTGAGCAGTTCCGTAACGGCGAGTCAGACGTTGCAGGTCTTCCTCAACATGGCAGAGAAGAAACCATCCCTGCTGGCCGATCACGTGGCCGCCATGAAACAGGCGGCTCAGCGGCATCCGCAGACCGTCTGTCTGGCGGCGCAGGTCATCGGTGCAGTCGGTAAACTTAGCAAGGCAAGTATAGAATTATAGTAGTGATCGTTAAGGTTATACCATCTAAGTGTCATCTATTTTCATAAGTGTTGTACTAAATTACTTAATATTTGCTATGTGGGGGCTTGCCTAACACAAACTCTCACGAAATAGAAATCTAAACCTTTTCCATATGCTCTGATTTTAAATTCCCTATAATTTTATATAGAACGTCGAGCATTTGAACAGCATCTGGATGATTATCTCCCTCAGAAGTATACTTCATGAGCAGACTCGCTGGACCATCTTTCTCCAGCATTTTACAATTATGTATTATTTAATTAATATCAAGTTTTACGAGAAAGAAATGATTTTTAATTTGTTTGTTGTTCTTTATTTTAAGGCTAGAGCTCAAGACGCTTTAAATTTCGTCCTGGAATACTTGCCGAAAGCAGACAGAGGTTCCCAGAGTACGCTGCTCAGGGAAGCGACGTTGCTCTGCAGCTCCTATCCGGTCTTATTCACTTTGTTCACTGACAAAGTGTTGGCCGGCGTCAGGAAACACACCAGGCAAGTTATTGATTAATTCAGGGAAGGAATTTAAAAAAAAAATGACTAAAATTGGGTTTCACAAAAGTATTGATAATGTAGAGATAAATTCGTCAGTAATACAGTGTTTAAGATTTTAAAAAAGATCTTTACGATGATGTTTATGTAATGAAGGAAATGCAAATACATTTTTTTATTATTTGAAGATGTAAGAACGCTAATCTCAGAAAATCAACGCCGATAACAGCGCCCTCTTTGATTCCACTCGAGTACTCGACGCGCCATTTCTCAATTCCACGACTTTTGTAGATAATTAAGGTGTGATGTAACAGTTGGTAAAACTGACTTCACTTTTGATTAATTTATTATCAAGCAGACCCACAGTTCTGCTAACTGTTTCGTATGTGCATTAGATCTGTATTATCGATTAATGTAATTAATAAAAATGAAGGGAGCGAAACAATTTGCAGAAACTACGTTGTACAGTAATTTTATTCATTTATGGTTCTGCCAATTGGTTCGTACATAAGATCTTTTGATAAGGGAAATGCTTTCATGGAACGCTGAGAACGTTCTGCTAAAGTGAATTTACAACATGTTTCAGAGAGGGCGCTGTTATCGACGTCAAGTTCTTAAGTTTAATTCAGAATAGCTTAGTGACCAGTTTTTGTAATAGAAAACAATAAAACGAGCCTGAAAATAACTTAATCAGTAACAGACACAAGGTTACTTGAAGATCATTACAACTTGAAGGTCATTTGAATGTTAAGGTCATTCAAATGTTAATGGCATTTGAATGTCAAGGTCGATGTCATTTGAGTGTCAAGGTTATTTACGCGTCAAGGTTAAGCACATCCACTGACCTTGAACTAGCCGATTTTAGAACTTCCTCAAGACCCTCAAGGTCAGAGGGGAGGTTCTAGAATCGGCTAGCTCCCCAATAAATTTATGGAGTTACTCCATCTTGTTGGAAAAGATGCTTGTTTGTAATTTAGATATTGTACTCACGTGGTTATGTTTTGTTTCGCAGTTTTACTGTAACAATTCAGCAGGTAAATATCTTGATTATAAGTAAACTAAATGATATAAAATAGTAGTTTCAAGGTTTTACTGGTAGAATATGTAGAAAGTAACGACTCACGTGTTTTCTCATAACACAAATGAATGTGTTTATAGTAAATTATTCGATAAAAAGTAAATATCGTTATTCCTTAAAATTAACTTTACAATTAGAATTTTTAATAGACTTTTATATAGAGCTTGAAATGTTAACAAAGTTTCATTGTCAATTGTTGAGTTACAATAAGATGCACTGCATTATTAAATGAAATATTGAGTGACGGAAATGTACATTTGCTATTAATAAATTTTGCGAAGAAAGGAGACTCAATATTTCATTTAATATTTCATTGTCAATGTTATTGTACTAAGAAAGGAATATCTAAACATATCAAAAATAATTTTCAATTCAATTAATAGATGGCGCATAAAAGCAGTATAAATTCTATAAGCAACGAGATGACAATTAATTTGTCCCATTGTGTATTTGAGTAACCTAATTATTTTCTTTAATTGTTGTTTGTGTTTATTGTGTTATATTGTTTGTTTTATGGTAATTATATTATATGGCTTTTTTTATTTAGTACAAATCAAATCAACCAATTACCGGTTGTCCCAACGTCCGCGCAGAATCAAGTTACTTCCGGCGGTGTGACGATTGTGAAAGTGGGCGGTGGCGTGCAGTCGCCCAGCATGGTCACGCCGCAGGGAGGCTACACCAGAAGGGCGAAACTGGGCGACTCTAGAAGCACAGGACGATTGCACACGGCCACCAACACGAACACGCACAGGAGTATGACGAGGCTAAATATTGCAGGTATAAATCAATTCCTCCATTAAAAATAATTACACCCATTGGCTTTGATTAGCAGAGCCAATAAATTCTAAAATCATTAAAAATTCATTTATTTCTGAAAGTTTTTGGAGAGATTTAACTTTGTCGACGTTCAAGATCATGTGAAAACACGTCGATTTTTCATTAAAATGCCATTAATATATTATTAGAGGCAGAAAGACCTCTGGTCGATAGTCTTTTGACAGATTAACACACTCACACCTCATTCATAATTCATTATGTTATTGTAAATATGTAAAATGTATCAATAAATATGCGTATCTATCCATATTATTAGATTACGTAATTTTAGGAGGTTCAGTCGGCGGTCTGCACAAGAGCATGACCAGATTGAGCTCGTCCCAGCAGATCAACTCACTGCCCGTACCTTCATCGGCGGCGCCACCGCCGCCCCTGTCGAATAACGTGATCGTGACCGGCACCAATAAATGGGGCATTCCGAACATGCGGGTGTTGAGCGGAGGCGTCACCGTTACCACCATCCCCCCACCCAGGATGCAGAGGCCTCTAAGCCAGGGACCGTTGCTGCACTCGACTACGAACACCACATCAAATCATACGAATCAAGTGAGATAGCATAACCTTTCTTGTAAACGAAGTACTAATTAAATTAGAATAGCCATAAAAAAGAGCTGTCAGAACCCAAGACATTTAATGCCCAAAAGATTAGGCAACCCAAATTACACCTATTATTTACAATCATGTCTATAGACAGGAATTAAACCCGTTTTCCGGGCGGATAATCTAGCAACGGATATGTCGTATCTCAGTGGCTCGAGTGTCGACCCGGAAAACGTAAGGAAGAGGTTTTACATTTTTGTAATAATGGCAAAAAACGGACAAATAATTTAACAGGTAAAAATGTTAAGAATTCAGATTAAACATAAAAAACTAAAGGCAACATGCAAGGATCGCAGTAAAAAAAGAATAACCTTGATTTCCTTTATGAGCTGTAAATTATGTTGCCTACATTTCGACATACCTTTTTCTTCTTTTCACATATAATTAGAAGAATACTCGAGATATTGCAAATTTAACAGAAAACAAAGTGACAATAGTTTTTTAAATATTCGATAAATGTCAAAACAACACAAAAAATACTTTCGACATATGACAGATTGCAAAATTGTAAATCAAAGAAGATACATTTTTTATATAGTTGATACTTGTTGAGCTACACTCTTGATGGAACCAGATATGTAATTTTGGTGACGAAAAACACTTGTTATGTTCCGTATTGTTACTTTTATTTTCAGTTTCCTGACATGTGTTTCGATCATACTGGATTATTTAACTTTGAAAATGATCGAGTATGATCGAAACACGTGTCAGGAAACTGAAAATAAAAGTAACAATATGGAACATAACAAGTGTTTTTCTTCACCAAAATTATAAATTTTTTAGCTGACAGAATCAACAAATGGCAAATTTATTCAGATTTTATATGGCAGAATAACAAATGACATAATCATAAAATACAGTTCTGACAGGTGACAGATTACGTATAGCATAAGCTCTAAAGGTTTGTTTTTTTGCAATCCATCGATAAATTGTGCCTCATTTACTAATATTTTAGTTTATTAGTCCATTTATTTAATTCCATATAAACGACTCTGACATTATTTCACCCATTATTGGTTACTTTAAACAAATTTTATTGTGATGTATTTTTAGGTAACAATATCTCCGAGTTCGGATGGAAAGTCCAACGGTAACAATGCAATTACGGTCAACTCGGTGTACAGCGGACAGGTTAACGTTTTAAATAGCGGAGTCAACAGTTCCACCACGCAAAATATTCCCGTTGGTTCAACAAATCACTTCTCAGTCGGAGACAGCAACAGTCAGTGCGTTAATAGCGGTGAGTCGTTAAAACTTATTGAAACTGGTTAAAAGAACCACACACACACTAGTGCAAAACGATTAACTTTAAAGTTAAATGCATGCGTAGAAAATTCATTCACTACCATTTTTGGTATAAGGCTTTAAACGGAACTACGTGTTTGTTTTAAGTCTAAAGACATTGAAAGTCTAAAGTTCTTGTTATTAAAGTGGTTATACAGTAATAACACAGGGTGTAAATGATTCATAGAGGTCGTGACTGTTTATACGGTTTGATTTATTTAGTACATACCGGGTGACCCATTTTAATAAATCCACTGGAATATCTCGACACATATGCGTCCTACAAAAAAATGTTTAAAATAAAAGTTTGATGGTTTCGAAAGGGCCATCTGATCCTATACAAATTTTTTCACCCCCACCCTCCAGGGGGGCGGGCAGGGGGTCAACTTTTATATCTTAAATGGGAACCCTTATTTTTTATTGCAGGTTCGGATTCTACATAAAAAAATATAAAGATTTTATATGAACTTTTTTTTCGAATTCGTGATAGATGGCGCTGCAATCCACCTTCTCATTCGGTGAATAATCGGCCATTTCGATTGATTGTCAGATAATGCAATTATGACGAGCCGCCGCATTTTTTGTGCGAACTGTCCGGAAAACTAATTGCAACTAAACAACATTTTTGGCAAATTGCTTGTTTTGATTTTCGTCAGAATGTTTGTTATGATTTTCGTCAGACGGTTTGTTTCATTTTCCAGGAAGTAAACGGGGCGCGGTTTAGCATCTTTTTGTCAACAATTTTGCTAGAATAACCAGCCATTCACTGGTGCATTGACCCTATGCGATAAGATGACGCACTCCATTTCAATGGCGAACAATTAAAAGTGACGATTTTATCGTTTTTTGACTTGATTAATGTTATTTTTGCGATTGCAGCGCCATCTATCACGAATTCGAAAAAAAAGTTCAAATGAAATCTTCATATTGTTTTATGTAGAATCCAAACCTGCAATAAAAAATAAGGGTTCCCATTTAAGATATAAAAGTTGACCCCCTGCCCCGCCCCCTGGAGGGTGGGGGTGAAAAAATTTGTATAGGATCAGATGGCCCTTTCGAAACCATTAAACTTTTATTTGGAACATTTTTTTGTAGGACGCATATGTGTCGAGATATTCCAGTGGATTTATTAAAATGGGTCACCCGGTATATTTATTTTGTAAAAGGGAATGTTTCCAAGCAGACACGTTAGTGCAACGTTAAAACTTCAAATTGAAACTCTCTTCATACGAATGTATTCTTGAATTATGTGAAGATCACATTAATAATAAAAATGCGGTTAAATTCCTTTCATCACTCTCAACTATTGATAATAGAGTCCGAACTGTAAATCTAGTGCTTAAATAAAAACAGTAATGAAAGGAATTTAACCGCATTTTTATTATATTTTTATACGATATTAAATAAACAATTAGCACAGTAAAAAAATATCTCATTTTTTCTGTTAGGATCTGTAAATATCACCGGCCCGACCACGGTGACGTCGCGCCGGGCCAACAACACGTCGGTGACGCTGCTGAACGCCAATCAGGGCGCCGTCTCGCAGCGCGTCAGCGTCTTCGAGCCGTACCCGATGCGCGACACCATCCAGCACTTTTGCGAGAAGCACCTGGACAAGATCAAGTCGTACATGGACAAGGTGTCGGTGAGGATACCGCCGCCGGCGAAGTGCACCATCGAGGAGAAGCGACAGAAAAAGTCGGCGAAACTGCACTTCGCCTGTCAGGCCAGGGGGCAGCACTGTCTCTACTCGAAGACGTTCTTCACGATGCGCACGCGCAACCCCAGGATCTGGATACATCTCATGTTTATTGCATTACAGGTAAAATCAAAATTATGATTGGCAATTTAATGTTCGCAGTTACAGGTAAAATCGAGTGTAATTTTAATTAGAAATTTAATATTTGCAGTGATTTACCAAATTTAAACAATTTTTTTTTATAAATTGTCTGTCTACAGTTTATATCTCGTTATATATATTTTTGAATCAATCAATGTGCATGAGGTTTAATAAAAGGCAATGCGTTTATTAGGTTGCCTACGTTATAAACTTTTAGATACAAAAAGTTATTTTGAATTGTGCGATTTTAAATAATTGGGAGGTTTTATTTGAACCACTTCGGATTTCCTGATATTAAGTAATAGTTATCTGTATTTCTGTAATTTATATTTATTAATTATTATTTTTGTATAGGCTAAATCTCCGCACGCTCTTAGTTCGAGAGACGCGAGCGTGACCAGCCTGAAACACTGCTGGGACATGCTCAAGTGCGAAAACAAGACGTTCTTGACTCTGGTGACGAGCGCGTTCCCGTGCGCCAAGGACCAGGAAACGTTGCTCAACGAGCTGAGGCACAGCGGCTTCTTCGACGTGTTCCAGCTCAGTCCTGGGGCGGTCGGAGGTTCCGCGGACCAACTGGAAAGCGCCTCCTTCCAATGGGGCTGCTTCCTGTGCACGCATCCCGAAAGAGCCGTAGGATTCCTCAGAGGTATACATGCGATTTTAATTTTCTCAACTCAAGCAGTTGAACAATTTTGTGTTATTATAAACCAAACTTTTTAGGTTTTGCCTCCCTGATTTTTTATTCTTAAGGCTGTTATTTAATCAGTAAAACACTTTAACTTGGTTTGTGTAACACTTGATTTTTATTAATATGATTATATAATAGTTTTGGCAAGTCAACTTGCCATTGATATTAATAAAAATTAAGTGTTATACAAAGTTAAAGTGTTTTACTGATTATTAAATATATATAACAAAGTAGAAGCTTCTTATATTCAAAATAACCTATTATTTGATAAAAATAACGAGTTTTTATTACTCATTATTCTCATTAAGGCTGCAATTAATTAATTTAAAACAATATTAAGCTTGTTGTTTATAAAAGCAGTAACACTGTTATGATCTAGATGTTTATATATAAGTAAATTTCATTTTAAAACGTGTATTAATGCAGGTGATGCCCAACCAGTCATTGAAGGCCAGCTGAAGGAAAAGAAGGGACGTTGGAGGTTGTTCAGAAGGTGGAGGACGCGATATTTTACGTTGTCTGGAGCGCATTTATCATGTCGTGGATCTGTAAGATATGGATTGCTTTATTTAATTATTTAATAATGTAACATAGTGAATTTTTCATTTTCAATTCAGTGTAATTAAATTAGTAATTAGATAGGTAATTTGGTAATATTTTGTGTAATATTTTAGAGTGGCGGAGAGAGTATAGACGTAAACCAGATCCGCTCTGTGAAGGTGTCGAGAGGGGCGCGCAACATCCCCAAGGCCTTCGAAATATTCACCGGCAACCAGACGCTCATCCTGAAGCCGAAGGACGGAAAGAACGCCGAGGAGTGGGTGCAGTGCCTGAGCATAGTCGTGGCGCACTCGCACGCCAAGGAGTTGCCGGGGAAGAGCAACTCCCTGCCAGCCAGAGGTATCGGTGCCAGCCGCACGGCAATCTGATCACACATCAACAACAACAACAACAAAACACGAGTACTTAAAACATTTTCAAACGCCCATAGTCATTAAATTAAAGCAATTAACTAATGTACTTAAATATTATTAAGACGTTGCGCAGATACTTAGTGGAGGCGAAAGAAGCACCGCTTCAAAATGCAGGCGCTCGCGGTGATTAATTAAATTGGATAAGGAATGCATAGAGGAAAGATAAAATCATTTATTTGGTCAATATTAATAAATCACATAGTAAAAATCCATCCTGATTAGAATTAAAAACACTAATCATGATACTTCAAAATTGTTTCACCATTAGCAATTAATTAACTAATTGAAAAATACGAAAACATTTGGTGAATCTACAAAAAATCTCTCATTATTTGTTTTCGTGTTTTTAAATTATTAGTTATATTTCTACAATGAACTGAAGGATTTTATTATATTTTATTAATTAAATATGGTCTTCAACCACGGTATGATAATGAGGTCCAAAATAAATCAAAATTTGTCCATTAAACAATAATTAATTAATGTTTTCGAATTATTTATATTATCTAATTTGTAAAAAGAAGCTATTCAAAATTTTAGGCGATGAAAAGTTTAACGATAAAAATGTGCCTGTCTATTGGGTTGTCTAATATTGTATCTGATCAAAATACAGAACGGAGATTAATCACTTGGCAATTAATTTTATTTTATTTGATTACATCCTCTTGTATACATAATGTTAAAAAAAATGATTGAATTATTTATCTATAATATATGTGTGCATTTAATCCAATGATTGCACTATCAAAAATATTTTTTTTTATATTTGCTGCCAATTTATTGTTTTGAAAATTATACCAAGAAAAAATTTAATTGTTTCATTTAGTGATTGAATTTTCTTTGCTAATACATTTAAATATGAAATTTAATTATTCTATCCTCACGATTTCTTTTTTATTTTGATTAATCATCGCACGCCAGTAAATTGTACTTAATTAATTTAATCAATCGCAGACGTGTGTTGTGAGTGGAACATATTGGTGCTAGTCTTTTAAGGTAGTTAAGAGGACTCGAGGCTCTCGTTTCTTTTGTTTTCTCTTTTTTTTTTTAATTCTATTTGTATATTTTTACTTATATATTTTTATACACGTGTACATATGGAAGAGTGAGTGGAGTCTTTTATTGATATTATTTTTGTTTGTTTGTTTGTTGCGACACGTACACACACACACATGCATACAGACACGCATTCCATATTTTGTAAAGCATATATTTTATTACTGTTATTGAATAAAATGAGTTTTTTGACAGATTTATAGGGAATGGAATATTTTTCGACCTTTTAAACTTTTCAACTTCAATCATATTCCTGTCACTCATTCACATTCTTTCCCTATTTCCTATATTTTGAAAATTTGTATCAATAATTAGATTTTTCGTAATTATTATTATGTTGCAACTACATATTACACCAGATTCCATCATCCATTCTATTCTATTATTTTGTAGATTTCTGATCTTATTGTTAAGCAGTTATTCTTTTCAGGTTTTTCCATTTGATTTACTCAACCTCTACAAATGAAAATAACGCAGTTTATTCCTTACTTCACTTGTTTATTAAGTGTTAAATGTACATTTCGTTCACAAGGTGAACATTATTAATCAGAAACTGTGGACGAAATGTACATTTAACACTTAATAAAGAAGTGAAGTAAAAAATAAACTCTGTTATGTACTTCACGTAAACTCAAACCAACAATAGTCAATCTCCACACTTTTCCATTATGTATTAATTATTTTAACAAATTTCCATTGTTTTTTTTCTTTCTAGTATTTTTTTTAGTTTAATACTTAAATTTTTAAATATATAGATGGAATGAATTTAAATTTGGCGGTTGAACAAGATGGCGTCGTGTACGGTGGCGCCGAGCGTGTCATAATAAGAAGCGGCGCTGCGCGGAACCAGGAGGCGTCCCAGAGTCGGCTGTTTATTGCGAGCTCACTTTTCGCTGATGGTATTTAACAACGCAGTGATCAACAACAACAAATCGACCGCCGGCGGGAACGAGCTGCGGCCCCCTCGTGCCCCCATCGGACCATTACATAAGGTGAGCGCACTGCCCGCTTCCTGTTCCCTCCCTCGGCAAAACAAGCCTCCACTATCCTGCAATTTGTTTTGCTGCTCCGCCGACCGAACGGACGGGTTCTCCGCACTTTTTTTTATTTCGAGAGCATACACACGCACACACACACGACACTCTCTTTCCACCTGTGTTTTGCCTATTTTATTACATTCTGAACGGTGAAACGGCGGTGTACGCTGGGTGCAGTTAGCGTCCGGGGTCATTATTCCCGCTGCACTCGTCCGCCAAACATCAATATAAACGTGCAATTCCGTGTGTAAGTGCGTGTGACTCAACCTGCCGCCCGTGACTCACTCCAGTGTTGTGTTAGGGGTGTCTTTTACACACCATCCTCTATTCGAAGCATTCACACGGAACTGGTCGCTGGATGGATGGTGGGACAGCTATCACGCACACCTGATGTTATACGGGCCATGCCACCGACTTAACATTCAATTTCACTCCTACTGTATATGGCAGGTAACTTTAACGTTTAAGAATAAATCAAAATAGATATTAAAAGTTGACCATCACAAAAAAAAAAAACAAACACTACGATTTGTAGTGTTTAGTGGAAAGAAGAAATTTTAATTCGTTATTAAATGAAACTTCACGTAAATTTAAACCAACAACATGAATCTAAATGAAATTGATATAGTGCTTGTGTAAAATAAAATCAACAGGTTTATAAATATTAAAATTGTGCAAATACATAAATGTGGAATGTGAATTTTTTACTTATTGTGTCTTCATAATTTAAGCATAAAAATATTTTAAGCTCAAATTTATGATTAATGTATGCCTTTAATAATAATATTTTAAAAAACAACACAGTTTAAATTAATCGTGCGCTTAAACTTTCTTGGTGTAATAAGAAATGAGTATGTTTTGTATGTATTTACAAACAGATGCAGAAATGCATTAACGTAATCGTCTATGTAGTAGAACAGTAAGCGATTGTTTTATTAATACTTTCTCCATGCATTTATTACGTTAGAATTTCTCTCTAAATGATTGGTATGCAAAACTGTATTATTTCATTAATATTGCACACGTGTAACGTTCCGTTTATCCGATTCATGATTTCAGGATGTGTCATTAAGAAATGGTTTTCGAATATATCTAGGTTATTATACAATTTTATACTCGTAGTGCATTTTATCAATTGTTTCACTATTTATATCTCGGGTCAGGAGGTTTATTGCAAGTTCAGGCCTTGTTTTTTCGAAGATTGTATTAAATTTTATACCAGAAATAATCATATCCTTAAGTAATACTAAAAATAAGTGATGTGTGATAGATTTTTGGATAACGTAATGAATTGTCACAAAAATATAGACTCAAATAAGTGATTAAATTAAAAGTAAGGTTATGATTAAATATTAGTTTTGATAATTTATTTATTTAACGGAAGTCCATTTGAATACAATAATCATCTTGTTTTAATCTGTGGCGAAACATTTTTGTATTAATTTGATGGACGACTAAATCACTTGGTTTTGTTTCATTTGTTTTTTTATTTGTGTCCGACTAGTTAGTCTTTAATTGTTTTTTTTTTTTTTTCATTTTTCAGTTATAACTTAAACAAATGAACAAATTTCGAAAATTCCTTCACTAAATGATTGCCGATGTTTTATATATTTCTATGGAGTAAAAAACTGAAAATCGACCTTCAATTGTTTTTCATTGTTTTTGACATAACTCTTAAACGAGTAGAAATATTTAGGAAAATTTTTCCACAAAACGATTGTAAATGATCAATATATTCGTATGAGCAAAACAATAAAAACTGATCTTCAATTGTTTTCAACTATTTTCGTCATAACTTTTGAATGAATAGACAAATATGGAAAAAAAAAATGCACCAAATGATTCCTAATATTTAATTTATTCTTATGAGCGAAAAAACTAAAAATTGATATTCATTTGTTTTTTCATTTTTCTGCCATAACTTTTAAACAAATGAACTAATTTCGAAAAAAATTTCACTAAACTATTGCTCACGTTTCATATATTTTTATGGAGTAAAAAAAATGAAAATCGATCTTCAATTGTTTTTCATTATTTTTGTCATAACTCTTGAATGAGTGGACAAATTTTGAAAATTTTTCCACAAAATGATTACAAATGATCAAAACATTCGTATGATCGAAAAAATTAAAAATCGACCTTCAATTGTTTTCAACTATTCTTGTCATAACTTTTGAAAGGATGGACAAATTTGGAAAAAAATTGCACCAAACTATTCCTAATATTTACTATGTTCTTAAGAGCGAAAAAAGTAAAAATTGATCTTCATTTGTTTTTTTCATTTTTCCGTCATAACTATTAAACAAATGAACAAATTTCGAAAATTCTTTCACCAAAAGATTGCTAACATTTCGTGTATTTCAATGAAGTAAAAAAACTGAAAATCGACCTTCAATTGTTTTCCATTATTTTTGTCATAACTCTTGAATGAGTGGAGAAATTTTGAAAATGATTGAAAAATGATCGATACATTCGTATGAGCGAAAAAATAAAAACTGATCTTCATTTGTTTTTTAATTTTTCTGTCATAACTTTTAAACAAATGAACTAATTTCGAAAAAAAAATCACTAAACTATTGCTCACGTTTCATATATTTTTATGGTGAAAACCTGAAAATCGACCTTCAATTGTTTTCCATTATTTTTGCCATAACTCTTGAACGAGTGGACATGTTTCGAAAATTTTTGCTCAAAATGATTGCAAATGATCAAAACATTCGTATGAGCGAAAAAATTAAAAATCGTCCTTCAATTGTTTTTAACTATTTTTGTCATAACTTTTGAAAGGAGACACAAATTTGGAAAAAAAACGCACCAAACACTTCATAATATTTAATATATTATTATGAGCAAAAAAAACTAAAAATTGATCTTCATTTGTTTTTCCATTTTTCTGTCATAACTTTTGAACAAATGAACAAATTTCGAAAATTCTTTCACTAAACTGTTGCCAATGTTTTATATATTTTTATGGAGTAAAAGACTGAAAATCAACCTTCAATTGTTTTTCATTATTTTTGTCATAACTCTTGAATGAGTGGATAAATTTCGAAAATTTTTCCACAAAACGATTACAAATGATCGATATATTCGTATGAACGAAAAAAATAAAAATCTACCTTCAATTGTTTTCAACTATTTTGGTCATAATTTTTGAAAGGATGGACAAATTTGGAAAAAAATTGCATCAAACGATTCCTAATATTTAATATGTTCTTATGAGCGAAAAAACTGAAAATCGATCTTCATTTGTTTTTTCATTTTTCTGTCATAACTCTTAAACAAATGAACAAATTTCGAAAATTCTTTCACTAAACGATTCCTAATATTTTATATATTGTTATGGAGTAAAAAAATTGAAAATCGAACTTCAATTGTTTTTCATTTTTTTGTCATAACTCTTGAATGAGTGGATAAATTTTGAAAATTTTTGCACAAAACTATTGTAAGTGATGTATATATTTGTATGAGCAAAAAAATTAAAAAATCGACCTTCAATTGTTTTCAACTATTTTCGTCATAACTTTTGAAAGGATGGCAAATTTGGAAAAAAAATTGCACCAAATGATTCCTAATATTTAATATGTTCTTATGAGCGAAAAAAGTAAAAATTGATATTCATTTGTTTTTCATTTTTCTGCCATAACTTTTAAACAAATGAACTAATTTTGAAAAAATGTTCACTAAAGGATTACTAATGTTTCATATATGTATTTTAATGGAGTAAAAAACTGAAAATCGATCTTCAATTGTTTTTCATTATTTTTGTCATAACTCTTGAATGAGTGGAGAAATTTTGAAAATTTTTACACAAAATGATTACAAATGATCAAAACATTCGTATGATCGAAAAAATTAAAAATCGACCGTCAATTGTTTTCAACTATTTTTGTCATAACTTTTGAAAGGATGGACAAATTTGGAAAAAAATTGCACCAAACTATTCCTAATATTTACTATGTTCTTATGAGCGAAAAAAGTAAAAATTGATCTTCAATTGTTTTTTCATTTTTCTGTCATAACTTTTGAACAAATGAACAAATTTCGAAAATTCTTTCACTAAACGATTGCTAATGTTTTATATATTTTTATGGAGTAAAAAACTGAAAATCGACCTTCAATTGTTTTTCAATTTTTTCGTCATAACTCTTGAATGAGTGGACAAATTTAGAAAATGTTTCCACAGAATGATTTCAAATGATCAATATATTCGTATGAGCGAAAAAAAGTAAAAATCGACCTTCTATTGTTTTCACCATTTTTGACATAACTTTTGAAAGGATGGACAAATTTGGAAAAAAATTGCACCAAACGATTCGTAATATTAAATTTATTCTTATGGGCGAAAAAAGTAAAATTTGATCTTCAATTGTTTTTCATTTTTCTGCCATAACTTTTAAACAAATGAATCAATTTCCAAAATTATTTCACTAAACGATTGCTAATGTTTCATATATTTTAATAGAGTAAAAAAATTAAAATCGAGCTTCAATTGTTTTTCATTACTTTGGTCATAACTCTTGAATGAGTGGACAAATTTAGAAAAAAAATCCACAAAACGATTACAAATGATCGATATATTCGTATGAACGAAAAAAATAAAAATCTACCTTCAATTGTTTTCAACTATTTTGGTCATAATTTTTGAAAGGATGGACAAATTTGGAAAAAAATTGCATCAAACGATTCCTAATATTTAATATGTTCTTATGAGCGAAAAAACTGAAAATCGATCTTCATTTGTTTTTTCATTTTTCGGTCATAACTCTTAAACAAATGAACAAATTTCGAAAATTCTTTCACTAAACGATTGCTAATATTTTATATATTGTTATGGAGTAAAAAAAATTGAAAATCGAACTTCAATTGTTTTTCATTACTTTGGTCATAACTCTTGAATGAGTGAATAAATTTTGATAATTTTTCCACAAATCGATTGATGTAAATAAATAAATAAATATCATTACACAGTTTGTGTTTCTTGTTCTTTTTAAATAAAAAAAAAAATTAGTAAACGATTTCGGAAATTCATAATTTTTGAAAGGATGGACAGATTTCGAAAAAACTTGCACCAAACGATCCCTAATATTTAATATGTTCTTATGAGCGAAAAAAGTAAAAATTGATCTTCATTTGTTTTTTCATTTTTCCGTCATAACTATTAAACAAATGAACAAATTTCGAAAATTCTTTCACCAAACGATTGCTAACATTTCGTGTATTTTAATGAAGTAAAAAAACTGAAAATCGACCTTCAATTGTTTTCCATTATTTTTGTCATAACTCTTGAATGAGTGGACAAATTTTGAAAATTTTTGTCACAAAATGATTGCAAATGATTAATATATTCGTATGAGCGAAAAAATAAAAACTGATCTTCATTTGTTTTTTAATTTTTCTGTCATAACTTTTAAACAAATGGACTTATTTCGAAAATTCTTTCACTAAACGATTGCTAATGCTTTAATGAAGTAAAAAAAAAACTGAAAATTGTTTTCCATTATTTTGAATTTAAAAAAAATTTCCACAAAACGGTTGATGTAAATAAATAAGTTTTGTGTTTCTTGTTCTTTTTAATTATATTTTAAACCAATTTTTCTTTATCTTTGCCTCTCTCTTACATGATTATAATAATTCTTATGTTTTTTTCTCTTTCTTTTTATAGTCCATCTATAAATAATTGCAAAACTCTCTGATCTATATTTCTTGGATTAGTTTCTCATGTAGCACGTGGTGAAACATTTTGTAATAGATATAACACCAAGCGTAAATTGTGTTATTTCTATCTCTGAACTATTTTGCTCTCACTTTTGTTTTCTTCCTTCCTCTCCCTGTCTTTTGTAATTCTCTCGTCTTTTCTTGTGTATTTTTCTCGCTCATTTGATCTTCATCAGTCTTTCTTGGTATTTTTCTTTCTTACTCTTGATATCTCTCTTTGTCTCACATGATATTCCTTTCTTTCCTTCCCCACTTCTTTCTTGATCTATTTCTGATTTTCTTTCTTGATTTCTTTTTGTCTTTTGATAACTCACTCTTACAAGTTTAACTTATTATGTTCTTATTTTTTATTCTCTTTATCTCTTATAAGTTTTATTATTTCTCTGTTAATCTCTCTTGATCTCGCTCTCTCTCTTTTTGGGCTTATCTATCACTCTTAACCACGCTCATTCAATTTCTATTAAATCTGTAGTTATTTCTGTCTGTCTAATCTGTTTCTTTCCAGCTTCTGTTGTTTCTATCTCGTTAAAATTGTTTTTCGTTCCTGTCCTTTTGTTTTTTTTTTATAATTATGGCCCTAACCGAAGAGTATTGACTCCTTTGGGTGATAAGAGGGAGGGGGATGATGATAGTTCTTAAGATGTCCTAAAGAGGCACAACTCTTGTCTCTATAAACATTATCATTATGTTATTGTCATTGTTATTATTTTTTTTCTTGTGTACCGTTCTTTTTTTCTTTGCGTGGCTATTGAAAATATTTAATATGAGGAGCTACGGATTGACTATCTCAGTGAATCACTTTGGATTTCTTTTTATATGAATACTTACATATTTCTATTTTTTAGTTTTCAGGAGTAACATCATGGAAACCGACGAACCGGAGTCATCCAGCAGCGGTCCGATCTCCAGCCTGAACAGCCTGTTCTCGTTCACCAGTCCCGCCGTTAAGAAGCTCCTGGGTTGGAAGCAGGGCGACGAGGAGGAGAAATGGGCGGAGAAGGCGGTGGACAGTTTGGTGAAGAAGCTGAAGAAGCGTAAGGGTGCGATCGAGGAACTGGAGCGAGCTCTCTCCTGTCCGGGTACGCCCAGTAAATGCGTGACGATACCGCGCTCGCTGGACGGTCGCCTTCAGGTCTCGCACCGCAAGGGTCTGCCGCACGTGATCTACTGCAGGGTGTGGCGGTGGCCCGACCTGCAGAGCCACCACGAGCTCAAGCCGCTCGAGCATTGCCAATTCCCGTTCTCCGCCAAACAGAAGGAGGTCTGCATCAACCCGTACCATTATAAGCGCGTCGAGAGTCCGGTGCTGCCGCCGGTGTTGGTGCCCAGGCATAATGACTTCGTGCCCGGACACTCGCTCCTGCCCTTCCAGCAACTCGTCGACTCGAATATGCCGCACAATGTGAGCTACTCGTCGTCCGGTTTTAATAGTTTAGGGCCTAGTTCGCCGTTGTCCAACGTCTCGAGTCCTGGTAGTGTGAGCTCGAATAACCCACAATCTCCATACACGAATTTGGCGGAGACACCGCCGCCGGCCTACAGTCCAACGGATGAAACTCCCTCGAATAACAACACGAACACAGAACCTAACCTCACCGATGTTCAACCGGTTGCCTATCAGGAGCAACCGTTTTGGGCCTCTATTGCCTACTACGAGCTTAACTGCAGAGTCGGTGAGGTTTTCCATTGTCAGTCTACGTCGGTGATCGTGGACGGATTTACCAACCCCAGCAATAACAGTGATAGATTCTGCTTGGGGCAGCTCAGTAACGTCAACAGGAATTCGACCATTGAAAACACGAGACGGCACATCGGTAAAGGTGTGCACTTGTATTATGTGAACGGAGAGGTGTACGCCGAGTGTTTATCGGACTCGGCCATATTCGTGCAGTCGAGGAACTGCAATCACCACCACGGTTTCCATCCGTCGACGGTCTGCAAAATACCGGCCGGATGTTCGCTGAGGATATTCAACAACGCCGAGTTCGCCCAGCTGCTGTCGCAGTGCGTCAACCACGGCTTCGAGGCCGTCTACGAGCTGACCAAGATGTGCACGATACGGATGAGCTTCGTGAAGGGCTGGGGCGCCGAGTACCATCGCCAGGACGTGACCAGCACGCCGTGCTGGATCGAGGTGCACCTGCACGGGCCGCTCCAGTGGTTGGACAAGGTGCTCACGCAGATGGGCGCACCGCACAACGCGATCAGTTCGGTGTCGTAAGGGCAGGCCTCGAATTTAACTTTAATAAAACGCCCGGTGAGACGTTTCTTTTTTTACTGCAGTAAGAAATACACCTTTTTAAAAAATACGACATTCATTCAAAGATTGTGCGATGAAGACAGTTGTTAATGATGTAATGACACCATGATACATTTATTTTAGAGTTATTTCTGTTATTAAACTTTTAATAAGTGATATCACGGAATAATTGTATTTGACATATTTTAATGGCCTGTGTGATATTATGGTAACAATAAGAATGTAATACATTAAAAAAAATTGTATTAACATTATAGTAAATGAACAAATTATGTAGATATCATGGTGTTATCATCATCACCATCTTCATACGATGTTATTACGTAACACGATGTCATAACATCACAAGATCTCATAACATTTAAATGATGTGGTAAAATGACAGGTTGTAATAACATTTGCACAATCGTTGACAGATTCCCGTCATTGCGAAACGTATCCGTCTGAAATGGCTGAAAAATCTATGTCCGACGACAACTACGAGATGGTGTTATATACATATATATATAAAGGGACTGAAACAAAATTTATTACGGTTGAACGTGTTTCTTTTCTTTTTTTTTTTTGGTGTGAGTTTACCTACCGGACAACATCGGTTTAACAGTGATGACGATGCTGCTACAGTATTAGGTGCAAGTACGAAGAAAATGGACGAGAGAAAAACAAAAAAAACTGTGGCCTTTATGTCGTTTCCATTGTTTGATTGTTTGTCATAATGTGCAGTTTTATTTATAATACTTATGGACGCTAGGGGTGGTGCAAATCAGACTC
Source organism: Ontholestes murinus (assembly GCA_963969525.1). Lineage (NCBI taxonomy): Eukaryota > Metazoa > Arthropoda > Insecta > Coleoptera > Staphylinidae > Ontholestes > Ontholestes murinus. Next base: position 1,172,304 of record OZ018393.1, read on the forward strand.
TAAAATTTTTTTATTATTATCGACAAATAATTTAATTCAAAGGTGATTGATTTAAGCACTAAAAATATTTTAGCAGTACAAGATGATTTAATTGAATCTTTTTGTGTCTGAAATATATGATGAAATGTATAGAAAGGTTTTTATTGCTTAAATAATTAATTGTGTAATTTTTTAAATGTTTGCGGTAAACACTAAACTAAAAGCAATTAAGTGTTTTAGTTTAGGGAGGTTCGATACCACTCGGAAAACAGACTGTCTTCATTACATTATATGTATCATTTAAAAGTGTTTTAGTTTAGTGTTTAGGAAGATTTGTATTCACTTTACATAAACACTAAACTAAAAAATATTGATTGTTGAGTTACGTGAAAATGAAGGGTAATAATAAAGACAATTGTAATCACTTTCTTCACAGTTTATAAATATATATAAACTGTAGAGAAAGTGATTACAAGTGTGTTGATTATTACTAAACTAAAACACTTAATTGCCGTTAGTTTAGTGTTTATCGTAAACATTGAAAAAAATTACACGCTTAATTAAAGTAAATTAAAATTGAGTTTATTCCTTACTTCGCTACACTTTAAAAAAAATAAGTGAATTCATTTTTTGAAATTTATTAAAGGTATATAATTTGTTTTTTTTTAAACTATTTTTTGTAATTTATTCAGTATGATTTGCATCATCACCTTGCGTTTTCGAACAAACTTTAAAGAAAAAAAAAGAGTGAAACAAATTTAAAAAAAAAATTGAATATATTTATAATGTAAAATGTTTATGTGAGCAGATGGACAACTATTTTTCAGTGCGTGCGTGCTGTGCGGTGAATGGGTTATACACGTTTTTAATTTTTGTTTTCATTTCGTTTTATATAATTTTTAACTATTACTCCCTCCTCGTGTTTTTCTTTTTTTGACATCGCCGTGTTTTGTGCGTCGCCTCTACCAACCAACCCCCTTAAAACCACCACCTCCTCCTTCACACCTTCACCCTCCTCCTCGTGTCTCATCTGCACTTCTGTTTTTCTCCCCGCCTCCAGTGTGTGTATGTTTGTGAGAGAGTGTGTGTGTGTGAGAAAGAGAGGAGGAGGAGGAGAAGCGTCGATTGATTATGCAATATGTTAATTTTTATTGATTATACGCAATATTTGTTACTATTTTAATGTTTTATATATAGTTTACGAAAGTATCTTTAATAAAATATACTCTATATATACGTGTAATTTATTGTTTTCTTCGGAAACCTTTTTAATTTAAATAGAAACACTTTTTTTTCGGTGGTGAAATGGTGGAACGTCAACGAAGAGAGTGTTTTTATTTATTTTATATACGTTACCCTGTTGATTACAGTTATATACATTCGTTTTGGATAATTTTGCCAATTTAAAAAAATATTAATCCCAATTTTCCTTACTTTTTCAGGAATCGTCAATTTTTAATCAAGAATGTTTCTTGGATCTTAAAGGCATTCACTTCGAGGTACATTTCCATATTAAGAAAAAAGAAAACAAAGTGTTCAAGACAATTACTAGCGTACTCTTGACCTACCCTAACGTACAGTTTACGAGGGTAGGTCAGGAGTACGCCAGCGCAATACATTGTAGGTTGGGATAGGTCAGGAGTAACTAAACTAAAGCGACGGTATAACGTGTATTTTACTAAGAGGTCAAGAGTAGGAAGTCCGAAATGGTGCAATTTAAACCCTCTTCGCTGAGATAGCTAAAATCAAGAGGGTCAAGAAAGAGTTAGGTCAACGTACAGATTATTGAGGTAGGTCAAAAATATGCTGAAATATACATAAATAATTTATGCGAATTAAATATTAAAATTCGTAGTGCAGTTGTTAATAATGAAAATTAATATCATAGATATTTGATTTATCTCATTATTAATTTTCATAAATAATTTAGTTTGTGTGAGTAACTTCCTCGATTCTGGATTTCAGGAAACTGAAAATAAATTTTAAAAAGTGGTAAAAGACAAACAATTGCCTAAGTAAGATAAAACAAACAAATATATCATAAATATATACAAGTTAGTGCAATAAAATCAAAAATGATTTGAAGAAAAAAGAACACTCAACACAACAGTAATGATTAAAAGTTCTAATTTTTTTATCGCCAACTTTTCTATCTTTTTATCATGATAACAAAACGCGTGTTTGTAATTTAAAGCCCATGTATATGTAGGGTGGGTGGGTGGCCTCTATCCCACCCTCCAATCAGTAAAACGTAAACGAGGGTTTTAATTAAAAGTTATAAAATGTAAATAAGTACAAAATAATTGCAACTTTTAGAGATTGTTCATACAATTTTTTCAAATAATTTTTGATGATGTTTTACTGATTGGAGGATAGGATAGAGGTCACCCACCCACCCTATATAAATTTCCAATAAAATTAATTACAAAATTGTTTAAATAAAAAAGGAATTCAAAAGGTAAAGTTTTTGAGTGGACAAATTAATAAAAATTTTATGTACGATGGGTGGACAGACTTTAAATCTAAATTAAATAAGGTTAGCTATAAAAAGTCATTTATATTTAAACTTGTACATAAAAAAATTACAAAAATTGAAACCAAGAAATTTAAGAAATTTCAACAAAAATAAAATCACCAATGTAGTTAATATAAATAATAAATATGTAAGGTGTGTGAGTGTCGATTATCCATGCTTCAAGCACTACAACATTCTCTAGATTTTACCTGAATAAATCATTTATTCATTTGAAAACGATTTAAGATTTAAAAAATCAATTTTAAAACCTCACTTTGGGATGAAATAATTAAATTTTAAATCAAATTCTAGCTGATGTTGTTTTGATTGGAGGGTGGGATAGTGGCCACCCACCCACCCTACATATATATTTGTACATAAACTAAGGACAGTCGTTTGGTTTCCAAAAAAATAAAACGAAATTTCATGAAAAGTTCATCGAATTAAAATAACTATTGTAGTTAATGTAAATTATAAATATGTAGGGTGGGTGGGTGGCCACTATCCCACCCTCCAGTCAGTAAAACATAAGCAAGTTACTTAAAAGTTGTAAAATGTAAATAAAAATTAGATGCATGATGGATGGGCAGACTTTGAATCTAAATGAGATAAGATTAGCTATAGAAAGTTTATATTTAAACTTAAATTTTGATTTTGTTTTATTTTTTATTACATACAAGGTTTTATTGTTTTTTACAGCAAAATCATCAATGATTAGCAATTGAAGTTATCTTGTATATGTAGGGTGGGTGGGTGGCCTCTATCCCACCCTCCAATCAGTAAAACATAAGCGAGGGTTTTAATTAAAAGTTTAAAATATAAATAAACCCAAAATAATTGTAGATTAGAGATTTATTCATACCATTTTTTCAAATAAGTTTTGGCGATGTTTTACTGATTGGAGGGTGGGATAGAGGCCGCCCACCCACCCTACATATACATAGAAATTTCAATTACTGATAGTCTCACGGTTTCCAATAAAATTAATTACAAAACTGTTTAAATAAAAAAGGAATTCAAAAGGTAAAGTTTTTGAGTGGACAAATTAATAAGATTTTTATGCACGATGGGTGGGCTATAAAAAGCCATTTATATTTAAACTTGTACATAAAAAAATTACAAAAATTGAAACCAAGAAATTTAAGAAATTTCAACAAAAATAAAATCACCAATGTAGTAGTGTCAATTATCCATGCTTCAAGCACTACAACATTCTCTAGATTTTACCTGAATAAATCATTTATTCATTTGAATTTGATTTAAGGTTTAAAAAATTGATATTTAATTCTACGAATTATCAATTTTAAAACCTCACTTTGAGATGAAATAATTAAATTTTACATCAAATTCTAGCTGATGTTGTTTTGATTGGAGGGTGGGATAGTGGCCACCCACCCATCCTACATATATATTTGTACATAAACTACGGACAGTCGTTTGGTTTCCAAAAAAATAAAACGAAATTTCATGAAAAGTTCATCGAATTAAAATAACTATTGTAGTTAATGTAAATTAAAAATGCATGGTGGGTGGGTGGCCACTATCCCACCCTCCAATCAGTAAAACATAAGCAAGTTACTTAAAAGTTGTAAAATGTAAATAAAAATTAGATGCATGATGGATGGGCAGACTTTGAATCTAAATGAGATAAGATTAGCTATAGAAAGTTTATATTTAAACTTAAATTTTTGTTGTATTTTTTATTACATACAAGGTTTTATTGTTTTTTACAGCAAAATCATCAATGATTAGCAATTGAAGTTATCTTGTATATGTAGGGTGGGTGGGTGTCCTCTATCCCACCCTCCAATCAGTAAAACATACGCGAGGGTTTTAATTAAAAGTTCATCTGCCAACTGAGATTTGTCTTTTGTCACTACCATTTGTCATTAATTGTCTGTTATTTGCATTCATCATTTATCCTTTGTCATTTGTTACTTGTTATTTGAAATTAGACATCAATTATTTATCATCTGTCAACTTTTATTAGTCATTTATCATCTATCAATTATTATTTGTTATTAGTCATTCATTATCGGTCAACTGTCATTTGCCACTGTCATTTGTCATCTGTCATGTATTATTTGTCATGAATCATTAGTTATTTATTATCTGCCAACTGAAAATTGTCATTAATCATCTGTTATTTGCATTTGACAATTATCATTTATCATTTGTTACTTTCTTTTCTTATTTATTGTGTCATTTGTTGTAATGGCCTTCCGTAAATAAATAAATAATTTGTTATTTTATTTGCCATTTTATATTTTCAGTTGTCATTTATCATCTGACAACTGAGATTCGTCATTTGTCATTTAACATATGTTATTTGCAAATATCATCTTTCATTCGTGATGTGTCACCTGTCATTTGAAATTAGCCATTAATGATTTTTCATCATCTGTCAATTATTATTTGTCATTAGTCATCTGTCAATTGTCATTGGCCATTTGTCATTTCTTATTTTCATTTGTCATTAGTCATGTATCATCTGTTAAATGAAATTTGTTATTTTTCACTCTCATTTGTCATTTATCATCTGTTATTTGCATTTGGCAATTAATATCTGCCATTTATTAGTCGTCATTTGCCGTTGTTGTTTATCATTTATTATTTGTCATTCGTCATTGATCATCTGTCATTTGTTATCAGTCAGATTTGTCACCGTCATTTGACATTTTTCATAGGGCATTTGCTTTTGACAAATATCATTTTTTGTCATTTATCAAATATCATTTGTCAAGTTTCCTTTGTAATGACTGCTTGATGGGTCGGATAGAGGCCACCCACCCACCCTACATATACATATAACTTTTAATTACTGATCGTCTCGCTGTTTCCAATAAAATTAAGTACACAACTTTTTCAATAAAAAAGGAAATTCAATAGGTAAACTTTTTGAGTCAGTAAATTAGTAGAAATTAGATGCATGATGATGGGTGGGCAAACTTTAAATCTAAGTTAGATACGATTAGTTATAGAAAGTCATTTATATTTAAATTTTGATTTTGTTTTTTTTTATTGCATAAATGATTTGACTGTTTTTAGCAGAAAAATCATCAACGATGAGCAATTGAAGTTATCATGTATATGTAGGGTGGGTGGGTGGCCTCTATCCCACCCGCCAATTGTACACATTTTTGTCACTTTCAGTTATCATTTGTTATCAGTCATTCACCTGCCAACTGAGATTTGTCTTTTGTCACTATCATTTGTCATTAATTACCTATTATTTGCATTTATCACGTATCGTCTGTCATTTGTCATTCATCATTTATCGTTTATCATTTGTCGCTCTTTACTTTTTATTTGAAATTAGACATCAATTATTTATCATCTGTCAACTTTTATTAGTCATTTATCATCTGTCAATTATTATTTGTTATTAGCTATTCATCAACTGTCATTTGTCATTTACTACTGTCATTTGTTATTTATCATCTGTCATTTATTATTTGTCATGAGTCATTAGTTATTTATCATCTGACAACTGAAATTTGTCATTTATCTTCTGTTATTTACATTTGGTAATTATCATTTGTTATTTTCTGTTCTTATTGATTGTGTCATTTGTTGTAATGGCCGTCCATAATTAAATAAATAAATAATTTGTTATTTTATTTGTCACTTGCCATTTGTTATTTTCATTTGTCATTTATCATCTGTTATTTGCATTTAACAAATATCATCTTTCATTCGTCATTTGTCACCATGTCACTAGTTATTTGAAATTAGCCATTAATGATTTGTCATCTGTGAATTATTATTTGTATTCTGCCACCTGTCATTTCTTATTTTCATGTGTCATTTATCATCAGTCATTTGTCATCAGTTATTTATAAACTGATAGCTGAATAAACATTATTATTATTATTATTTATCATCTGTTAAATACAATTTGTCATTTTTCACTCTCATTTGTCATTTATCTGTTATTTGCACATGACACTCTCATTTGTCATTTACCATCTGTTATTTGCATTTGACAATTAATATCTGTCACTTATTGCTCGTTATTTGCCGTTGTTGTTTATCATCTATCATTTATTATTTATCATTCGTCATTGATCATCTGTCATTTGTTAACAGTCATTCTGTTAACAGATTTGTCACTGTCATTTGTCATTTTTTCATTGGTTATTTGCTTTTGACAAATATCATTTTTTGTCATTTATCAAATATCATTTGTTATGTGTCCTTTGTAATTTGTCACTTGTTACTTGTTATCTGAAATTATTCATCAATCATTTATGTATCTGTCAATTATTATTTTTCATTAGTTATTCATCATTTGTCACTGTAATTTGTTATTTTCACTTGTTTTTTTTATTATCTGTCATTTATTATTTATATGTTTCATTCGCCATTTGGAGTAAAATTAATTACAATACTTTTTGAATAAAAAATAAATTCAAAATGTAACATTTTCGTGTGAGGAAATTAATAAAATTTTTATGCATGATGGGTGGGTACACATTAAATCTAAATTAAATAAGATTAGCTATAGAAAGTGATATATATTTAAACTTAAATTTTGATTTTGTTTTATTTTTAAGTACATAAGTGGTGAGAGTGTTTTTAGCAGAAAATAATCAACGGTTATCAATTGAAGTTATCATATATATGTAGGGTGGGTGGGTGGCCTCTGTCCCACCCTCCAATCAGTAAAACATAACCGAGGGTTTTACTTAAATGTTGTAAAATATAAATAAACACAAAATAATTGCAACTTTTAGGGATTTATTCGTACAATTTTTTCAAATAATTTTTGATGATGTTTTACTGATTGGAGGGTGAGATAGAGGCCACCCACCCACCCTACATATACATATAAATTTCAATTACTGATCGTCTCGCGGTTTCCAATAAAATTAATTACAAAACTTTTTGAATAAAAAAGGAAATTAAAACCACCCTCCAATTGTACAAACTTTTGTCACTTTCAGTTGTCCTTTGTTATCAGTCATTTATCTGCCAACTGAGTTTTGTCTTTTGTCACTATCAATTGTCAATTATTATTTGTTATTAGTCATTCATCATCTGTCATTTGTTATTTGTCATCTGTCATTTATTATTTATTATTTGTCATGAATCATTAATTATTTATCATCTACAAACTGAAAATTATCATTTATCATCTGTTATTTGCATTTGACAATTATCATCTGTCATTTATCAATTGTTACTTTCTTTTCTTATTTATTATGCCATTTGTTGTAATGGCCTTCCGTAAATAAATAAATAAAAAATTTGTTATTTTATTTGTCACTTGCCTTTTGTTATTTTCAGTTGCCATTTATCATCTCTCAATTGTCATCGGCCATTCATCTGACAACTGAGATTCGTCATTTGTCATTTATCATCTATTATTTGCATTTAACAAATATTATAATTCGTTCGTCATTTGTCACCTGTTATTTGAAATTAGCCATTAATGATTTGTCACCTGTCAATTATTATTTGTCATCTGTCATTTGTCATTTCTTATTTTCATTTGTCATTTATCATCAGTCATTTATCATCTGTTAAATGAAATTTGCTATTTTTCACTCTCATTTGTCATTTATCATCTGTTATTTGCATTTGACAATTAATATCTGTCACTTATTACTCGTTATTTGGCATTTTTGTTTGTCGTCTATCATTCGTCATACATCGTCTGTCATTTGTTATCAGTCATTCTGCTCAATTAATAAAACACGTTAGAATTCACTTTCTTCACAATTTAAATTGTGAACAAAGTGAATTTAAATTTCTCTTCACGTAAGTCAAAAACCAATAATTTAAATAGTCATTCTGCTAACAGATTTGTCACTTTCATTTGTCATTTTTCATAGGGCATTTGTTTTTGACAAATATCATTTTTTGTCATTTATCAAATATCATTTGTCATGTGTTCTTTGTAATTTGTCATTTTTGTTACTTGTCATTTGAAATTATTCATCAATCATTTATTTGTCTCAATTATTATTTTTCATTAGTAATTCATCATCTGTCAACTGACATTTGTCACTGTAATTTGTTATTTTCACTTGTTTTTTTATTATCTGTCATTTATTATTTATATTTTTCATTCGCCATTTGGAGTAAAATTAATTACAACTTTTTGAATAAAAAAGAAAAAGAAGAAAGGTAAAATTTTTGTGTGAGTAAATTAATATATTTTTTATGCATGATGGGTGGGCAGACTTTAAATGTAAATTAGATTAAGATTAAGTTAAGAAGCTATAGAAAGTCACTTATATTTAATCTTAAATTTTGATTTTGTTTTATTTTTTTTATTCATAAATGTAGCCTCCTTGTTTGACCCCTTTTTTAGGTTCGAGTGTTTTTGATTCTTCATTGTTCATTCTCACTATATTGTTTTTCTCTCTATAAATGTTTTTTTAACAGGTTTATCATTGTCTTTTCCGTTCCTCTGTCTTCTAGTTCTTTCCATACGTTCTCTCTTTTCATCCTGTTAAATGCCTTTTCTAAATCTACGAAGCATGTGTTTTTTTTATTAGTTTCTCACTTATTTATCTTATTATAAGTATCTGTTCTTGAGTACTTCTCCTTCTCCCTCTTCTAAATCCACCCTGATTGTCCTCTACTGTTCCTTCTAATCAGTTCATCGTCCTTTTTCTAATATCCTTGTTAGTATCTTGCTTGGTATGCTTGTTAGTGTAATTCCTCTCTAATATCTGCAATCTCGTTTATCTCCTTTCTTGTATATTGGATGTATTATTACCATGTTCTATTCTTTTGAAGTTTTTCCTTTTTCTACTATTTCGTTCATTAATTCCGTTATTTCTGCTATTCCTCTATCACCCATGTATTTCATCATTTCTGCTGTTATTTCATCTACTCCTGGCGCCTTTCCGTTTTTTTTTAAATTTTTTAATTGCTTTCTCTGCTTCTTTCTCTTTTATCTTCTCTATCGTTGCCGTTCTGTTTCATGTATTTCATTTTCTTCTGTTTTTTGTTCGGTCAGATCTTCCTCAAGTATTATCAATATCTTTCCATAATTTTGTCTTCATTTGTGATTATGTTTCCTTACTTGCCATAAATGTTCATCATGTTGTGTTCTTTTTTCTGTTTTAGTTGCTTTATTTTTCCACAAAATAGTTTTTAGTTTTCTCTGTAGTTCTCATTCATAGTTTTTCCAAAATGTATCCGTGATTCTTCTTTTGCTTTTTTAATTTGTCGGTTTGCTTCATTCCTTATTTATTTCTATTCTTTGTAGTCTATTATATTTTTTAGTTTATAGGTATTTTTTCCATTTAACTTGTTTTGTCTTTATGTCTTCTGTATACCATTCGGTACCCTTTACTTCTGTGTTTTCTATTTTTGTTGTTCTATAGCACTCATTCGCTGCTTCTAGTATAATTCTTTTGAATGTCTTTCATTTCCTCTCTAAGCTATTTTATTTTTCTTTTCTTTTAAATTGAATTTGAAGTGACTCTGGCTGTTTCTCGTGTATTTATGGATAGCCTTGTGTTTGAATTTGGTATTTGTTATTATTAGGTTGTTTTCATAACATATTTGTATAATACTTTCTCCACTATTGTTTCTTGTATCTTCTCCTTCTTTCTGCAAAATGTCTACTATTTCACTGTTTTGGTTTCCTACTCTTGGTTTATTTAACCAAACGTACTCTTGACCTACGACAATAAACTGTGCGTTAACCTACCGCCTATTTTCCCGCTTATACTCCAGCGTACTCTTGACCTACCTCAACGTATAATTTGTTAGGGAGGGTCAGGAGTACGATAGGTCATTGCATTGTTTGTTGAGGTAGGTCAAGAGTACGATAAAATAAGTAATAATCTAATTATACTTTGTTATTAATATAAATGTAGGGTGGATAGTTAATATCTATAATAATGGGATTAAGCCTGTAATTTAAATCTATACTACTCTTCAATCAATAGAAAATACGCAAATACTATTTTGTTATTTATATTTTTACTTAAAATTTTCCAAAAAAATATAAGCAGTGTTATAACTGGTGTTTAAAATAAAACAAAAACACTGTTAGAATTAAAGTTCCATGTAATATGTAGGGTGGGTGGGTGGCCACTATCTCCCCTCTAATGATTAGAACATACGCGAGGGTTCTACTGAAAGTACGATTTTTGAAAAAAAAATATTTTTCTTATTAAATTTTCTCTTTCAGACAACTTTTTTATTAGGCAATTTTATTATTAACTACTATCCAACTCTGTTGATTTATAATTCTAAAAAATTGCCTGTAAGAGAATTTTGATTCAAAAAACTTAAAAGAAAAGTAAATCCTTTTTTTAAATTAATTGTACTTTCTGTAGATCACTTGCGTATGGTGTAAAGGTTGGAGGGTGGGATAGAGGCCACCCACCCACCCTACATATGCAATAAAAACAAAATTACAAACACTGTTTTGCATTATTTTCCTTTAAATCAAAACACTGTTTGTAGTTTGATTTAAAAGTGCATATGTAGGGTGGGTGGGTGGCCTCTAACCCACCCTCCAATCAGTAAAACATAAGCGAGGGTTTTAATTAACAGTTCAAAATATAAGTAAACACAAAATAATTGCAACTTTTAGAGATTTATTCATAAAACATTTTCAAATAATTTTTAATGATGTTTTACTGATTGGAGGGTGGGATAGAAGCCACCCACCCACCCTACATATACATATAAATTTCAATTACTGATCGTCTCGCAGTTTCCAATAAAATTAAGTACAAAGTTTTTGAATAAAAATGAAATTAAAAAGGTAAAATTTTTGTGTGAGTAAATTATTAAAAATTAGATGCATGATGGGTGGGCAGACTTTAAATCTAAATTAGATACGATTAGCTATAGAAAGTCATTTATATTTAAAAGTTAAATTTTGATTTTGTTTTATTTTTTGTTACATAAATGGTTTGACTGCTTTTAGCAGCAAAATTATCAACGATTATCAATTGAAGTTATCATGTCTATGTAGGGTGGGTGGGTGGCCTCTATCCCATCCTTCAATTGTACACATTTTTATCACTTTCAGTTGTCATTTGTTATCAATCATTAATCTACCAACTGAGATTTGTCTTTTGTCACTATCATTTGTCATTAATTGTCTATTATTTGCATTTATCACGTATCGTCTGTCATTTGTCATTCATCATTTATCCTTTATCATTTGTCACTTGTTACTTGTCATTTGAAATTAGACATCAATTATTTATCATCTGTCAACTTTTGTTAGTCATTTATCATCTGTCAATTATTATTTGTTATTAGCCATTCATCAACTGTCATTTGTCATTTGCTACTGTCATTTGTTATCTATCATCTGTCATTTATCATTTATTATTTGTCATGAGTCATTAGTTATTTATCATCTGACAACTGAAATATGTCATTTATCATCTGTTATTTATATTTGGTAATTATCATTTGTTATTTTCTGTTCTTATTGATTGTGTCATTTGTTGTAATGGCCGTCCGTAATTAAATAAATAAATAATTTGTTATTTTATTTGTCACTTGCCATTTGTTATTTTCATTTGTCATTTATCATCTGTCAATTGTCATCAGTCATTCATTTGACAACTGAGATTCGTCATTTGTCATTAATCATCTGTTATTTGCATTTAACAAATATCATTTTTCATTCATCATTTGTCACCTGTCATTTGTCATTATTATTTGTCATCTGTCACTGTCATTTCTTATTTTCATCTGTCATTTATCATCAGTCATTTGTCATCAGTTATTTATAAACTGATAACTGAATAAACATTATTATTATTATTATTTATCATCTGTTAAATGCAATTTGTTATTTTACACTCTCATTTGTCATTTATTATCTATTATTTGCATTTGACAATTAATATCTGTCACGTATTACTCGTTATTTGCCGTTGTTGTTTATCATCTATCATTTATTATTTATCATTCGTCATTGATCATCTGCCATTTGTTATCAGTCATTCTGCTAACAGATTTGTCAGTGTCATTTGTCATTTTTCATAGGGTATTTGCTTTTGACTAATAACATTTGTCATTTATCAAATATCATTTGTCATATGTTCTTTGTAATTTGTTATTTGTCATTTGAAATTATTTATCAATCATTTATTTATCTGTCAATTATTATTTATCATTAGTAATTCATCATCTGTCAAGTGACATTTGTCACTGTAATTTGTTATTTTCACCTGTTTTTTATTATCTGATTGAAGTTTTCATGTATATGTAGGGTGGGTGGGTGGCCTCTATCCCACCCTCTAATCAGTAAAACATAAGCGGGGGTTTTACTTAAAAGTTGTAAAATAAAATAAAATTTTAGAGATTTATTCATAAAAAAATTTCCAAATAATTTTTGATGATGTTTTACTGATTGGAGGGTGGGATAGAGGCCACCCACCCACCCTACATATACATATAAATTTCAATTACTGACCATCTTGCGGTTTCCAATAAAATTAATTACAAAACTTTTTGAATAAAAAAGAAATTTAGAAGGTAAAATTTTTGATTGAGGAAATTATTATAATTTTTATGCATGGTGGGTGGGCAGACTTTAAATCTAGATAAGATAAGATTAGCTATAGAAAATCATTTATATTTAAACTTAAATTTTGATTATGTTTTATTTTTTATTACATAAATGGTTTTACTGTTTTTTGCAGAAAATTATCAACGATTAGCAAGTGAAGTTATCATGTATATGTAGGGTGGGTGGGTGGCCTCTATCCCACCCTCCAATCAGTAAAACATAAGCGAGGGTTTTACTTAAAACTTGTAAAATATAAATAATCACAAAATAATTGCAATTTATAGAGATTTGTTCATACAAATTTTACAAATAATATTTGATGATGTTTTACTGATTGATGGGTGGGATAGAGGCCACCCACCCACCCTACATATACATATTAATTTCAATTAGTGATCGTCTCTCGGTTTGGAGTAAAATTAATTACAAAACTTTTTGAATAAAAAATAAATTCAAAAGGTAAAATTTCTGAGAGAGGAAATTAATAAAAATTTTATGCACGATGGGTGGGCAGACTTTAAATCTAAATTAGATAAAGATTAGCTATAGAATGTCATTTATTTTTAAACTTAAATTTTGATTTTGTTTTATTTTTTATTACATAAAAGGTTTGATTGTTTTTTACAGCAAAATCATCAACGATTAGGAATTATAGTCATCATGTATATGTAGGGTGGGTGGGTGGCCTCTATCCCACCCTCCAATCAGTAAAACATAAATGAGGGTTTTAATTAAAAGTTGTAAAATATAAATAAACATAAAATAATTTCAACTTTTAGAGATTTATTCATACAAATTTTCCAAATAATTTTTGATAATGTTTTACTCATTGGAGAGTGGGATAGAGGCCACCCACCCGCCCTACATATACATATAAATTTCAATTACTGATCGTCTCGCGGTTTCCAATAAAATTAAGTACAAAACTTTTTGAATGAAAAAGAAATTCAAAAGGTAAACTTTTTGATTGAGGAAATGAATAAATTTTTATGCATGGTGGGTGGGCAGACCTGAAATCTAAATTAGATAAGAATAGCTATATTAGGTCATTTATATTTAAACTTAAATTTTGATTTTGGTTTATTTTTTATTACATAAAATTTAAAGTTATCATAAAGGTGACAAGCTCACTTGCACAGGTAAACACTCATGAAACGATCGACGTTCAGTTAGGCGTAGCGTGACGAATACGACAGTTACCCGCAGTTAATTCGAAATTCGCAATTAAAGTTATTTACGCGCGTTTCCTCCATGCATATTGATTTATTTTTTATATATGTATATATACAGGGTGTCCCGTTAATGCGGGGAAATGGCTAGACCATAGATTCCTGTGGTTAAAATATGACGATTTAACGCAACTTATCTATATCCAAAAATTTACGGTTAAGCCGGAATTTCGCTTCAAAGTTTCAATTTTTTTATTTCTTTTGTTTATAACAATTGAACGCTTTATTTGATTTCAATGAAATTTATTTTTAATAACTACCATAATATAATACATCATTTCAATTATTATGACTATTATTGGTTAACAAGAAGTATAAGAAACAGTAGTACCAACACTTTAAAACTAAAATATTTTTTTATTAGTGGATCTAATAAAAACTAAAAAAAATACTACTTGAAAGACAATTTAATTTAAAAACTTTTTTATCTCTTAATAATATTTGATATCTTTTACGGTTTTCCCACAAAAAAATAAAATATATATTTTTTATCTAGTAAAAACAAAATCAAGTTTTTCATCGAATCGAAAAAAAATGTTTTTCGTGGCCGTCTATGTTTAAAAAATGTAAATTATATATAATAATAATTATTTAGTGTCTTTTAACAATTAATTTTTAACTTTATTATAGTTCATAAATATTCATATTTGGAACAAACAGATATCTTGTTTGTATTAGGATTTTGCAAAGAAAATTGTTTGAAAAGTGTTAGATGTTGTTTTGATTTATTTTATTAATTGATATTATTTAATTTTTATTCAATAGAGTAAGTTTATTTACTTATTAATGAGTGCATAATGAGTATACTTTATTCATATTTTATTTTTTTATGCAAAAACCGTACAAGATATCAAAAACTGGTAAGAGTCAAAAAAGTTTTTAAATCTAATGCCCTTTCAAGTAGATTTTTTTTAATTTTATTGGATGCACCAATAAAAAAGTATTTTAGTTTTTAAGTGGTGGTACTACTGTTTTTTATACTTCCTGTCAATCACTAATGCCAACAATAACTGAAATGATGTATGATATGATGGTACTTATTAATAATAAGTTTCATTCAAATCAAATAAAGCGTTCAATTGTTATAAACAAAAGAAATAAAAAAAATTGAAACTTTGAAGCCAAATTCCGGCTTAACCGTAAATTTTTGGATATAGATAAGTTGCGTTAAATCGTCATATTTTGACCCCAGGAATCTATGGTCTAGCCATTTCCCCGCATTAACGGGACACCCTGTATATAACAGGGTTTACGGTGTGCGTGTTTCGGTGTCGTTGAACGGCCGCCACCGCAGGATTTCCTCGGAAGAGCGTCGCCCTTTCACCCGATTTTCCAATAAGTTCCCAACACTTCTGCACAGATGGCGCCTGTGCACCACCGCGCATCTGTATTACCGGTGGAGCGCCGTTAAACGAGCCGATGTCTGCCGCGCGCGCACAGTACGAACAAAAACGGGCCGCCCGTACACACAGTATTGATCCATCCGTCTCTTCACCTTATCTATTGTGTTCAACAATTATTCGCGAATAGGTCGGTGTTTTCGTTAACTCTGGTACGGTGTGAGTGCTCGGTGTTGAGGAAATAAGGGGGAACACGATGTCGGTGGTGAGTACCGTTTTTTTTTTCCCTACACGTTGTTTTTTTTTACAATAATTATTTACCAAAACCATGCCGTCGATTCCGGCTATTGTTTCCCCTCGAATAATGTCCGGACGCAATCGCTGGGAATCCTGTGAAATGCCGGCGTGTGTGAAGGAATTGAATGCGGCGTAATGACATAACGTCGCCGAGGGCGAGTTCGTTTGAAACCTGTCAAAAGAGACGCGTCCAGTTTTCCATTCCGTGAAAATCACACTTTACCCATCATCAATTCATGCATTAAACACTAAACCTTTATTCATAAACACTTTAATTAACCGTAAAATGGTAAACAATAAAAAAACAACAACAAAAACAAACGCTAACGCTAGTGGACATCGCAATGCGTATGTTGTCAGATGACTTGATTTATTTTTTCTATCAATTGTTTTACAATTTAGAATCTAACAATAACAACAAAAATATTATCATTATATAAAAACAGCTTAACCATTTTGCAGTGGATTAAACGCTAATCACTGCGCTATCAATTTATCGGACTTCAAATAGACAAGTTATTAGATAACAGTTATATTCGCTAACACGATTAATTATTGCCGGTCTTTACCATCAATTGCTTGATGATGTTCACGCTCATAATTGTCATTAATTATTATTGTTAAAAACAAAATTTCCCTATAATTCTAATCTTATTCTTCGTCTCACTAAATCGATTGCTCATCCGCATAAACCGGTCGAATATTTTCATATTAGATTTATCGAATCCATTTCATTTTGTCCGATCATCAAACCACAAATGACTAATAATACCCATCGTATAAATAGCCTCAGGTAGATAACCATTTCGCTACTCAGAAGTTTTTTTGTTTGAGTAAAAAAAATATTTTTATTTCTTGAATATTTTTCTCACTTATTATCTCTTAATGAGACATTATGAAAAATAATACCTTTTTTATTACTGCACACATATATTTATAGAATTGGTCTGTTCATTGTTGGTACAATATTAGACACGTCAAATATAAAAAACGAAACTAAAATATATATAATATATATATTCCACTTTCGCAATATTACCATACTAATAATAATAATAAGGCGATATTTTTATCTTTAAATTATTGTAAAAAACAATATTTAGTAAAAAAAATATCGACATTTGTCCACTAGTTATTACAATATAACGGAAAACAATTGAAGATCGATTTTCAGTTTTTTTATTACATAAACATATATGAAATCATAGCAATCGTTTGGTAAACGAATTTTTGAAATTGGTTCATTTGTTTAAAAGCTATGGCAGAAAATTGGAAAAAACATTTGAAAATCGATTTTCAGTTTTTTATTGCATAAAAATATATGATACATAAGCAATCGTTTGGTGTAAGAATTTTCGAAATTGGTCCATTTGTTTAAAAGTTATGACAGAAAAATGAAAAGACAATTGATGACCGATTTTTAGTTTTTTGGGTTAAAGAATATATCAAATATTAGGAATCGTTTGGTGTAAAATTTTTCCAAATTTGTCTATCCTTTCAAAAGTTATGACGAAAATAGTTGAAAACAATTGAAGGTCGATTTTTACTTTTTTCGCTCGTACGAATATATCGATCATTCGCAATCGTTTTGTGCAAAAATTTTCGAAATGTCCACTCATTCAAGAGTTTTGACAAAAATATTGAAAAACAATTGAGGGTTAATTTTCAGTTTTTTCTCCATACAAATATATTGAACATTAGCAGTCGTTTAGTGAAATAATTTTCGAAATTAGTTCATTTGTTTAGAAGTTATAACAGAAAAATTAAAAAACAATTGAAGATCGATTTTAATTTTTCGGCTCATAAGAATATATTAAATATTAGGAATCGTTTGATGCAATTTTTTTCTAAATTTGTCTATCCTCCCAAAAGTTATAACAAAAATAATTGAAAACAATTGAAGCTCGATTTTTACTTTTTTCCGCTCGTACGAATATATCTATCATTTGCAATAGTTTTATGAAAATTTTTTCGAAATTTGTCCACTCGTTCAAGAGTTATGACGAAAATAATGGAAAACAATTGAAAGTCAATTTTCAGTTTTTTACTTCATAAGAATGTATAAAATATTAGCAATCGTTTCGTGAAAGAATTTTCGAAATTAGTTCATTTGTTTAGAAGTTATGGCAGAAAAATGAAAAAACAATTGAAGATCAAATTTTAGTTTTTCCGCTCACAGGAATATATTAAGTACTAGGAATCGATTGGTGTAAAATTTTTCCAAATTTGTCTCTCCTTTTAAAAGTTATGACGAAAATAGTTGAAAACAATTGAAGGAAGATTTTTAATTTTATCGCTCATACGAATATATCGATCATTTGCAATCGTTTTGTGCAAAAAATTTCGAAATTTGTTTACTCGATTAAGAATTATGGCAAAAAAAGCAATTGACGTTCGATTTTCATTGTTTGTTCACTTCATAAAAATATATTGAATATTGGCGAACGTTTCGTGAAAGATTTTTTGAAATTGGTTCATTTGTTTAAAAGTGATGGCAGAAAATTGGAGAAACAATTGAAGATAGATTTTTTTTGTTTTTTAGCTCATGAGAATGTATGAAATATTTGTATACGTTTGGTGAAACAATTTTCGAATTTTGTTCACCCTTTCAAGAGTTTTGAGCAAAATAAGGGAAAACAATTGAAGGTCAATTTTCATTTTTTTAAATTTCATTAAAATACATATAATATTTACAATCGTTTGGTGTAAGAATTTTCGAAATTTGTTAATTTTTTCAAAAGTTATGAAAGAAAAATGAGATAAATAAAAAAAAACAGTCGAAAACCAATTTTTTTATTTTTTAGCTCATTAGAATGTATTACAGATTTGAAATTGTTTGTTCAAAAAATTTCCAAAATTTGTCCTCTTGACTTGTCAAATGATATTTTTATTTTTCCTAAATTGTCATTTTTTTTTAAATGACAATTGACTCAAGGTCAAAAATTTGACGTATTCAAATTTTCTAGTTTTCGTCATTTTTTAAAATACTTTTTGTCATTTTGTTTATTATTATTATTATTTTCTTAAATTATTTGTTTGATCTTTATTAATTGCTACTCTCGATTTATTGACAAGTATATTTTGACAGTTTTCATTTTTGGTATTTTATCATTTGTTTTTTTTATTTTTAACTGTCTAGATTGTCATTTTTGGATAATGGTCACTTTTTATTTACTTAATGACATTTTCGATAATTTGGTACGTTTATCTATTGTTATTTTTTTAAATGACATTTCTAACCTTTGTCAAATAGTCAAATATTATTTTTGGATTTTGTCAATACTCTTTTTTTTTTGGTGTTTTGTCAATTTTTTTATTGGCAGTTCGAAAAATATTAGTTTTTTTTACATTTTTCAAGTTTGATATTTTGTTTTGTCAAATATAAACTTTAATTGACTGGCAATAAGTCATATTTTTTATTATTAATTGTTATTTTGACGTTTGTTTAATTGACAAATATTATTTTTAATATTTTATAAAGTGTCTATTTTTGAATTTCTATCAATTGTTGCTGTTATTTTTGACATTTTGTTGATTGTATTTTTTTATGAATTGACGTCAATTTTGACATTTCGACCAAATGTCATTATTTTTTTTTGTTGTTAATTATTGACCTTTTGTCAATTGTCATTTTAGACATTTCGTCGAATGTATTTTTTTATGAATTGACGTCCGATGTCAAATTTCATTTTTGATCCTTTTTGTCAAATGTCATTTTTGATATTTTGTCAAATTAAAATTTTTGAAATATTAAATAAAATTTATTTATATTTTTCGACTTATTCTTTATAGTATTGATGTTTTCCCAAATGTCAAATTTTTATATTCTTTTCTCCTTTTGTCAAATGGCAATTTTTAATTTATATCAATTGTCATTGATGATTTTATTTTGATTTTTTTTCCAGTATCAATGTTCGATTTTTTTGTTAATTGTCATTTTTGGCAATAGAATTTGATTGAAATATCAGTTTTGATATTTTTTCAAATGGTATTTTAAAATTTTTCAATTGTTATTTTAACACTAATGTTTTTTTGTCAGTTGTATTTTCCTAAATTTCAATTTTTTTATTTTTGACATTTTGTCAAATGTCATTATTGATAATTTAAAATTACGAAAACATATCGTTTTAATATATTTATAGTCATTTTTGATATTTTGTCAAAATAAAGTTTTTGAAATTTTAAATAAAATTTATTTACTTATTCTTTATAGTATTGATGTTTTGCCAAATGTCAAATTTTTATATTGTCATGTGTTATTTTTCCCCTTTTGTCAAATTAATTTATATCAATTGTCATTGATGATTTTATTAAAAAAAATTTCTTCAAGTATTAATTTTGGATTTTTTGTTTATTGTCATATTTGACAATAGAATTTTATTGACATATCAGTTTTGATATTTTGTCAAAAGATATTTTTAAATTTTTCAATTATTATTTGAACATTGATGTTTTCTTTTTGTAAAATGTCAATTGTATTTTTATAAATTTTGTAAATTGACACTTCTACGAGTTTTTGTCAATTGTCATTTTAGACGTTTTTCAAATGTCACTTTTTGGTAATAATAATAATCTTGTCTGATATTTTGTCAAATGTTATTATTATTATTTTGATTTTTTTACGTCAGTTGTCATTTTGTCAAATGTCAATTTTGACATTTTGCCAATTACATTTGTTTAATGGATTGTCATTTTTGACGTTCGGTAAATGTCATTTTTGACATTTTGTCATGTCATTTTCAATTTTTTTTTATGGATTTAAATTTTTTTAATGTCATTTTTGACGTTAAGGTAAATGCCATCTTTGAAATTTTGTCAAAAATCTTTTCTTTTTCATTTAATTGATTGTTATTTTTGACATTTTGTCAATTGTACCTTTGATATTTTGCCAATTACCATTTGTTTGTCTTACCTATATTGGATTGTCATTTTATACCTTTAGATAAATGTCATTTTTGATATTTCGTCAAATGTCATTATTGACATTTAAGTAAATGTCATCTTTGAAATTTTGCCAAATGTGTTTTATTTTTTTTACGTTTTGTGGATTAGTATTTTTGACATTTTAATAATTAGCATTTTTGGGTTTAAGGATTGTCAATTTTGACGTTCAGATAAATGTATCTTTGATTTCGTCAAATGTCATTTTTTAATTTTTTTTATAATTTTTATTATGGATTGTAATTTTGATATTTGATATTTTGTCAAATGTCATTTTTGACGTTTAGGTAAATGCCATCGGAATTTTAACAAAAATATTCTTTTTTTTTTACATTTTATGGATTGTTCTTTTTGACACATGTCAAATGTCATTTTTGACGTTTAAGATGACATTTACTTAAACTCTTAAATTTTTCCAAAAATCTTTTCGTTTTGTTTTAATTGATTGTTATTTTTGACATTTTGTCAATTGTGCCTTTGATACTTTGTCAGTTACCATTTGTGTGTCTTACCTTTAATGGATTGCCATTTTATACGATCAGGTAAATGTCATTTTTGATATTTCGTCAAATGCCATTTTTTACACTTAAGTAAATGTCTTTTGAAATTTTGCCAAAAACCTTTTTTTAATACTTTTTGTGAATTAGTATTTTTGGCATTTTTGACAGTTTGCCCATTAGCATTTTTTAGTTTTAGTTTAGTTTTTTTTACTTTTTTTGGTTTGCTATTTTTGACAATACGTAAAATGTCATTTTGTCGTTCAAACAAATTGTATCTTTGATATTTTGCCAATTACACACTTTTTTGTTTTCCTTTTAAAGGATTGTCATATTGGATGTTCAGGTAAATGTCATCTTTGATATTTCGTCAAATGTCATTTTAAAAATAAATTTTTGAATTGTAATTTTTGAAGTTTTGACGTTTGACAAAAAAAAATATCACTTTTTATGGATGGTTGTTTTTGACATTTTATCAAATGTCATTTTCAATTTTAATGTTCAAGTAAATAACTTGTGTCTTTGATATGTTGCCAATTACACACTTTTTTGTTTTCCTTTTAAAGAATTGTCATTTTGGACGTTCAGGTAAATGTCATCTTTGATATGTCGTCAAGTGTACTTTTTCTTCAATTGTAATTTTTGATAGTTATTCAAATGTCATATTCGACGTTTGACAAAAAATGTTATATTACTTTTTATGGATTGTTGCTTTTGACATTTTATCAAATGTCATTTTTAATTTTAAAGTTCAACTAAATAAATTGTATCTTTGATATTTTGCCAATTATTATTTGATTTTCTTACATTTTATGATATTAAATGTAATTTAATTTTTATAATTTTTTTGTAGATTGTTAATTTTGACATTTGTCAAATGTCAGTTTTGATATTTAGGTAAATGTCAACTTTGAAATAAATGTAGATAAATGTCATTTTTGACGTTTAGGTAAATGTCATTTTTCAAATCTTAACAAAAATCAAAACCTAAATGTTATTTTTGACACTTAAGTAAATATTCTTTGAAATTTTGCTAAAAATGTTTATATTTGTCTGTTGGACAATAAATTATTATTATTATTATTATATTTTTCGTGGATTGGTATTTTCGACATTTTGTGGAATGTCATTTTTGACATTAAAAGCTTTTTTAGTTTTACTTTTTAAGGATTGCCATTTTTGACGATCAGGAAAATGTGACATTCATTGTCATTTTTAAAAAATTTCTAAGGATTGTAATTTTTGATGGTTATTCAAATGTTATTTCTGTCGTTTAGACAAAAATATATTTTTTTTTACTTATGTTTTTTAAATATTTTTTTAAACCTTTTTTATAGATTTTTTTATGGAAGTTTTTTTAACACATAAAAAAAGATTTCTATAATTGTCATTTTTGACATTTAAGTAAATGTCATTTTTGAAATTTTAAAAACTATTCATTTTTTTCACTTTTTATGAATTGTTATTTTTCACAGTTTGTCAAATGTCATTTTTGACGTTTAAGTAAATGTCATTTTTGAAATTAAAAAAAAATTCTTATTTTTCACTTTTTATGAATTGTTATTTTTGACATTTTGTCAAATGTCATTTTTCACGTTTACAGTAAATTGTATCTTTTGATATTTTGCCAATTACTATTTCTTTGTTTGATTTTTGAAGGATTGTCATTTTGACGTTCATGTAAATGTCATTTTAATTTTTTTATTGTTTGTAATTTTTGTTATTTCCTCAAATGTCATTTTTGACGTTTAGGAAAATGTCATCTCTGAAATTTTGACAAAAATATATCATATTTTTTTAAAACTTTTTATGGTTTGTTATTTTTGACGTGTTGACAGATGTCATTTTTGACGTGTTGACAGATGTCATTTTTGACGTTCAAGTAAATAAATTGTATCTTATACATTTCGCCGATTATTTTACAGTTTTACTTTGTATGGATTGCAATTTTTGACGATTAGGTAAAAATGTCATTTTCGATATCGTCAAATGCCATTTTTTATTTTTTTTATAGATCGTCATTTTTAATATTTTCTCACATGATATTTTTCTTGTTTTAGATAAATAAATGCCATCATGAATTTTTGGTAAAAATCTTGTTTTTACTTCTTATGGATTGTCATTTTTGACATTTTCTTAAATGTCATTTTTGACGTTCAAGTACATTGTACCTTTGATATTTTGCCAATTAACATTTGTTTGTTTTACTTTTTAATAAATTGTCATTTTTGACGTTCAGGTAAATGTCAATTTTTTATATTTCGTCAAATGTCACTTTTAGTTTTTTTTATGGAATGTAATCTTTTATATTATATCAAATGTAATTTTTGACGCTCAGGTAAAAATGTCATTTTTGACATTTTGTCAAATGTCATTTTTTTTTGGATTCTGATTTTTGATATTTTCCTAAATGTCATTTTTGATGTTTAGGTAAATGTCATCTTTAAAATTTTACCAAAAATCTTTTTTTTCACTTTTTATGGACTATTTTTGACGTTTTGTCAAATATCATTTTTGACGTTCAAATAATTTGTACCTTTGACTGCCGATTACCATTTTTTCGTTTAACATATTATGGATTGCCATTTTTGACAATCAGGTAAATGTCATTTTTGATATTTTTTCAAATGTCATTTTTAATTTTTTTTGTGGATTCTGATTATTGATATTTTCCCAAATGTCATTTTTGATGTTTAGGTAAATGTACAGTGCTAATCCATTGATAATGGTCACTTTGTGTCCGAAATGTACATTTGATTAATCAAATAAAATTGTGAAAAAAATAGTGCTTTATTTGTCAAATTGGGTAAATGTCATCTTTGAAATTTTGCCAAAAATCTTTTTTTTTTTTTTCATTTTCTATGGATTATTATTTTGGAGATTATGTCAAATGTCATTTTTGGCCTTCAAGTAATTTGTACCTTTGACTTTTCTGTCGATTATCATTTTTTAGTTTTAAGTTTTTATGGATTGTCACTTTTGACGTTAAAGGTAAATATGTCATTTTTGATATTTCGTCAAATGTCATTTTTAATTTTGTTTATTAATTCCAAGTTTTTATATTTTCCCAAATGTCATTTTTGACGTTTATGTAAATGTCATCTTTGAAATTTTTTCAAAAATCTTTTTTTTCACTTTTTATGGATTATTATTTTTGACATTTTTTGTCAAATGTCATTTTTGACGTTCAAGTAAATTGTATCTTTGACATTTTGCCAATTACCATTTGTTTTATATTTAACAGATTGTCAGGTAAATATGTCATTTTTGACATTTCTTCAAATGACATTAATTTTTTTTTTAATTTTCTCAAATGTCATTTTTGACATTAAGGTTTAAGGTTCTTATTCTTGAAATTTTGTCAAACGTTATTTTTTACTTGTAATTATTTTTTATTACTATATATCTTTCTCATTTTTTGAAATGTCAATATTTAACCTTTTGTGAATTCTCCTATCTGTAAATAACTAGTTTTGTAATAATAAAAAATATATTGGTTAAGAGCTGTTAAAGTATTTAATTACTGGATTATTAAATTATAATTTTTTTTTTGTAAATTCGTAGTGTCACTTGTTTTTATTTACACGATTAGTAGATTAGTGTTGTATAAAATAGGCACGGTTTTGTTTCAGCCTAAGTGATTGGTATTAAAATCAAGTAGGCGCACCCATCGGCGAAAAATCCGGTACGTTTCCATTATCTAGATGATGACTGAATAATAACAATAATAATCGATTCCATTTCGTTATTAAATTTCCCCTCTGATTTGTGTGTGTGTATACGTGGTGATGCAGGTGCGGTGAACGCTGTTACCAAACGGTCTAGCAATTTGGTTTTTTTTTACGCAATCAACCACACCGTAAAAGTTCATTAATTTTTTTTTTCGAAACCGTGGTGTGTTTGTCCAATTTACGCAATCGTCGTCGGCCAGTCTCTGCGCTGCCCAGCGTGTTAAAGATTAAACGTTGTTATCTTTCGATTGGGCAAACAGAATTTTGCGGACGTAAATTGATTGATTGATTTTTATTTGGTCGGCGTTTTCTGATAACGATATTTAATATTTACTTTTCCTACATTTTTATTTGTACAGCACTTGATTATTAATGCAATTAATTATTACATTACGTTTATTGTATAATGCTATCGTCTAGACGGTGTAAGAGCTCCTGACAAAATCTAATCGTTTGAAAAATTAACAAAAAAAAAACATTTCCGCATCCGACCTTCGTGTTTCTCGACGAGTACACAATGTGATAAACGGTAATCTCGGCCACGTACCTGACGTACGTACCACCTTGCCATTTAATGTGCTAGTCGCCGCGTAGTCGCGTCGAAAAATTTGTGAGCAGAAAAAAAAACATGCGATGATCGAACGCAAAAAAACTGCGCGTATCCGGTTAGGGGATTTCGCGAAATGGCAAATTTAAAGTGTAATCGCGGAAGTGCCGTTTTCAGTGAACCGCGGTGTGTTAACGCGAAATCATAAATTATTGATAGTTGTTGTGTACAACATGGAAATATAAGCAGTCGTGGAAAATATGGAGAAACAATCGCCGAACAAAATACGTGTTAGTATATTGTTTATTTATTTATTCAATTATATAAAAAACCAACAGTGTTTTTTTAACGTATTAATACACATTAAACATCAAGAATGTCGTGTTGAAAAAAATTTCTAAATCGGATCGTCGGTTTGGAAGTAAGCATCAAAAATATTAAAAACAATTGATTAACGAATTTTTGATTTTTAGCTTATACGATTACATTAAACATCAGAAACGCATTGGCGAAAGAATTTTTTTAATTAGATCATCCGTTTAGTAGTTATCAACTAAAATGTAATAAACAATTGAAGATGAATTTTTGATTTTTAGTCTATTCGAATAAATTCGACATCAAGAATTTAGTTTCGAAAGAATTTTTAAAATGGCATCATTAGTTTAAGAATTATCAACAAAAATTTAAAAAAAACAATTGAATAACGATTTTCTATTTTTTATCCTATTAGAATTCATTAGTCGCCAGGAAGGTATTTGTGGAAGAATTATAAGAATCAGATCATCGATTCGAGAATTATTATCAAAATTGTATAAAACAATTGAAATTCTAATTTCAGTTTTCGTTCCCCAAGAACGTATAAGTTGCCAGGAATACATTTGTGAAAGAAATTAGTAAATCAAATAATTCGTTCAAGAGTTATTGTTAGAAATGTAAAAAACAATTGAAAATCGAATTTCTGTTTTTTACTGCATTCGAGTAAATGGGGTGTGGGGGATGTATTGGTGAAATAATTTTCTAAATCGGATCATTAGTTCAAAAGTTATAACGAGAAATATAAAAAACAATCGAATAACGATTTTCTGTTTTTCAGTCTATAAGAATATAGTAGGTACCAGGAATGCAGTGGCTAAAGAATTTTTTAAATCAGTACATCAGTTCAAGAGTTATCATCGAAAATGTAAAAAATCAATTGAATAACGAATTTATTTTTTAGTCTATTAGAATATTTTAGATATTAGGATAGTATTGGTGAAAGAATTTTCTAAATCGAATCATTGGTTCAAGAGTTATCTTAAAAACTGTACTTTGTTTTTCAATTGTTTTTCAGTTTTTTTGGTTATAACTTTTTAATCCGTGTTCCGATTTCGGAAATTCTTTCACCAATAAGCTTCAATGGTTATTTATATTCAGATGACGTAAAAATTTAAAATTCGTTGCTCAATTGTTTTTTTAGTTTTTTGATTATAACTTTTTAATCCGTTTTCCGATTTCGAAAATTCTTTCACCAATAAGTTTCTACCATTGAGTATATTCAGATGACGTAAAAATCTAAAAAAAGAACGAATAAGTTGCCAGGAATACATTCGTGAAAGAATTTTGTAAATCAAATCATTCGTTCAAGAGTTATTGTTAAAAATGCAAAAAAAAAACAATCGAATAACGATTTTCTGTTTTTCAGTCTATAAGAATATAGTAGGCATCAGTAACTCATTGGCTAAAGAATTTTCTAAATCAGATCATCAGCTCAAGAGTTATCATCGAAAATGTAAAAAACAATTGAATAACGAATTTTTGTTTTTTAGTTTATTAGAATATTTTCAATAGCAGGATAGTATTGGTGAAAGAATTTTCGAAATCAAATCATTGGTTCAAGAGTTATCTTAAAAACTGTACTTTGCTTTTCAATTGTTTTTTAGTTTTTTGGTTATAACTTTTTAATCCGTGTTCCGATTTCTAAAATTCTTTCACTAATAAGTTCCTACGATTGAGTTTATTCGGATGACGTGAAAATCTAAAATTCGCTGCTCAATTGTTTTTTTGTTTTTTGATTATAACTTTTTAATCCGTGTTCCGATTTCGGAAATTCTTTCACCAATAAGTTTCCACGGTTAAATTTATACAAATGACGCAAAAATCTAAAATTCGTTGAACAATTGTTTTTTAGTTTTTTGGCTATAACTTTTTAATCCGTGTTCCGATTTCGAAAATTCTTTCACCAATAAGTTTCTACGATTGGGTATATTCAGATGACGTAAAAATCTAAAAAAATAACGAATAAGTTGCCAGGAATACATTTGTAAAAGAATTTTGTAAATCAAATCATTCGTTCAAGAGTTATTGTTAAAAATGCAAAAAAACAATCGAATAACGATTTTCTGTTTTTCAGCCTATAAGAATATAGTAGGCATCAGTAACGCATTGGCTAAAGAATTTTCTAAATCAGATCATCAGTTCAAGAGTTATCATCGAAAATGTAAAAAAAAACAATTGAATAACGAAATTTTGTTTTTTAGCCTATTGGAATATTTTAGATATCAGGATAGTATTGGTGAAAGAATTTTCGAAATCGAATCATTAGTTCAAGAGTTATCTTAAAAACTGTATTTTGTTTTTCAATTGTTTTTCAGTTTTTTTGGTTATAACTTTTTAATCCTTGTTCCGATTTCGGAAATTCTTTCACCAATAAGTTTCCACGATTAAATTTATTCAGATGACGTGAAAATCTAAAATTTGTTGCTCAATTGTTTTTCAGTTTTTCGATTATAATTTTTTAATCCGTGAACCGATTTCAAAAATTTTTTCATCAATAAGTTTGTACAGTTGAGTTTATTCAGATGACGTAAAAATATAAAATTCGTTACTCAATTGTTTTTTTAGATTTTTGTTTATATTCAGATGATGTAAAAATTTAAAATTCGTTGCTCAATTGTTTTTTAGTTTTTTTTTGGTTATAACTTTTTAACCCGTGTTCCGATTTCGGAAATTCTTTCACCAATAAGCTTCTATGGTTATTTATATTCAGATGACGTGAAAAACTAAAATTCGTTACTCAATTGTTTTTTTAGTTTTTTGATTATAACTTTTCAATCCGTGTTCCGATTTCGAAAATTCTTTCACCAATACGTTTCTATGGTTATTTATAATCAGATGACGTAAGAATTTTAAATTCGTCGCTCAATTGTTTTTTAGTTTTTTGGTTATAACTTTTTAATCCGGGTTCCGATTTCGAAAATTCTTTCACCAATAAGTTTCTACGATTGAGTATATTCAGATAAAAATCTAAAAATAGAACGAATAAGTTGCCAGGAATACATTCGTGAAAGAATTTTGTAAATCAAATCATTCGTTCAAGAGTTATTGTTAAAAATGCAAAAAAAACAATCGAATAACAATTTTCTGTTTTTCAGTCTATAAGAATATAGTAGGCATCAGTAACGCATTGGCTAAAGAATTTTCTAAATCAGATCATCAATTCAAGAGTTATCATCGAAAATGTAAAAAAACAATTGAATAACGAATTTTTGTTTTTTAGCCTATTATAATATTTTAGATATAGGGATAGTATTGGTGAAAGAATTTTCTAAATCGAATCATTGGTTCAAGAGTTATCTTAAAAACTGTACTTTGCTTTTCAATTGTTTTTTAGTTTTTTGGTTATAACTTTTTAATCCGTGTTCCGATTTCTAAAATTCTTTCACTAATAAGTTCCTACGATTGAGTTTATTCGGATGACGTGAAAATCTAAAATTCGCTGCTCAATTGTTTTTTTGTTTTTTGATTATAACTTTTTAATCCGTGTTCCGATTTCGGAAATTCTTTCACCAATAAGTTTCCACGGTTAAATTTATACAAATGACGCAAAAATCTAAAATTCGTTGATCAATTGTTTTTTAGTTTTTTGGCTATAACTTTTTAATCCGTGTTCCGATTTCGGAAATTCTTTCGCCAATAAGCTTCCATGATTATTTATATTCAGATGACGTAAAAATCTAAAATTCGTAGCTCAATTGTTTTTTTGTTTTTTGATTATAACTTTTTAATCCGTGTTCCGATTTCGGAAATTCTTTCACCAATAAGTTTCCACGGTTAAATTTATACAAATGACGCAAAAATCTAAAATTCGTTGATCAATTGTTTTTTAGTTTTTTGGCTATAACTTTTTAATCCGTGTTCCGATTTCGGAAATTCTTTCGCCAATAAGCTTCCATGATTATTTATATTCAGATGACGTAAAAATCTAAAATTCGTTGCTCAATTGTTTTTTAGTTTTTTGGTTATAACTTTTTAATCCGTGTTCCGATTTCGGAAATTCTTTCGCCAATAAGCTTCCATGATTATTTATATTCAGATGACGTAAAAATCTAAAATTCGTAGCTCAATTGTTTTTTAGTTTTTTGATTATAACTTTTTAATCCGTGTTCCGATTTTGGAAATTCTTTCACGAATAAGTTTCTATGGTTATTTATATTCAGATGACGTAAAAATTTTAAATTCGTTGCTCAATTGTTTTTTAGTTTTTTGATTATAACTTTTTAATTCGTGTTCCAATTTCAAAAATTCTTTCACCAATATGTTTCTATGGTTGAGTTTATTCAGATGACGTAAAAATTAAAAATTCGTTGCTCAATTGTTTTTTAGTTTTTTGGCTATAACTTTTTAATTCATATTCAGATTTCGGAAATTCTTTCACCAATAAGCTTCTATGGTTATTTGTATTCAGATGACGTAAAAATTTAAAATTCGTTGCTCAATTGTTTTTTAGTTTTTTGATTATAACTTTTTAATGCGCGTTCCGATTTCAAAAATTCTTTCACCAATAAGATTCTACAGTTGAGTATATTCAGATGTATAAAAGTTTTCAGCATTTAAAAAATTTAATTCGGTTAAACACAGGTTTTTAAAATTCCGCATGCAAATAAATTATATCCCGAGCAACTAGGAAAATAAGAAAGTGATTGATTACGTTTTTGGTGACATTATTATTATTTTTTTTCGTTTCGCTAAACACGCTACCGTCACCCGTCTCGCGGAATTCGCACCTACGACGGCGACAGTCGATTGTTTTACAGTAATCGCGTGTGTCGGATTCGGGTTTTCGCGTTTTCTCGCCCTTCCTCCGGTTGTGGTGTTGTTCTTTGCGTGCCACCACGCGATTTCCTCATTAAGTCCCCGTGCTGGACGCGACTTAATCAAGTGGAAAATTGCCGTTTCTGGAACGCGCCGTGGAAAAATGCCGCGTCACGTTTACACATTTACCCATTTTCAAAATTCATTCATAACGAGTCGGCGACAACTCGTCTTTGTAGAACTCTTGATTTCCTTTCCAATTTTGCATAACGCAATGAATGGTGGTTTTAATGAAGTTGCGAAACGTTTTCGTGACAACTCTCAGCTGATGTGTGTCACGAAATTTATACTCTTTATTATTCTATCAGAGTTTAAATATATAACTTTTTTATACACTAATTTTATGACTAATAATAATAATATTAATTGTATTTTTCTTTCTAATCGATTTGTACGTCGAGTGGATATTTAACGCATCGGGGTCAGGAATTATGCGTGTCGCTATTTCTGCGTTTGTGTTGGTCCCATTACGTCTTTCTATTTTCTCCACTTCTGCGCGATCCTTTCGCTAGGTGGTTCGACGTTCGCTCGTTCGCCGACTGTCGTCTGAGGAGAATCGTCCCAATTTTTTTCCTCTCAACATTTATTTTCATCCATTAGCAGTTTATAAATAGTCCTGCCTCGGACACAATTATAACAACCAACAACCACAAAATACATTTTTATGACGTAATAAATATGTGCAATCGTTCCGTGAAAGAATTTTCCAAAATTTTCCACTCGTTCAAAAGTTATGGCAAAAATTATAAAAAACAATTGAAGGTCGATTTTCAGTTTTTTATTTCATCACAATATATGGAACATTAGTAATCGTTTGGTGAAGGAATTTTCGAAATTCCTTCATTTGTTTAAAAGTTATGACAGAAAAAAGAAAAACAATTGAATATCGATTTTTTTATTTTTAGCTTATAAGAATGTATTAAACATTTGTAATCGTTTGGTGTAAAAATTTTCGAAATTTGCCCATTAATTCAAGAGTTATGACAAAAATAATGAAAAACAATTGAAGGTCGATTTTCAGTTTTTTATTTCATTAAAATATATGGAATGTTAGCAATCGTTTAGTGAAGGAATTTTCGAAATCGCTTCATTTGCTTAAAAGTTATGATAGAAGAAAGAAAAACAATTGAAATTCGATTTTTACTTTTTCAGCCCATGAGTACATATTAAACGTCCGAAATTGTTTGCTGAAGAAATTTTTGAAATTTGTCCACTCGTTTAAGAGTTATGATAAAAATAATGGAAAACAATCGACGATCGATTTTTAGTTTTTTATTTCATCACAATATTCGAAACATTGGCAATCGTTTGGTGAAGGAATTTTCCAAATTGGTTTATGTGTTTAAAAGTTATGACCGAAATATGAAAAACAATTGAAAATCGATTTTTACTTTTTCAGCCCATGAGTACATATTAAACGTCCGCAATTGTTTGGTGAAGAAATTTTTGAAATTTGATCACTCGTTTAAGAGTTATGACAAAAATAATGGAAAACAATTGAAGATCGATTTTCAGTTTTTTATTTCATTAAAATATATGGAACATTGGCAATCGTTTAGTGAAAGAATTTTCGAAATTATTTAATTTGTTTAAAAGTTATGATAGTAAAATGAAAAAACAATTGAACAACAAATTGTAGATTTTTACGTTATCTGAATATATTCAATCATAGGAATTTATTTTTAAAAAAAATTCCAAAATCCGATCATGAATTAAAAAGTTTTCACTATAATAATTTAAAAAAACATTTGATTTATCGATGAAAAAATGAATGAAAGATATGAATAAATAGAAAGAGTTTTTTTTCATTACTTGAATCTATTTGATCTTAAAAACCAATTGGTGAAAGAATTTTCAAAATCAGATAATGCGTTGAATAGATATCGTTAATAAACTGAAAAACAATTGAAACGCAACGCACAGTTTTGATGATAATTCTTGAAGCAATCATCCGATTTAAAAAATTCTTCCACGAATGTTATCCTAGCATCTAAAATATTTAATTGTCTGAAAAACAAAAATTCGGTATTCAATCGTTTTTTACATTTTTCATCATAACTTTTGAATCGATGATCCGATTTAAAAAATTCTTTCACCTATACATTCCTGACATCTAATGGATTGTAATGTAATAGATTAAAAGACAAAAATTCGTTAATCAAATTTTTTTTTTATATTCTTGATGATAACTTTTGTATCGATGTTTGTTTGTTACATTACTTGAATCTATTCGATCTTAGAAACCAATTGGTGAAAGAATTTTCAAAATCGGATAATGCGTTGAATAGATATCGTTAATAAACTGAAAAACAATTGAGACGCAACGCACAGTTTTGATGATAACTCTTGAACAAATCATCCGATTTAAAAAATTCTTCCACTAATGTAATCCTGACATCTAACACATTCCAGTAGACCAAAAAAACTAAAATTCGCTATTCGATTGTTTTTGCATTTTTTATCATAACTTTTGAATCGATGATCTGATTTAAAAAAATCTTTCACTTATACATTCCTGACATCTAATAGATTGTGACAGATCGAAGAACAAAAATTCGTTAATAAATTGTTTTTTTTATATTTTTGATGATAACTTTTGAATCGATGTTTTTTTGCATTACTTGAATCTATTCGATCTTAGAAACCAATTAGTGAAAGAATTTTCAAAATCAGATAATGCGTTCAATAGATATCGTTAAAAAACTGAAAAACAATTGAAAAACAACGAACAGTTTTGATGATAACTCATGAACCAGTCATCCGATTTAAAAAATTCTTCCACCAATGTTATCCTAACATCTAAAATATTCTAATTGATTCAAAAACAAAAAATTGTTATTCAATTGTTTTTACATTTTTTATCATAACTTTTGAATCGGTGATTTGATTTAGAAAATTCTTTCACCTATACATTCCTGACATCTAATAGGTTGTAACAGACCGAAGAATAAAAATTCGTTAATCAATTGTTTTTTACAATTGTGATGATAAATTTTGAATCGATGTTTTATTTTACATTACTTGAATCTATTCGATCTTAGAAAGCAGTTAGTGAAAGAATTTTCAAAATCAGATAATGCGTTGAATAGATATCGTTAATAAACTGAAAAACAATTGAAAAGCAACGCACAGTTTTGATAATAACTCTTGAAGCAGTCATCCGATTTAGAAAATTCTTCCACCAATGCTATCCTAACATCTAAAATATTCTAATTGACCAAAAAAACAAAAATTCGTTATTCAATTGTTTTTACATTTTTTATTATAACTTTTGAATCGGTGATCTGATTTAGAAAATTATTTCACCTATACATTCCTGACATCTAATGGATTGTAATGTAATAGATTAAAAGACAAAAATTCGTTATTCAATTGTTTTTTACATTTTTTATCATAACTTTTGAATCGGTGATCTGATTTAGAAAATTCTTTCACCTATGCAACCCTGACATCTTATATATTGTAAGAGATCGAAAAACAAAAATTCGTTAATCAGTTTTTTTTTTACAATTGTGATGATAACTTTTCAATCGATGTTTTTTTTATATTACTTGAATCTATTCGATCTTAGAAAGCAATTAGTGAAAGAATTTTCAAAATCAGATAATACGTTCAATAGATATCGTTAAAAAACTGAAAAACAATTGAAAAGCAACGCACAGTTTTGATGATAACTATTGAAGCAATCATCCGATTTAAAAAATTCTTCCACTAATGTTATCCTAACATCTAAAATATTCTAATTGAATGAAAAACAAAAAAATCGCTATTCGATTGTTTTTTACATTTTTGATGATAACTTTTAAATCGGTGATCTGATTTAAAAAATTCTTTGGCCTATACATTCCTGACATCTAATGGATTGTAACAGACGAAAAAACAAAAATTCGTTAGTCAATTGTTTTTTACATTTTTTATCATAACTTTTGAATCGGTGATCTGATTTAGAAAATTCTTTCACCCATACATTCCTGACATCTAATAGATTGTAACAGGCCGAAAAACAAAAATTCGTTAATCAATTGTTGTTAGATTTTTGATGATAACTTTTGAATCGGTGATCTGATTTAGGAAATTCTTTCGCATATACATTCCTGACATCTAATAGATTGTAACAGATGAAAAAACAAATATTCGTTAATCAATTGTTTTTACATTTTTTGTCATAACTTTTGAATCGGTGATCTGATTTGAAAAATTCTTTCACCTATACATTCCTGACATCTAATGGATTGTAACAACAATTCGTTAATCAATTGTTTTTTTATATTTTTGATGATAACTTTTGAATCGCTGTTTTGATTTAAAAAATTCTTCCACCATTACATTCCTGATATCTACTATATATTCTAATTCTATTTATACCGCCGATGAGAAACACTATCGAGTGCGCTTCCTGCTGTTTCACCCATTAATCAATATCCGCCGATAGTAATTATTATTAAAAAGAAAAAAAATAATGAACGAACGAACGAACAGGAAAACCGTGGCGCAATCTCGTTCGTGAATCTCGAGTTCTTCGAAGTGAAGGTGAGGCGGCAGTAACAACAACTAAGCGCCGCCCCGTGGTCGTCTTCGTAGTCTTCGCGTTTTCGGTAGCGGGGATCCCCCAAGGTTCACCTTTTCGTGCGTTCGCTCGAAGGTAACTAGCGTTTCCCATTCACACACATGAAAAAAAACGTAATCCAAACATTTTAATTTAATGTCCTGCGTGTGCACGCAAATTATCATCCTCAATTACCGGTAATGATGTGAATGTCAACATGCTAAGGTAAACAAAACAATATATAATCGTTTCGGTTATTTAGGTTTAATTTTTTTCCAATGGCAGATTATTTGAATAAGTTATGAAAGGGAAAAAAGCTTAAAGATGTTTAAGCTCTAAGTATTTTTTATTTACTTACTGAAACATTTTGTTTTAAGTGTTATAGCATTTGTTTAACAATCGGCTTTTGTTTTCTGAAAGCATGAATGAATACATTTGAACCAAAAACGCAGACAATTGTCGCGACGGCAATTATTCGGGATTGCGCAACGATTACATACATGCATGTCAGTGTCATCGTAGTCGGCGGTGGCGGCGGCGGCGGCTGTGAATTTGTGGAGCGTGTCTCCTCTTCCTGCTGGAGCGCGTGCGCATCAGTTCGTTCTCTTGGCCGCCTTCGATCCGCCGATTTTCCGCCCGCATTCGCGCCATCCGAGTTGGCGCGCAGAGACGTTAGAATAACGATGATAGAAAAAAAAAGAGAAACGCGAGTGTTTGAGTGTGTGCGCGCGCTTGCCATTTAATTTTCGCCATTTTCCGGAATTTCGCGCGAATGAGTGCACGTACGTATATACGCACACCGTTAACCGAGTGACACGGAAACGGAAAAGAAATCCCATCGCGCGCTCTCAAACAATTGATTGTGATAAATAATAATAATAGAGTATCGATTGTGCGGGCGGAATTATTTAAACAGTAACGTAAAAACATAATCATCTATTACGAAAAATTATTTTGTGGCTTTAAAATTTAATCAAGTAATTGTTTTCCAAAATCGGAAGTACAGTGTTAATTTAAAAACATTAAAAAGTGTTTTAGAAGGAACTGTCAAGTTTAGTGGATATTTTCAACAGGTGGCGCTTATTCTAAACTAACAGGATATATATTGCTTGCAGCGGTATGTTAATTTGTTTTAAAGTTATAGCAGAAAAAAGAAAAACAATTTTTAGTTTTTAGCCCATAAGAAAATATTAAAAATTTGTATTCGTTTAGTGCAAAAATTTTCGAATTTGGTCCACCCAGTCAAGAGTTATGACAAAAATAATGGAAAACAATTGAAGGTCGATTTTCAGTTTTTTGTTTCATTATAATATATGAAACATTAGCAATCGTTTGGCGAAAGAATTTTCGAATTTCGTTCATTTGTTTAGAAGTTATGACGGAAAAATGAAAAAACAATTGAATATCGATTTTTACTTTTTTCGCTCATACGAATATATTGATCATTCGCAATCGTTTGGTGCAAACATTTTCGAAATTCGTCCACCCATTCAGGAATTATGACAAAAATAATGGAAAACAATTGAAGGTCGATTTTCAGTTTTTTACTTCATAAAAATATATGAAACATTAGCAATCATTTGGTGAAAGAATTTTCGAAATTAGTTCATTTGTTTAGAAGTTATGGTAGTAAAATGAAAAAAACAATTGAAGATCAATTTTTATTTTTTTCGCTCATAAGAATATATCAAATATTAGGAACCATTTGGTGCAATTATTTTCCCAATTTGTCCATCCTTTCAAAAGTTATGACGAAAATAGTTGAAAACAATTGAAGATCGATTTAAAATTTTTCGCTCATACGAATATACTGATCATTCGCAATCGTTTTGTGCGAAAATTTTCGAAATTTGTACACTCATTCATGAGTTAACAGCATTACTGTTAATGTTTTAGGAGAAATAGATAAGTGTACCAATTATCGCGCCTTGGGGAATACCTTACAACACGTACACGTATTTTAACCATAAATAAATAAATGTTTACCGTGCCATTTCACGTGTTTTAATAACCACGTTACAGCAATAAAAATGAATTATAGCTGCACGCGTTTTAATTATTGTTTATTGTAATATATTTAAAGCGCCGACTGTAATTATCGTGTAACGGACTTGACGGAAAAGCAGAAATTCACAAGTGATTAAATAATTACAGTGCAAACGATCTCTGGCGTTCAAAGTGTAATGGCTTGTATACGCCGGTATTTCAGCGTTAATTTTCGTGGCGTTCGCATAAAAAGGATTCAGTTAGTTAGTGTGTGTGTGTGTGTGTGGGTGTTAATTGTTTTCGGAATAAACAATCGCGGTGGCGTCGTTACGCTGCGAACGTTAATTTTTTTCGTAACAGTTTTGTTTGGATTATTTATTCTTAATAGTTAATACAATAATATTTTACGTTACAAAATTTTGCTCATCTTCTCCTTGATTGTATTTGAATTTGATCCGCAACTGTTATTTGTACGAATTAGCGGGCGTGACGGGAATTACGAATGCGAAACGGGCACAACACACACGTACACGTGTAAGAAGGGACGGACGGTCGTGACGACGGCTCTCTGCAATCGGCGGCTGCGGCAGCAGGAGATCATCACGAGCAGAACGAATTGCGAGCTTTATTCTTGCTCCCTGAACCGTTAACGATGTACCAACGATATCATCCGACATAATAATAACAACAACGCGTATAACTAGTTATCCAAAGACTGGGGTTCCTCAAGGCACGATAAAGGGTACACTTTTAATAATAAAAAATTTATTGGTATTCAAAATATTAGAATTCATATAATCGATAGGTGTAAGAATTTTTCAAATCGGAATATTAGTTAGTTATCGCCAAAAAATAAAAAAACAAATGGAGTACGAATTTCGGGTTTTTACATAGTCTCATAGTATTTGATTATAGTAATCAATCAGTGTAAGAATTTCTCAAATCGGAATATTGGTTCACAAGTTATCACCAAAAAATAATAAAACAATTGAAGGACGAATTTCGTTTTTTCGCGTAATCTCATAATAGTTCACCATAGGAATCGATTGGTGTAAGAATTTTTCAAATCGGAATATTAGTTCAAAAGTTATCGCAAAAAAATAGAGAAACAATTGAAGTGCGAATTTCGGTTTTTTACATATTCTCAAAGTTTTTAATAATAGTAATCTATCGGTGTAAGAATTTTTGAAATCGGATTATTAGTTCAAAAGTTATCGCCAAAAAATAGAGAAACAATTGAAGTGCGAATTTCGTTTTTTCGCATAATCTTATAATAATTGACGATAGTAATCGATTGGTATAAGAATTTCTCAAATCGGAATATTAGTTTGAAAGTTATCGCCAAAAATCAAGAAAACAATTGAAGTACGAATTTTAGTTTTTCACATATTCTCATAGTATGTGATCATAGTAATCTATTGGTGTAAGAATTTTTCAAATCGGAATATTAGTTTAGAAATTATCGCCAAAAATCGAAAAACAATTGAAATTCGAATTTTCGTTTTTCGTATTATCTAAATATATTCGATCGTAGCTGACGATTGGCGCAAGAATTTCTCAAATCGAAACATTAGT
Organism: Ontholestes murinus; assembly: GCA_963969525.1. Lineage (NCBI taxonomy): Eukaryota > Metazoa > Arthropoda > Insecta > Coleoptera > Staphylinidae > Ontholestes > Ontholestes murinus. The sequence goes on from OZ018393.1 coordinate 1,211,127, forward strand.
TTGAAAGTTATCACCAAAAATCAAAAAAACAATTGATGCGGCCATCAATTGTTTTCGTTTTTTCACATAATCTTATAATAATTGACCATAGTAATCGATTGGTGTAAGAATTTTTCAAATCGGAATATTAGTTTAAAAGTTATTACCAAAAAATAGAGAAACAATTGAAGTGCGAATTTCGGTTTTTTACATATTCTCATAGTATTTGATAATAGTAATCTATCGGTGTAAGAATTTTTGAAATCGGATTATTAGTTCAAAAGTTATCGCCAAAAAATAATAAAACAATTGAACTACGAATTTCGTTTTTTAACATAATCTCATAGTATTTGATTATAGTAATCGATTGGTGTAAGAATTTTTCAAATCGGAATATTAGTTTAGAAATTATCGCAAAAAAATAGAGAAACAATTGAAGTGCGAATTTCGTTTTTTTACATAATATCATAATATTTAATCATTGTAATCCATCGATGTAAGAATTTTTCAAATCGGATTATTAGTTTAGAATTTATCGCAAAAAAATAGAGAAACAATTGAAGTGCGAATTTCGGTTTTTTACATATTCTCATAGTTTTTAATAATAGTAATCTATCGGTGTAAGAATTTTTGAAATCGGATTATTAGTTCAAAAGTTATCGCCAAAAAATAGAGAAACAATTGAAGTGCGAATTTCGTTTTTTCGCATAATCTTATAATAGTTGACCATATTAATCGATTGGTGTAAGAATTTCTCAAATCGGAATATTAGTTTGAAAGATATCGCCAAAAAATTAAAAAACAATTGAAGTACGAATTTGGGATTTTCACATAATCTTATAATATTTGATCATAGTAATCTATTGATGTACGAATTTCTTAAATCGGAATATTGGTTTTAAAGTTATTGCCAAAAATATAAAAAACAATTGAACTGCGAATTTCTGCTTTTCATATAATCTCATAGTATTTGATCGTAGTAACCGATTGGTGTAAGAAATTTTCAAATTGGAATATTAGTTTAAAAGTTATCGCCTAAAAATAAAGAACAGTTGAATTGCGTTTTTCGGTTTTTCACATTATCTCATAATATTTGACTAAAGCAATCGATTGGTGTAAGAATTTCTCAAATCAGAATATTAGTTTAAAAGTTATCGCCATAAAATAAAAAAACAAATGAAGTGGGAATTTCTATTTTTACATATTCTTCTAGTATTTGATCATAGTAATCTATTGGTGTAAGAATTTTTCAAATCGGAATTAGTTAGTTTAGAAATTATCGCCAAAAAAATAGAGAAACAATTGAAGTTCGAATTTCGGTTTTTTGCATATTCTCATAGTATTTGATCATAGTAATCGATTGGTGTAAGAATTTCTCAAATTGGAAAATTAGTTCAGAAGTTATCGCCAAAAAATAATAAAACAATTGAACTACGAATTTCGTTTTTTAACATAATTTCATAGTATTTGATTATAGTAATCGATTGGTGTAAGAATTTTTCAAATCGGAATATTAGTTTAGAAATTATCGCAAAAAAATAGAGAAACAATTGAAGTGCGAATTTCGTTTTTTTTTACATAATATCATAATATTTAATCATTGTAATCCATCGGTGTAAGAATTTTTCAAATCGAATTATTAGTTTAGAATTTATCGCAAAAAAATAGAGAAACAATTGAAGTGCGAATTTCGGTTTTTTACATATTCTCATAGTTTTTAATAATAGTAATCTATCGGTGTAAGAATTTTTGAAATCGGATTATTAGTTCAAAAGTTATCGCCAAAAAATTTTTTTCACATAATCTTATAATATTTGATAATAGTAATCTATTGATGTAGGAATTTCTTAAATCGGAATATTGGTTTTAAAGTTATTGCCAAAAATATAAAAAACAATTGTAATGTATGTACAATCCACAACTTTACACAATTGAACTGCGAATTTCTGCTTTTCACATAATCTCATAGTATTTGATCGTAGTAACCGATTGGTGTAAGAATTTTTCAAATTGGAATATTAGTTCAAAAGTTATTGCCGAAAATCAAAAAACAAATGAAACGCGAATTTCGTTTTTTCACATAATCTCATAATATTTGACCATAGCAATCGATTGATGTAAGAATTTTTCAAATCGGAATATTAGTTTAGAAATTATCGCAAAAAAATAGAGAAACAATTGAAATGCGAATTTCCGTTTTTCGTATTATCTAAATATATTCGATCGTAGCTGACGATTGGCGCAAGAATTTCTCAAATAGGAACATTAGTTCGAAAGTTATTGCCAAAAAATAATAAAACAATTGATGTACGAATTTCGGGTTTTCACATAATCTCATAATATTTGATAATAGAAATCTATCATTGTAAGAATTTTTAAAATAGGAATATTGGTTCGAAAGTTATTGCCAAAAATTTAAAAACAATTGAAGTTCGAATTTTTCTTTTTTGCATAATCTCATAATAGTTGACCATAGTAATCGATTGGTGTAAGAGTTTTTCAAATCGGAATATTAATTCAAAAGTTATCGCCAAAAAATTAAAAAACAAATGAAGTACGAATTTTGGTTTTTAACATATTCTCATAATATTTGACTATAGCAATCGATTGGTGTAAGAATTTTTCAAATCTGAATATTAGTTCAAAAGTTATCGCCAAAAAATAAAAAACAAATGAAGTACGAATTTTGGTTTTTAACATATTCTCATAATAGTTGATCATAGTAATCGATTGGTGTAAAAAAATTTCAAATCGGAATATTAGTTTAAAAGTTATCAAAAATTATTCAAAAAAACAATTGAAGTGCAAATTCATTTTTTTTCGCATAATCTCATAGTAGTTGACCATAGTAATCGATTGGTGTAAGAATTTTTTAAATCGGAATGTTAGTTTGGAAATTATCGCCAAAAATCTAAAAACAATTGAAATACGAATTTCCGTGTTTCGCATTATCTAAATGTATTCGATCGTAGCTGATGATTGGCGCAAGAATTTCTCAAATCGGGACATTGGTTTAAAAGTTATCGCCAAAAATAAAAAACAATTGAAGTACAAATTTCGGATTTCACATGTTCTCGAAATAATCTATCAGTGTAAGAATTTCACAAATCGGAAAATTATTTCAATTGTTTTTCAATTTTTCGGCGATAACTTTTGAACTATTGTTCCGATTTGAGAAATTCTTACAACGATGGATTGCTGGGATCGAATATATATTTGGATTGTGTAAAAAACTGAAATTCGCACTTCAATTGTTTTTTGTTTTTCACCGATAACTCTTAAAGTTATGTTCCAATTTGAAAAGTTCTTGTACCAATGGATTGCTACAATCGAATGCATTTATATTAAACCAAAAAACAAAAATCACAATTCAATTGTTTTTTAGTTTTTCAGTGTAAGAATTTCACAAATCGGAAAATTATTTCAATTGTTTTTCAATTTTTCGGCGATAACTTTTGAACTATTGTTGTGATTTGAGAAATTCTCGCATCGATGGATTGCTAGGATCGAATATATTTGGATTATGCGAAATACTGAAATTCGCACTTCAATTGTTTTTTTTTGTTTTTCGCCGATAACTCTTAAAGTTATATTCCGATTTGAGAAATTCTTGCACCAATGGATTGTTACAATCGAATACATTTAGATACAACCAAAAAACAAAAATCGCAATTCAATTGTTTTTTAGTTTTTCAGCGATAACTTTGGAATTATTGTTCTGATTTGAGAAATTCTTGCATGGATGGATTGCTACGATTGAATATATTTGGATTTTGTAAAAAACTGAAATTCGTATTTCGATTGTTTTTTTGTATTTCAACGATAGCGTTTTAAATTATGTTCCGATTTAAGAAATTCTTGCACCAATACATTGTTACATCGAATACATTTAGATTCAACCAAAAAACAAAAATCGCAATTCAATTGTTTTTTAGTTTTTCAGCGATAACTTTTGAACTATTGTTCTGATTTGAGAAATTCTTGCATAGATGGATTGGTAGGATCGCATATATTTGGATTGTGTAAAAAACTGAAATTCGCACTTCAATTGTTTTTTGTTTTCCACCAATAACTCTTAAAGTTATGTTCCGATTTGAGAAATTCTTGCACCAATCGATTGCTACAATGGAATACATTTAGATTAAATTAAAAACAAAAATCGCACATCAATTGTTTTTCAATTTTTCTTTGATAACTTTTGAACTATTGTTCCGATTTAAGAAATTCTTGCACCAATGGATTGCTACAATTAAATATATTTGGATTATGCGAAAAACTGAAATTCGCACTTCAATTGTTTTTTTGTTTTTCGCCGATAACTTTTAAAGTTATGTTTCGATTTGAGAAATTCTTGCACCAATGGATTGATACAACCGAATATATTTAGATTATACGAAAAACCAAAATTCGCACTTCAATTGTTTTTTAATTTTTCGGCGATAACTTTTGAATTATTGTTCTGATTTGAGAAATTCTTGCATCGATGGTTGGCTACGATTGAATATATTTGGATTATGTGAAAAACTAACATTCGACCTTCAATTGTTTTTTTAGTTTTTCGTTGATATCTTGTGATTTGATGATCAGATTTTGAAAATTCTTTCACAATAATGTTCTATGTGTCAAATACGTATTGATCGACTAAAAAAATAAATTTTGATTTTCAATTATTTTTTAGTTTTTCGTTGATAACTCTTAAAGTTATGTTTCGATTTGAGAAATTCATGCACCAATGCATTGTTACAATCGAATACATTTAGATTCAACCAAAAAATAAAAATCGCAATTCAATTGTTTTTTAGTTTTTCAGCGATAACTTTTGAACTATTGTTTTGATTTGAGAAATTCTTGCATCGATGGATTGCTAGGATCGAATATATTTGGATTATGCGAAAAACTGAAATTCGCACTTCAATTGTTTTTTTGTTTTTCGCTGATAACTCTTAAAGTTATGTTCTGATTTGAGAAATTGTTGCACCAATGCATTGTTACAATCGAATACATTTAGATTCAACCAAAAAACAAAAATCACACTTCAATTGTTTTTTAGTTTTTCGGCGATAACTTGTGAACTATTGTTCTGATTTGAGAAATTCTTGCATGGATGGATTGCTACGATTGAATATATTTGGATTTTGTGAAAAACTGAAATTCGTATTTCGATTGTTTTTTTGTATTTCAACGATAGCTTTTTAAATCATGTTCCGATTTAAGAAATTCTTGCACCAATGGATTGTTATAATCGAATACATTTATATTAAACCAAAAAACAAAAATCGCAATTCAATTGTTTTTTAGTTTTTCAGCGATAACTTTTGAACTATTGTTCTCATTTGAGAAATTCTTGCATCGATGGATTGCTAGGATTGAATATATTTGGATTATGTGAAAAACTAAAATTCGCACTTCAATTGTTTTTTTGTTTTTCGCTGATAACTCTTAAAGTTATGTTCCGATTTGAGAAATTCTTGCACCAATGGATTGCTACAATCGAATACATTTGGATTAAACGAAAAAAAAAAACAAAATTCACACTGCAATTGTTTTTCAATTTTTCGGCGATAACTTTTAAATTATTTTTCCGATTTGAAGAATTCTTGCACTGATGGATTGCTACAATCGCACATGTAAAAAACTGAAATTCGTACTTCAATTGTTTTTTCGTTTTTTAGCTATAACTTTCTAACCAATGATCCGATTTGAATTTTTTTTTCATCGATGGATTACTACGATCAAATTTATTTATATTATAAAAAATTACAAAAATTAAAAATTATATATTAAACGTTGTGAAGATAATAATTTAATTATTTTATAATCTTATTTCTGCAATGTGTTTAAAGTGTAGTAATAAACATTTCATTAATAAATCCACTGACTAAATGAATGTTTCCGTTGATTAAGGCCGGATTTTAAATTACGACAATGTGGATTTGGCCTCACGTCGATGAGATCACAGGCGGTGTTGAAAAAAACAACAACAAACAAACAACAATGTTGATTCTATGTAGATTAGGTTGAAACATGCTAATTACGTACAAAACTGAAAAAAAGGAACTATAATAGACACCATAATTAATGATTATAATTAAATTATGATTTATTCAAAAGAATTTTACGGCAGTTTGTGAGCCTCGGTATTTAAAGTTTACGACTGAATTCACCTTGAAAAAACTTGACATCAAATGTTTGGTAAATATAAAACAATCTCTACAGTTACGACTTGAAATAAATAAATAAAAGGTAATAAATAACAAACTAAAACCTCATCCATTATTTATTATTTAAATATACATATTTGTCAATAAAGATGTGTATATATAATAATAAACACAAAAATGTATTTATTTTTTTTTGTATTGATGAAACTAAAATGTTATTTATTGATATAAAAATATTGTAAAGTATTTGATTTTCCTCCATATTTAAACAATACATTTCTTTATATTTTTTTATGCATAAAACAATCGCATACTTGATATAAATCGTTGAAACAAAGCCAAAACGCGTATGGAATATTCATTGCAAAAAAGTTCTGCGATTGTTTCGCGACTGCATTGAATATATAATAATGCAGACAAACACGTGCCGTTATTTCAATATTATTCGCTACGCAATTAATCGAATTATTAACATTTACGGCAGAAGGTCGATCGGTTTTGAATACTTTTTCGTAATACGATTTACATATACAGCGTGAATACATTTGATTGGAAAAAAAAAATACATAAACTAGTTCCAAATACGTTTTAATGCCGATTTTGTCATCAATGTCAGTCAAACACCTCTACATTTGTACATAGAAAAAAAATGTCACATTCTTACATAATAATAAGAATAATTAAGGCGTGTATGGATTATTCTCGAATTTAAAGTTTATTTTTTTAGTATACTGAAGCCCATTTGATAATTAGTTTTAAAAATGTAACATCCGATGAACAATTATTAATAAAAAGCTTAAAAACAATTGAAAAACTACATTACTTTTTTTAAATAATTATATTTTAGTAGAATACAATTTTGTAAGAATTATCAAAATTTGATCATCCGATCAAAAGTTATCAATGAAAAACTAAAAAACAATTGAAAATCAAAATTCATTTTTTTAGCTCATCGACACGTACTTGACAAGTAGAACATTATTTTGAAAGAATTTTAAAAATCACACTATTAGATCGAAAGTTATGAACAAAAAGGTAAAAAACAATTGAAAATCGAAGTTTATTTTTTTAGCTGGTCAACACCCATTTGATTAGTAGAACGTTATTTTGAAAGAATTTTCAAAATCTGACTATTAAATCGAAAGTTATGAACGAAAAACCAAAAAACAATTGAAAATCGAAATTCGTTTCTCTAGCTCATAATCAAATATTTGACAAGCAGAATATTATTTTGAAGGAATTTTCAAAATCGAATCATCTGATCGAGAGTTATTGAAATATTAAAATAAAACAATTGAAAATCGAAATTTAGTTTTTAAGCTCATCAGCACCTGTTTGATTAGTGGAACGTTATTTTAAAAGATTTTTTAAAATCTGATCATTCGATCAAAAGTTATCAGAGAAAAATTAAAAAAAAACTGAACGTAAAAATTCGTTTTTTAGTTCATTAACAAATATTTGGCTAGTAGTTCATTACTTTGAAAGAATTTTCACAATTTTAATATTAGATCGAAAGTTATCGAAAAATTAGAAAACAAAAACAATAAAAAAATCGACTTTCTGTTTTTATATCTCTTAATCAATAATTTAAATTTATTTGCATCAGATTTATCAACGAAAAATTAAAAGAAAAGAAATCAATTGAAAGTCGAAATTTATTTTTTAGCCAAGAGGTCAAAAGTTATCTACTAAAAATTAAAAGCAAAAACAAAATAAAAATTCGTTTTATTTTCAGTTCAACAATATTTAACCAGAAGAATATTATTTTTTGACCAGAAAGAAAATTTAAAAAACAATTGAAAATGTAAATGTATTTTTTTAACCCATTGATATTTTGAAAGAATTTGAAAAATTCAATCACCTTGAAAATCGAAATTTGTTTTTTTAGTTCAAAAACAATGTTTAACCATTATTTTAAAAATCTGACAATCAGATCAAAAGTTATTACCATAAAACAATTGAAAATCGGAATTTATTTTCTGGGTTATTTTGAAGAATTTTTAAAATTAGATGATCAGGAAGAAAGTTATCAACGAAAAACTGAAAAAACAATTTAAAGTCAAAATTCGTTTTTTCAACTAATAATCAAATATTTGATTAGCAGAACAGTATTTTAAAGGAATTTTTAAAATCATATCATCAGATCAAAAGTTATCAACGGAAAATCAAAAACAATTGAAAATAAAATTTATTTTTTTTTTTAACTCAAAAACAAATATTTGTCAAGCAGAACATTATTTGGAAAGAATTTTCAAAATCTGAATTTCAGATCAAAAATTATCAACGTAAAACTAAAAAACAAATGAAAGGCGGTACTTATTATTTTAGCTAATCGACACACCTATTTGATTAGTAGAACATTATTGTAAAAGAATTTCCAAAATCTGATCACCTGGTGAAAAGTTATTAACATAAAACTAAAAAACAATTGAAAGTCGAAATTTATTTTTTTAGCTCATCAACACCTATTTGATTAGTGGAACACTGTTGTACAAGAATTTTAAAAATCTGATCATCAGGTGAAAAGTTATCAACGTAAAACTAAAAAACAATTGAAAGTCGAAATTTATTTTTTTAGCTCATCAACATTTAGTAGATTAGTGGAACACTGTTGTACAAGAATTTTAAAAATCTGATCATCAGGTGAAAAGTTAACAACGTAAAACTAAAAAAACAATTGAAAGTCGAAATTTATTTTTTTAGCTCATCAACACCTATTTGATTAGTAGAACATTGTTGTAAAAGAATTTTCAAAATCTGATCATCAGATGAAAAGTTATTAACGTAAAACTAAAAAACAATTGAAAGTCGAAATTTATTTTTTTAGCTCATCATCACCTATTTGATTAGTAGAACAATATTGCGAAAGAATTTTCAAAATCTGATCATCAAGTGAAAAGTTATTAACTTAAAACTAAAAACAATTGAATGTCGAAATTTATTTTTTTTTAGCTCATCAACATCTATTTGATTAGTGGAACATTATTGTAAAAGAATTTTCAAAATCTAATCCTCAGGTCAAAGGTTGTCAACATAAAACTAATAAACAATTGAAAGAATTTTCAAAATCTGATCATCAAGTGAAAAGTTATTAACTTAAAACTAAAAAACAATTGAAAGTCGAAATTTATTTTTATAGCTCATTAGCACCTATTTGATTAGTGGAACATTATTGTAAAAGAATTTTTAAATTCTGATTATTAGATCAATAGTTATGAACGAAAAACTGAAAAAACAATTGAAAATCAAAATTAATTTTTAGTCGATGAACAAATATTCAACAAGTAGAATATTATTTTACAAGAATTTTCCAAATCTGTTCATCGGATCAAAAGTTATTAAATAAATAATTAAAAACAATTGAAAATCGAACTTCAATTTTTGGGCTCATCAGCACCTACTTGATTAGTAGAACATTATTGTGAAAGAATTTTCAAAAACTGATCATCAGATCAAAAGTTATGAACGTAAAACTAAAAAAACAATTGAAAATCGAAATTTATTTATCACCTACACGACTAGAAGAACATTATTTTGAAAAAAATTTCAAAATACCACGATTAGATAGAAAGTTATCAATAAGAAACTAAAAACAATTGAAAATCAGAATTCGTTTTTTTCAGCTCAAAAAAAAACAAATATATGACTAGTTATCATCTGATGATCAGATTTGAAGTTATGAACGTTAAACTAAAAAAAAACAATTGAAAATAAAAATCTGATCATTAGATTAAAAGGTATTAACTAAAACCTAAAAAAAAAACATTTGAAAATCGAAATTATGTTTTGTGTTATGAATATGTAATAAGTAGAATATTATTTTAGAAAAATTTTCAAAATCTGATCATCAGATCAATTGTTATTAACAAAAGAAAAATTAAAAACACTTGAAATCGAAATTTAGTTTTTTAGCCTATCAACACCCTAATTAGTTAGTAGTAGATGATTATTTTGAAAGAATTATCAAAATCAGATCATCAGAATAAAAGTTATCAATGAAAAACTAAACAAAACAAAAAAACAATTGAAAATCAAAATTCGTTTCTTCAACTTATAATAATAATTAAATGTTTGATTAGTAGAACAGTAATTTAAAGGAATTTTCAAAATCTTGTCATCAGACCAAAAATTATCGACGAAAAACTGAAAACAATTGAAAATCGAAATTTAGATTTTTAGTGTATCATCATCTACACGACTAGAAGAACATTATTTTGAAAGAATTGTCAAAATTCATTCAAAATAATTCAGATCGAAAGTTATGAACGAAAAAGTAAAAAAAAACAATTGAAAATAGAAAATTATTTTTTTAGCTTATCAACAGTGATTTGAATAGTAGAACATTATTTTGAAAGAATTTTCAAAATCTAATTATTAAATCAAAAGTTATCAACGAAAAATTAAAAAACAATTGCAGATTGAAATTTATATTTATAGCTCTTCAACACCTACTCCATTAGTAGAATATTATTGTAAAAGAATTTTCAAAATCCGATTATCAGATCAAAAGTTATCAACCTAAAACTAAAAAACAATTGAAAATCGAAATTTACTTTTATACCTCATCAACACCTACTTCATTAGTAGAATATTATTGTGAAAGAATTTTCAAAATCTGATCATCAGATCAAAAGTTATCAACGTAAAACTAAAAAACAATTGAAAATCAAAATTTATTTTATTAGCCCATCAACGCCCATTTGATTAGTAGAACATTAATTTCTAAGAATTTTGAAAATGCGATCATTAAATTAAAAGTTATTAACGAAAACATAAAAGACAATTGAAAATCAAAATTTAATTTTTGAGCTCATCAACACTTACTTGATTAGTAGAACGTTATTTTGAAAGAATTTTCAAAATCTGATTATCAGATCAAAAGTTATTAACAAAAAACTAAAAACAATTGAAAATCGAAATTTAGTTTTTTTTAGCTTATCATCACCTACATGACTAGAAGATCATTATTTTGAAAGAATTTTCAAAATACCACGAATAGTAAGAAAGTTATCAATAACAAACTAAAACAATTGAAAATCGGAATTTGATTTTTCAGCTAAAAAAAAAAAAACAAAAATATATTTGACCAGTTTTCATCTCATGATCAGATCTGAGCTTATGAACATTAAACTAAAAAAACAATTGAAAATCCATATTTATTTTTTTGTAGCCTGTTAATACTTACTTCACAAGTAGAACAAAATAGTAAAAAACAATTGAAAATCAAAATTAAATCTTCTAGTTCGAAAACGGATTTTTGACAAGTTGAATATTATTTTAAAAACAATTTCAAAATCAAAAGTTATGAACGAAAAACCAAAAAAAAAACAATTGAAAATCGTCTTTTCAGCTTATATAATAAAATATTTGACCAGTAGAATATTATTTTGTGAGAAGATATTAAAAAAAAACAATAGAAAATCAGTTTTTTTTTGCTTATCGGTACTAACTCAACAAGAAGTAGATCATTAAAAAGAAAATCCGATAATTAGATCAAAAGTTATCAACGTAAAATTAAAAAAACAATTGAACATAGAAATTTATTTTTTAGCTCTTCAACACCTACTTGATTCGTAGAATATTATTGTGAAAGAATTTTCAAAATCTGATTATCAGATGAAAAGTTATCAACGTAAAACTAAAAAACAATTGAAAATCGAAATTTATTTTTTTAGCTCATCGACACCCATTTAATTAGTAGAACATTAATGCAAAAAAATTTGTAAAATTTGATTATTAGATCAAAAGTTATTAACGAAAAACTAAAAAACAATTGAAAGTCGAAATTTATTTTTTTAGCTCATCGACACCCATTTGATTAGTAGAATATTACTTTGAAAGAATTTTCAAAATCTGATCATCAGATCAAAAGTTATCGACGAAATATTTAAAAACAATTGAATATCTAAATTGATTTTTTAGCTCATAGAGACCTACTTGATTAGTAGAACATTAATTTGAAAGAATTTTAAAAATGCGATTACCCATTTGATTAGTAGAACATTGTTATGAAAGAATTTTCAAAATCTGATCATTAGATCAAAAGTTATCAACATAAAACTAAAGAAAACAATTGAAAATTGAAATTTATTTTTCCAGCAAATGAAGACCTATTTGATTAGTAGAACATTAATTTGTAAGAATTTTGCAAATACGTTCATTAAATCAAATGTTATCAACGAAAAACTAGAAAACAATTGAAAGTCGAAAATTATTTTTTTATCTTATCACCGCCTATTTGATTATTAGAACATTATTTTGGAAGAATTTTCAAAATTTGGGCATCAGATCAAAAGTTATCAACGAAAAATTAAAAAACAATTGAAAATCGAAATTTATTTTTCTAGCTCATCAAGACCTACTCGATTAGTAGAACACTATTTTGTAAGAATTTTGAAAATGAGATCATTACATCACAAGTTATTAACGAAAAATAAAAAAACAATTGAAAATCGAAATTTATTTTTTTTAGCTCATCTACACCCATTTGATTAGTAAAACGTTATTTTGAAAGAATTTTTAAAATCTGATTATTAGATCAAAAGTTATCAACGTAAAACTAAAAAACAATTGAAAATCGAAATTTATTTTTCTAGCTCATCGAGACCTACTTGATTAGTAGAACATTAATTTGTAAGAATTTTAAATATGCGATCATTAAATCAAAAGTTATTAACGAAAAATTAAAAACAATTGAAAATCAAAATTTATTTTTTTGGCTCATCAACACCCATTTGATTAGTAGAACATTAATGTGAAAGAATTTGCAAAATCTGATTATTAGATCAAAAGTTATTAACGAAAAACTAAAAAACAATTGAAAAACAAAATTTATTTTTTCAGTTTTTTCAATTGTACATTTATTTGATGTTGTTTTTGTGCAAATTATGCAAATTAAAAAAGAATCACTGTTTATTACGTTTCTTTTTTATTTACCTTTAATTAATAATATTTTTTTAAGTAAATGTTTTTAGTTTAAACTTTCAACTTGATAATTTGTTTTGCAAAATTAATAATAATAATTAATTTCGCTTATAATCTATTGTTTTATTTCATTACTTGCACGTTTAAAAACGTTCAATAATCCTAATCCTTTGCCGTTCTTTGTTGTTAAGTGACTGAAAACTCGCGCAATTGTTTATTTATAGGAATGCGATCATGTGGTTACTACATTTAAATTCTCCGATCCTCTCGTTCTGCGTTAAATGTTAAGTGAGAAAGGAATGGCCCCGCGCATTTCTCATCAGTTACGTTTATTTCATTTTTTTTTTCACCTCTTCGCTTAAAACATTTCCTAACATTAGTAAATGGCCTTGAACACCTGCAGCGACGAGGAAATTGTACAATTAATCATTAATATCATTAATATTTCATCAGTCAATTAAATAATTGGCTATATTAATTAGTTAATTAGTTTGCAAAAATTAAAACGCTTTAATAATGGGTTGATAAATGTAAATTTTTGAAACTTCTATACAACGTCTATAAAATTTATTGTAATTGATTACATCGTCGTCAATTAACGATCGTCCCAATTGTCGATCCTCGCGGTTAGATTTTCAGACGTAATCGTTGATTGTTTGACGATGTGATTATGAAAGAGTCACTCGTTGCCGTGATTGCGCGAGTGTCACAATCGCGCTGGATGTTTATTTTCCCGTGAAGTGCAATAATAAAATATTTAATTTACGTCCTACGCGTTCGTTTGTCTGATGTCGTTTGAGCGTGACCCTCGTTAATTTATCATTTTCACCAACTTTAACCGTAACGTATAAATATAAATTTTTAACGATTTTAATCGCTTGATTTTCACAGTTAATTTATTTTCTTTATAAACAATATTTCACCAAGTGATAAATGAGCAAAAGCATCGTAGGGTTTTAATAAAAACATTTTTTATGGTACTTGATAACTTTGTTATATCGAGTCTAATTTAATTCACTTTTTTAATGCGTGAATTATTGGTATTAGAAGGTAATAAATTAACTAAACACCCATTTTTTTTAGTAAGCCAGTAATGAGCTACACTTGCCTATAGTTTATTGGTGTAGGTCGAAAATGCGCTAATATATATTTTAAATAAATAATTTTTCTATTAATAAATTAACTATATTTCATATTCTATTACCACATCAAATAATAAAATTAATTAGTTGTGAATTCGCTGCGAATAGGTGTGAAAATAGTGCTGTGCAAAAACGTCTCATTAATCAGTGATATCACGTTAGTTTATTATAATTTTGTGACTAAGTGTTGAATAACTTCTGTACAACCAACATATTGCTGATTGGTGGAAATTGGTAAAGTAATTCAAGAGATTTTGACGATTTTATTAATTAAATTTGTCGAGATTCACTCGTTTCGCATCGCTGCCAGCATTTTTTGCGAACATTAATGCCGTGGTTGTTCACCTTTGGCCGTGAAAATTATTTGTGCCGATATTAATTATCTACAAATAAAAATAAACTAATCAGATTCCTAATTTACTTGTATTCCACTGTTTACTGTTTTATGTATACCTAGCCGTCGCTCAGTATTGTTTGTTTTTTTTATTTAGTCACCTACTACGAGCGCAGTAGGTGTGAAGTAATTGTGTCCCTGTTTTTTTTGTTTTGTTTAATCCCTTTCCTATTACATCTGATATATTACAGTTAAAAAATGGTTTTAATTTGTTTTATATGCAAATTAAATATGAGTCCACGATCTGATTCGCTCAAATGCCATGGTGGATGTAATAAATGGTTTCATGTGGAATGTATTGGCTCGACATTGGATGTAATTGAATATTATTTAAGTGAACACAAGAAACGTAGTGGCGGAGACTACTGGAGTTGCTCAACATGCTTACCTGTCGATCCAACCCCCGCTACTAAGTCAAAGACTACTTATTCTAATTCTATAACCGATACTATTAAATCAGTTCTTAAACAAGAACTATCAAATTTGTTTAAGGCTGAATTCCAAACAGTAATGCACGATCTACTTAAGGAAATTAATGATATTAAAGATAGGCTTACTAAAATAGAGAATACAGGGATTTCTAATAATCAATCCAACGTTATTTCTCAAGCTAATATTGTTACAGAGGTGGAAGAGCGTCAGTTACGGGCTAATAATGTTATGGTATATAATCTCCCCGAATCCACCGGCTCAATTGAAAATAAAATTGAAAAGGATACCATTGCTATAAATAATATAGTCAGTGAAAAAATATCAAATTTTAATCCTCGTAAAATAATTCGTGTTGGGAAACTGGAGTCCAATAAAGTGAGACCTGTTAAAATTATATTTAATGACAAAGAGTCAGCTACAAATTTGATGAAAGTTTTTAAAGATCTGAATACAGGATCTGTCAAATTTTCAAATGACATGACAAAATTACAACAAGACTATTTAAAGGAATTAAGGCGCGAACTTATTTTACGCCAAGAAAATGGTGAAAATGATATCACAATTAAATTCATCAATGGCAATCCAACTATTGTAAAGTCACATGTTAAATACCAACAAAAAAACTAATGTTATATTTTCAAAATCTTGGAGGCATGAGATCAAAGCTTAATAATATTCAATGTAACATTAACCTTTCCGTTTACGATGTTATTATCTTAGTGGAAACTTGGCTAGACTCATCAATTAATAATAGTGAATTAGGGTTACACGGATTTACAATCTATAGATGTGATAGATCATCAATCTCGAGCAATAAGTGTCGAGGAGGTGGAGTTTTAATCGCAGTTCGATCACACATTCAGAACAATCCGATTGATATTTTTACAACTATTGAGGCTGTGTTTGTTCGAGTTGGCGCCAATTTAATCATATCAGCAGCATATATTCCTCCTGCATCAAATCTGACTATGTATGAAAATTATTGCTCGGCGGTTGAATATGTCTGTAGTCAGTATGCCGATTATAAGTATATTTTTTGTGGCGATTTAAATTTGCCTAAAGCAGCTTGGAACAATGATGGAAATTCGATTTTATTAGACGCCAATAACTGTGCTCGTGCTCAACTACTAGCTGAATGTCTTGAATATCACAACTTGCCGCAAGTTAATCCATTGCCTAACAGCCGAGGTATCTATCTGGATGTTGTATTCTCCAATTTAACGACCTTAGAATTCACTGAGTCACAAGATAAAATCGCCCTGAGTAGCATTCATCATACTGCCTATACTATATCATTAATCTATATGAATCTGTCAGATAATCTGGAACTTGATAGTTTCGAATATGATTTTAAAGCTGCCAATTATTTTGACATTAATTATTTTTTATCGACAATAAATTGGGACCAGGTTTTGAAAAATAATAACATAAATGTGGCTGTGGAACAATTTTATAATATCATCGAATACGCTATAAATAAATATGTTCCTATTAAACGGATTAGGTCTTCATCGTACCCTAAATGGTTCAACAAAAATTTAATTGATTTAATAAAGTGCAAGAGGCAAGCGCACTCACAGTATAAAGCTAGCGGATTACAGCATTATTACCTTCAGTTCCAGTCGTTACGAGCCCAGTGTAAGGACCACAGTGATAAGTTATATGCTGAATACATAAAAAAAGTTGAAGACAAAATTAGTGTTAATTCAAGATCTTTTTGGACGCATGTCAGCGATTTAAGACGAACGGATGGCTACCCCAAGGTTATGTATTTCAACGAAAGATCGAGTGATTCTGGTCAAGACTGTGCAAACCTATTTGCGGAATATTTTAAGCTAGTGTATTCTAATGTTCATGTACCAAGTGCAAGTGTGCGTCACCAACATAAAAATAGTGTTAATTTGAATAGTTTTAGTATAAACATGGCGGATATTTTCAACTCTATTCAGTTATTACCTGATTCCTGTAGCTATGGACCTGATCATTTACCTGCCTACTTTATTAAGCGATGTATCTACACTATATGTACTCCACTACATATTTTGTTTGAATCCTCGATAGAATCTGGGGAATTTCCTAGCTATTGGAAAACAAGTTTTATCACACCATTATTTAAGAAAGGAAATCGGGATGACGTTAAGAATTATAGAGGAATAGCTACACCGTCAGTAATACCAAAGTTATTTGATAAACTAATATCTGATCAATTGATGTGGGCCTGTAAGAATGTGATTTGCAATGAACAACATGGATTTTGTGTAGGAAAATCAACTTTA
This sequence comes from Ontholestes murinus, assembly GCA_963969525.1. NCBI lineage: Eukaryota > Metazoa > Arthropoda > Insecta > Coleoptera > Staphylinidae > Ontholestes > Ontholestes murinus. The sequence goes on from OZ018393.1 coordinate 1,228,435, forward strand.
ACGAACCTAATCTTATACCAGTCATTTTTGCTAAGTGCATTTGAGGATGGGAAACAAGTTGACGCGGTTTATACCGACTTTTCAAAAGCCTTTGATCGTGTTTCCCATTCTATTTTAATCAGAAAATTAAAAAATCTTGGTTTTGGGTCGCAAGTTACTAAATGGCTATTCAGTTACTTAAATAATAGGCAACAATTTGTGAAACTTAACAGCTTTGTTTCAGATCCGATTACGGTAACTTCTGGGGTCCCTCAAGGCTCCCATTGCGGCCCTATTTTATTCCTTTTATTCATTAATGATATTACAACTTACGTTGCGCATTGCAGATTACTCTTATTTGCTGACGATCTGAAGATATTTCGCATTATAAATAATCCCGCTGATCGGATATTGATGCAAACAGATCTTGACAATTTACATCAATGGTGCTGTGATAATTCTCTATATTTCAATATCAATAAATGTTACTCAATATCATTTGGTAGGGGCCACATAACGGATAATCAATACTATATCAACAATAAACTTTTGTCATCAGTGAAACACATTAAAGACTTGGGTGTAACTTTTGATTATCGTTTGTCTTTTGCCAAACATATTGATAACATTTGTTGTAAAGCTATGCAAACTTTAGGCTTTGTTTTCAGGTTTGGTCAAACTTTTTCTATTTCCACACAAAAATTACTATATATGACTTTGGTAAGACCTCAAGTAGAATACGCCTCATGTATATGGTTCCCATATTATTCCAACCGCATAGACCAACTTGAACGTGTGCAAAATAAATTTTTATTAAATATCAGTTACCAATTTGGCATTCCGAGGATAAACTATAGTCGCACTCATATGCTGACTACAATTAATTTGACCAGTCTTGAAAATAGGCGTGTTTATTTTGATTTCTGCATTTTATTCAAAATTGTTAATTCAATAATAGACTGCCCTGAATTGCTCAATCAAATTAATTTCAACGTGCCTAGTAATACGCGAAGCAACCAAACGTTTCGCGAACATTTTCACCGCTCAAACTATGGCAGAAACAGTCCATTGTGCAGAATGATGAGACATTACAACGTATTTGAACGACATAAAAACATTTATCTTTTCGGCACATCATTTAATACTTTCAAATCTCAATTAAAATCTATTGATTGTTTTATTCTGAAATGAGATACAACTTATTTGCATATTGTTATTTGGTAATCGTGCTATTCTTGTTTATTGTTTGTAATTTTACCTTACTTTTTATTTACAATAATTTGTGTTTAGTTTATATCATGTATATTCACACCTATTTGCTATAATTTGTATGTTTTCTTATTATTTTTAAATTCTTAATATGTGTATACTATTGTAAAAGGTGAAACCGTAAATAAATGAATAAATAAATAAATATATTATATATTGCAAAATTTTTAACTATATTTATAATTAATAACATACGAGTTCACTTTAAAATAAATCCCGTTTCAATGACCATTCTCTTTAGTATTCAATTAGCAGTCACAATCTAACAGTTTTGATTAATTTCTGCATTTAAACGAGTGTGCCTGCCGAGTGCCGTCGTGCAGCTACGCGCGCTGACAACATTCGGTCACCGCGACCGAAGTACATTTGTCTTCGCTAATTGACGAGAGAAGGAAAGACAGAAAAAAAAAACGGGGAAACCGATATACACAGAAAGTGGCACTCGCTCGTTTCCTGCCTTTTATTATTTACCATCGACTTAACATCCATACACACTTACACACTTTCCGAAAACCAAACGTCGATACTTGAGACGACGCTTAATTAACAAAATAATGTTCTACATGATTGGCTAATTGATTTTCAATTGTTTTTTTTGTTGATAACTTTTGATCTAATGATCGGATTTTGAAAATTCTATCAAATTATTGTTCTACTAATCAAGTAGGTGTTGATGAGATAAAAAAATAATTTTCGATTCTCAATTGTTTTTCAGTTTTTCCTTAATAACTTTTAATTGAATGATCGGATTTTGAATATTCTTTCAAATTATTGTTCTACTAATCAAGTAGGTGTTGATGAGCTAAAAAAATAAATTTCGATTCTCAATTGTTTTTCTGTTTTTCCTTAATAACTTTTGCTGTAATGATTGGATTTTGAAAATTCTTTCAAATTATTGTTCCATTAATCAAGTAGTTGTTGATTAGTTAAAAATATAAATTTCGATTCTCAATTGTTTTTCTGTTTTTCGTTAATAACTTTTGCTGTAATGATCGGATTTTGAAAATTCTATTAAATTATTGTTCTACTAATCAAGTAGGTGTTGACGTGCTAAAAAAATAAATTTCGATTTTCAATTGTTTTTCTGTTTTTCGTTAATAACTTTTGCTGTAATGATCGGATTTTGAAAATTCTTTAAAAATATTGTTCTACTAATCAAGTAGGTGTTGACGAGCTAAAAAAATAAATTTCGTTTTTCAATTGTTTTTCTGTTTTTCGTTAACAACTTTTGATTGAATGATCGGATTTTGAAAATTCTTACAAAATATTGTTCTACTAATCAAGTAGGTCATAATGAGTTGAAAAATTTAATTTCGATTTTCAATTGTTTTTCTGTTTTTCGTTAATAACTTTTGTTCAAATCATTGGACTTTGAAAATTTATTGAAATTATTGTTCTACTAATCAAGTAGATGTTAATGAGACGAAAAAATAATTTTCGATTTCCAATGGCTTTTCTGTTTTTCGTTAATAACTTTTGCTCTAATAATCGGATTTTGAAAATTCTTTCAAATTATTGTTTTAATAATCAATTTGGTGTTGATGAGATAAAAAATACAATAAAGTTATTATTCTACTAATCAAGTAGGTGTTAATGAGGTAAAAAAATCGATTTTCAATTGTTTTTGTTTTGTTTTTACCCATAACTTTTGATTGATTCAATTCCATTTTTAAAATAATGTTTAACTAATCAAATTAGTATTCAATTGTTTTTTTTTTAATTTGCGCACAACAGTTGATTGTTTTTTTTAAATTTAAAAAATAACAATTGATTATATGCAGAAAAGAAAATAGATAATTTATCAAAAAAAAAACAATTTAAAATCAAATTTGTTTTTATTACCTCATCAAGCCATACTTCATAAGTAGAAAAAAATATATCGAAGAACATCTAAAACAAGTGAAAATTAAAGAATTTTCAATAACTCATTATTAGGTTGAAAGTTGAATTTGAAAGAAATGACAAATATTTAGAAGTTATATTAACTAATGTATGAAAACAATTGAAAATCGAACATCATGTATTTCTGCTATCATTCAAATAATTTTGTATTCCTGATGAAATTACGGTTAAATTTTGAAAAAGTGGACCCATTCAAAAGTTATCTGCAAAACGTAAAAAAAAAACAATTGAAAAACAAAAACGGGATCCTACTTTAAAACGCGGTTTCGATTTTCATTTGTTTTTTTATGTAATAGGCTGTTATTTTATCAACGAATTATCCGATTGATAAAATTTCTACAGCAGTTTCATCAGAACTACAAAATCTCTCAAAACCCATTTTTGATTTTCTATTGTTTTTAAAGGTTTGGCCAAAACTTTCGAAATGATGAACCGATTTTAAAAATTTATTCGCCAAATTGATCCGAATGAAAGTACCTATTGAACGAAAGTGAAATTCCGTTTTCGATCTTCCATTGTTTTTTACCTTTTAGGGCATAACTTTTAATCGAGCCATCGGATTGAAGAAATTACTTCGGCGGATTATTCAGAAATTAAAAGCCTTTCAAATTATAGCAAAAACGCTTTTTTGATTTTCAATTGTTTTTTTATAATTTTGCCCGTAACTTTCGAAATGATGAACGGATTTTAATAATTTATTCGCGAAATTGATCAGAATTAAAGTACCCATTGAACGAAAGTAAAATCCCGTCTTGGATCTTCAATTGTTTTTTTACATTTTAGGACATAACTGTTAAACGAGCCATCGGATTGAAGAAATTTCTTCGGCGGATTGTTCAGAAATTAAAAGCTTTTCAAATAATAGCAAAAACACATTTTCGATTTTCAATTGTTTTTCATATAAAAAGCTATAATTTTTAAAAGAGTGATTTGTTAAAAAAATCTTCTGTATATTCATTAGAATTATAAAATCTTTCAAATTTTAACATTTGGCCATAACTTTCGAAATGATAAAACGGATTAGCGAAGAATTAAAAAACAATTGAATATCGAAATTTATTTTTAACTCATTTAATTTGTGGAATATTATTTAAAAAGAATTTTCAAAATCCGAACATTAAACCAAAAGTTATTTACGAAAAATTAAAAAATTGATTTTTTCAGCTTATCAACACCCATATGATTGGTAGAACATTATTTTAAAAGAATTTACAAAATCTGATTGTTAGATCAAAAGTTATTATCAAAAAATTAAAAACAATTGAAAATCGAAATTTATTTTTTTGGCCCACGAATAAGTATTTAATAAGTAAAATATTATTTTGAAAAAAAAATACAAAATGTGATTATTAGATCAAAAGTTATTAACGAAAAATTAAAAAACAACTGAAAATCAAGATTGATTTTTTTAGCTCATTAAGACCTAATTTAGTAGTAGAACATTAATTTGTAAGAATTTTCAAAATCCGCTCATTAAATCAAAAATTATTAACGAAAAATTAAAAAACAATTGAAAATCATATTTTTTGCTTATGAATTATCGAAAAATTAAAAAACAATTGAAAATCAAAAATCATATTTTGTGCTTATGACGACTTACTTGATTAGTAGAACAGTAATTTGTAAGAATTTTCAAAATCCGCTCATTAAATCAAAAGTTATTAACAAAAAATTAAAAACAATTGAAAATCGAAATTTCCTTTTTTAGCCCACGAACAAGTGTTTAATATGTAGATTATTACTTTAAAAGAATTTACAAAATCCGATTGTTAGATCAAAAGTTATTAACGAAAAATTAAAAAACAATTGAATATCGAAATTGATTTTATTAGCTAATAAAGACCTAATTGGTCAGTAGAACATTAATTTGTAAATATTTTCAAAATCCAATTATTAAATCAAACATTATTAACAAAAAATTAAAAAACAATTGATAATCGAAATTTATTTTTTTAGCCCACGAAGAAGTATCTAATATGTAGAATATTATTTTTAAAGAATTTACAAAATCTGATTGTTAGATCAAAAGTTATTAACGAAAAATTAAAAAAACAATTGAAAATCAACATTTATTTTTTTTAACTCATCAACACCCATATGATTGGTAGAAGATTATTTGGAAAGAATTTACAAAATCTGATTGTTGGATCAAAAGTTATAATCGAAAATTTAAAAAATAAAAACAATTGAAAATCGATATAAATTTTTTGGACTCTTTAATACTTATTTAACGAGTACAATCAAGACGTAGTTAATAAGTAGAATATTCATTTGTAACAATTTCCAAAATTAAATAATTTAATCAAAAGTTGTGAACAGAAAACAGAAAAACAATCGAAAATCAAAATTTGAAAATTGAAAGCTTCACAGCATCACATTTTCTTTAAAACAATTGCAATGTAAAAAATGAACTGTGGAAAAATTGTCAAAAAAAATACTTTACAAAACATAAACAATTGAAACATTTGATTGAAAATATATATGTGAATTATAAAACAGAAATTAAAAAATATATTAAATGACATTTTGTTTTAATTTGCACAGAACAATTAATTGTTTTTATTTAAAAATTAACAGTTGATTGTATGCAGAAAAAAATACCAAGGAATTTATAGAAAAAAAAAATGCTAAAAAGGTATGATTTTTCTAGTTTTAAATAAAAACAGTTGAAAGACTAAATAATAAATGTTAGATTTCAATTATCATATTCTCATTATCATAATTTCTCTGTAAATAGAATTAATGTTTTATTGGGAAATAAATCTATTATTATTATCAGAATTATTATTATTATTATTATCAGTATTATTATTATCATTATTATTATTATCATAATAATTATTATTATCATAATAATTATTATTATCATAATAATTATTATTATTATATATTTTAAACTATTTAGATTTAATTAAAAACGAGAGTAAGGTTTTTTCACTTAAACCTGTGTATGTAATATAGGCAACTTTATTTGCACAGTTTGTAATTGTTAATATGGTTGCATATAATAAAATCGCATGATTTAAAATAACGTCATTTTTGACAATACGTTTTATTTTTTTCTATTAAAATTCGTTCCTGTTTTCGAACCACGGCGTTTTTCTCTCGGAATTGGTTGCGTAAGTCTTAATTATTTCCTATATTTTGAGATTGTATTATTAGTGGCTTGTAATTTCAATAAGAAATTCTGATGAAATAAAATTCGCACATGATTATTTATTGATTTGATGATTGATTGGTAAATCAAATTGATTGCTTCAATCTAATCGGATCGAATGAGTAATTATGAAGTTATATTCACGGTTTGATTTGAGTTGTGTTATTTCATTCCTTCACCTTTATTTTTATATGTACATCTGACATATAACAATAAAAGTGAATGAAGGAAATAACAAAGTACTTTCAAAAATATATTGTAAGACGCTACAATTTTTTCGCCACAGTGAGGCTTCTTCAGGAGAAGAAAAATAATAATATTAATAATAATTTAAATAAAGTGAAGATGAACTTTCAACATCTGTCAGCCTCATCAATCAATTATTTGAAATAACAAAGTGTTATACAGGGTGACTGACGAAAAACCTTTGGTGCTGTATCTCGCTTATTTTTGATCCGATTTGAATAAATAAAACATCAAATTAAATGATTTTTAAAAGACTTTAATATGAACTGTACTGACATTTTTTCTTGCATCCAGTTTTTGACAAAAGACGATCAACTTTTTTTTTTCAAATTGCACTGTATATATATATATTGTACTGATCCGCAAGGAGATTTTTTTCTGAATCTAAATTTGTAAACGATTTTATCCATTCATCAAACCAAAGTCGAGAAATTGAGGATTAAAAAAAAATTAAAAATCAAATACCCATAGTAAACAATATACAGAGCCTATTCCAAATGTCAAAAGTGACAGTGTCAGTCATTGGTACAATACTGCAATGATTTTTAATAATTTCATAATAAAAATGTTGCAAGATTTCAAAAACTGAAAAACGATTTCTGTAGAAGCACAAAATTCTAGTACAGTGTTTGAAATATTGCAACATTTTAATTATGAAATAATTAAAAATCGTTGCAGTATTGTATCAATGGCTGTCACTGTCACTTTTGATATTTAAAATAGGGTCTGTATATTGTTAACAATGGATACTTGACTTTTTATTTATTTTCTTAATCCTCAATTTCTCGACTTAAGTTTGATGTATGGATAAATTTGTCTACAATTTTATATTCAGAAAAAAAATCTCCTTGCGAATCAATAAATATATATATACAGTGCAATTTAAAAAAAAATGTTGATCGTATTTTGTCAAAAACTGGGTGCGAGAAAAAATAACAGTTCAGATCCTATTAAAGTCTTTTAAAAATGGTTTAATTTGGTGTTTTATTTATTAAAATCGGATAAAAAATAAGCGAGATACAGCACCAAAGGTTTTTTGTCAGTCACCCTGTATATTATTTTTTTAGTAGTATTAGTGTTTGGCTATCGACCACGTGGTCCTTCCGCCATGTGTTGTTTCTGTATTTGTGTGTATGTGTGTGTGTATATGAGCTTGTTACTTTAAATGAATCAATTTTTTTAAATTTATTAATGTTTATTGATTATTTACAGAGAAAGGGCCCAACCAGGATACCGACGTTCGGTTCGCGGATACCCCTGCCCGGACAGCAACACTCGAACACATCCTCGACGACGACGACACCCTCTAACGAAACCATCAGGTTACTGGATCGTTCTCCGGTGCGCGAACAACAACAGCAGCAGCTGCAACAATCGTCGTCACCACCACCACCACCGAACGGTCCGAAAACGTTGCTGTGCAAATCGGACGTGGGGCGGAAGGTGCGCGTCAACGATAAGGAGGGTGTGCTGCGTTACGTGGGCACGGTGCACTTCGCCACCGGCACCTGGTGCGGCGTCGAGGTGCCGAAAGGGCTCGGCAAGAACGACGGATCGGTGCGCGGCGTCCGTTACTTCGCCTGTCCGAAATCATGCGGACTGATGGCGCCCCTGTCCAAGGTCGTACCGACCGAGGACTGCTGCGAGGATAGATCGTCCGGACCGTACAGCATGCTCTTCGGCATCGGCAACGACACGAAAACTATAATAAGGTCGAGGACCTTCGATAAAATAGAATCACCGCCACCCGATCCGAACATCACCTACGATAAAATCAATGATGTGACCTTCGTACAACTCAACACATTCAATAACAAACGCGCCAATTCCACATTCGTCACCGAGGAACACCCGAACGACGTCACCGTGGTCAAAGATGTGGTGGATATTATGGACCAGACCTGCGTCAATCTGAACGACACGTACGTGCCGAAGAGGAATTTAATTTTGGAGAATTTGATCGATTACAATTCACCGACGGCGACGAGTTTCGTCCAGGGGAAGATTAATAATTATTCGACGCCGAATAACAAACTCGCGACCCAATCACCTCTAGCGCATATTGTTGACGAGGAGATTAACAAGCGCGACTCCTTGGAGTTCGAGGAGTCTCTGGGGATACTCACGCCGGATCAGATGATCGATGTGACCACTGGTTTGGTCGGGGGGTCGCGTACTCCTAGCTCTGAAAATATTAGGTTTGTAATTAGAAAATTTTATTTTAAACACCTCTAATTGTTTATTACGTGTTGTAGGTTATTTCCACAAGACGAGCTCTCTCCGAAATTGGAGTCGAGCATCAAGGAGTTCTCGTTGGGATTAATCGACGAGCACATAATTTCCGCGCTGACGATGCGCACCGATGCCATGAACCTGCCCCTGGATTCGCACAGTGATTGTAAGGTCCTCGCCAGGATAGAGCAAACGCCGAGTCCAGAGGAGCTTCCGCTGGATCCGACCCCTATTACTGATAGTAAGGTGGAGGGTAGTAAGAAACCTCCGAATAGTTTTATCACGAGTATAACTAGTATTACCAGTTTGGATACCGGGTATCAGGGTGACGGGGAAATGTCGAGACCGGCGAGCCGGGGCGCCGACAATTCCCCGTTGACCAGGCGGCCACAGCCGAGGCCTCCACCCCGACGTCCGGATCCGATGACGGATTCCGATTTTTACACGGAGAGCGACGCCGATAACCACGAGGATCACCCGCTGCGCGGCGATAGGAAGGCGCAGGTGATCGACGGCACCCTCTACGGCGTCGACCCTCAAGCAGCCGCCGACATCTACGCGAACAACCGCGAAAACATGGACTCCAGCGGGATATTCACAGACATCGAACGCACCGACGATCTCTCCAGCGCCGACAACAACCCCGAGGAACTCTCGCCCTCGGACTCGTCCACCAAAACCATCTCCGACGACAGCCAGAACAACGTCAACATGCTGATCACGAAAACGCCCACCAACGAGCCGAAGAAACCGTCGACGGAAACACCACCACCACTACCGGTGACGCCGTCGCCGAACTCGACAGTCGCCTCTAGTCCGGCCAGTGCGAGATCACCACGCCACCTGCCCAAGACGAAGGACGACCCGAAAAAGTACAAGATGCCCAAGAGGAACGTCGCCTCGAAGGTGAAGGCAATGATCGAGCCGTGCAACAAGGAGAACGAGAAGAAACCGACGCAGACGTCGGTGAAGAAGAACGTCGGACGTTGGGACGCCGTCATGAACAAGATCTCCAAAGGTCCGCAGGAGATTAAAAACTTGAAGGAGGTCAAGTCGAAGGTGTTCACCACGATCGGTACGAATATACAGAGGAACGATAGCGGAAATAAGCTCAATAGTCCGAATCAGAAGTCTCCTAATAATAAATTGTAAGTTTATAATAATTATCTAAACCTTAATTAAATGAAGATAAACTTGATTATAAAATAAAGAACTAAAAACCTTTATTTTATAACTTGATTAACTGAACAAACCAATGACAATTCAGAGATGTGATGAAGCAGAAATTCATTGTAAAACTTGTTAAAATTAAGTATTTCATAGTTAAATCCGTGAGTATGTTTTACTGGTTGGAGGGTGGGTTAGAGGCCACCCACCCACCCTACATATTTTCGTTAATTCAAGTCATTAACACTGTTTTAGTTTCAAGAAAACGTAACAGTAATTATGTTGATGTTTAAGAAATAAAAAACAGTATTCTAGTTGAAATTTTAAATGTTTATGTAGGGTGGGTGGGTGGCCACTATCCCACCCTCCAATTATTAAGTAATAAACAAGGGTTTTTCGAAAGATATTGTGTCTTAATAAGTAATAAGCATTTAAAATAATAAATTAGATTGAGAGATGTACCGAGGTATATATTTATTGTAAAACTTGCTACAATTTAATATTTCATAGCTAAATCCGTGCGTATGTTTTATTGGTTGGAGGGTAGGATAGTGGCCACCCACCCACCCTACATATTTTCATTATTTTAAATCATTGACACTGTTTTAGTTTTAAAATAACATAACAGTAATTATGTTGATGTTTAAAAATTACAAAGTAGTTTTCTGGTTTAAAATTTAAATGTTTATGTAGGGTGGGTGGGTGGCCACTATCGCACCCTACAATTCTTACAAACTAAACGACGATTTCTCGGGAATTAATTTTATAAAGAAGAAATAAATACTTATATTAAAAACTACATTTAGTGGTATGATGATATATAAATTTAAAACAAAACTACATGAAATTAAATGTTTTCACAGTTAAATTAGCGCATATGTTTTAATGGTTGTAGGGTGTGTCAGAGGCCACCCACCCACCCTACATATTTATGTTGATTTTTGTCACTATCACTGCTTAAGTTTTCTGAAACTGTAGCTGAATAAATGGTGATAATATTAAAGAATTAAAATCAGTGTTCTAGTTTAAGTTTTTGTATATATGTAGGGTGGATGGGTGGCCACTATCCCACCCTTCAATGATTAACTAATAAATGAGGTTTTCTTGGGAAAATATTGCGCGTAAAGAATCAGTAAGCATTATTAATTACAAATTACAAAAGAGTTATATTCAGGTTTAAATTTAAATGTTTTTACAGTCAAACCTATGAGTATGTTTTACTGGTTGGATTGTGGGATAGAGGACACCCACCCACCCTACATATATCTCTGTTACTTGAAATCACAGTCACAGTTTTAGTTTCCTGAAAAATTTCAACTACTTCAAACTGCATATAGATTCAACTTAAACTACAAAACCGTTTTAATTTCTTAAGTAATATCAATAAAATCACTGTTATGTTTTCTCGAAACTAAAACAGTGTCAATGATTTAAAGTTAGACAGTGGCCACCCACCCTCCCTACATAAACATGTAAAATTTAAACTAGAAAACTGTTTTATAATTTTAAACATCAACATAATTACTGTTACGTTTTCTTGAAACTAAAACAGTGTCAATGATTTGAAATAACGAAAATATGTAGGGTGGGCGGGTGGCCACTATCCCACCCTCCAACCAGTAAAACATACTCATGAGTTTGATTGTAAAAATATTTAATTTAAAACAAATACATTAAATTTAATTGTCAATATCGCTCTTTATGTAATTTTAAATTAATAATGCTTACTGATTCTTCATTCACAATATCTTCCCGAGAAAATCTTGTTTATTACTTTATAATTAGAGGGTGGGATAGAGGCCACCCACCCACCCTACATATTTTCGTTGTTTTAAATCATTGACAGTGTTTTAGTTTCAAGAAAATTTAACAGTAATTATATCGATGTTTAAGAAATAGAAAACAGTTCTCTAGTTTAAATTTTAAAAGTTTATGTAGGGTGGGTGGGTGACCACTATTCCACCTTCCAATTATTATGTAATAAATACATTCTTCTCTGGAAAATATTGCGCGTAAAGAATCAGTAAGCATTATTAATTACAAATTACATACGGAGTTGATATTCAGATTAAAATGTTAATGTATTTATTCTAAATTAAATGTTTCTACAGTCAAACTCATGAGTATGTTTTACTGGTTGAATTGTGGGATAGAGGCCACCCACCCACCCTACATATTTTCATTATTTTAAATCATTGACACTGTTTTAGTTTCAAGAAAACGTAACTGTAATTATGTTGATGTTTTAGAAATAGAAAGCAGTTTTTTAGTTTAAATTTTTCATGTTTATGTAGGGTGGGTGGGTGGCCACTATCCCACCCTCCAATTATTAAGTAATAAACAAGGGTTTCTCGGAAATATATTGTGCACAAAGAATCAGTAAGCATTTTTAATTATAAATTACATTCAGAGTTATATTCTAGTTTAAATTTAAAGTATTTGTTTCAAATTACATGTTTCTACAGTCAAATTCGTGAGTATGTTTTACTGATTGGAGAGTGGGATAGAGACCACCCACCCACCCTACATATTTTTGTTAATTTTTACTACTGTCCCAGCTTAAATTTCCAGAAACTACAACAGTGTAAATGGTAATAAATTATAGAATTAAAATCAGTGTTCCGGCTTAAGTTTCTGTATATATGTAGGGTGGGTGGGTGGCCACTATCCCACCCTTCAATTATTAAGTAATAAACAAGGGTTTCTCGGGGAAATATTTTGTATAAAAAATCAGTAAGCATTTTTAATTATAAATTACCTTCAGAGTTATATTCAAGTTTAAATTTTAAGTATTTGTTTTAAATTAAATGTTTCTATAATCAAATTAGTGAGTATGTTTTACTGGTTAGAGGGTGGGATAGTGGCCACCCACCCACCCTACATATTTTCGTTGTTTCAAATCATTGACACTGTTTTAGTTTCAAGAAAACGTAACAGTAATTATGTTGATGTTTAAAAATTACAAAACAGTTTTCTGGTTTAAAATTTAAATGTATATGTTGGGTGGGTGGGTGTCCACTATTCCACCCTCCAATTATTATATAATAATCGTGGATTTCTCGGGAATTAATTTGATAAAATAGTGGCAAATATTTGTATTAATAAATCAAATTTAGAGCTATGCTGATTTATAAAATTAATACAAATCTTCTTGAAATGAAATGTTTTCACAGTTAAATTCGTGAATATGTTTTACTGGTTGGATTGTGGTATAGAGGCCACCCACCCACCCTATTTAATTTCTAAAATAATATCAACAAAATCACTGTTATGTTTTCTTGAAACTAAAACAGTGTCAATGATTTAAAATACCGAAAATATGTAGGGTGGGCGGGTGGCCACTTTCCCACCCTCCAACCAGTAAAACATACTCATGAGTTTGACTAGAAATATTTAATTTAAAACAAATACATTAATTTTAACTCACAATATTAGTCTATATGTAATGTATAATTAATAATGGTTACTGATTCTTAATGCACAAAACCATCCTGGGAAAACCTTGTTTATTATTTAATAATTGGAGGATGGGATAGTGGCTACCCACCCACCCTACATATTTTCGTTGTTCTAAATCATTGACACTGTTTTAGTTTCAAGAAAACGTAACATTAATTATGTTGATGTTTAAGAAATACAAAACAGTTTTCTAGTTTAAATTTTAAATGTATATGTAGGGTGGGTGGGTGGCCACTATCCCACCCTTCAATTATTAAGTAATAGACAAAGGTTTCTCGGGAAGATATTGTACATAAAGAATCAGTAAGCATTATTAATTATAAATTACATACAGAGTTATATTCAGGTTTAAATTTAATATATTTGTTTTAAATTAAATGTTTCTATACTCAAACTTATGAGTATGTTTTATTGATTGGAGGGTGGGATAGGCGCCACCCACCCACCCTACATATTTCTGTTACTTTACATTACATTCACAGTTTTTGTTTCCTGAAAAAAATCAACTGTTTCAGCCAGCTTATACATTGAAACTTAAACTACAAAACCGTTTTAATTTCTTAAGAAATATCAACATAAACACTGTTACGTTTGCTTGAAACTGAAACAGTGTCAATGATTTAAAATATCGAAAATATGTAGGGTGGGTGGGTGCCTTCTATCCCACCCTCCAACCAATAAAACGTACTCACGAATTTAAAAGAGTGTTTAATTTTAGGAAGTTTTATTTTGAAGTTTTACCCCATTACAACTCTTACTAATATGATATTTGAGTTGTCATGACTGGAGGGTGGAGGATTACAGGATACCAACCCTTTCTACATATTTTTTTATTTATTTAAATTACTGTTAACGTTTTCGTTGAATTAAAAAACACAGCAAAGTAAACGGTGATAATAAAAAATAATTAAAACCAGTGTTATACCTTAAGTTTAAATGTATATGTAGGGTGGGTGGGTGGCCACTATCCCACCCTTCATACTTCACGTAATAATCGAGGAAGATATTGTGCATAAAGAAGTAATAAGCATTTTAAATAATAAATTAGATTCATAGATGTTCTGAGGTATAAAATCATTGTAAAACTTGCTAGAATTAAATATTTCATAGCTAAATCCGTGAGTATGTTTTATTGGTTGGAGGGTGGGATAGAGGCCACCCACCCACCCTACATATTTTTGTTGTTTTAAATCATTTACACTGTTTTAGTTTCAAGAAAACGTAACAGTAATTATATTGATGTTTAAGAAATAGAAAACAATTTTCTAGTTTAAAATTTACATGTTTATGTAGGGTGGGTGGGTGGCCACTATCCCACCCTCCAATTATTAAATAATAAACAAGGATTTCTCGGGAAGATATAGGCGCCACCCACCCACCCTACATATTTCTAGTACTTTAAATTACATTCACAGTTTTAGTTTCCTGAAAATAATCAACTGTTTTAGCCTGCATATACATTAAACATAAACTACAAAACCGTTTTAATTTCTTAAATAACATCAAAACAACAAAATCAATATTAAGTTTTCTTGAACCTAAAACAGTGTCATTGATTAAAAATATGTAGGGTGGGTGGGTGGCCTCTATCCCACCCTCCAACCAGTAAAACATACTCACGGATTTAGTTATAAAACATTTAATTTTAACAAGTTTCATAATGGATTTATATCTCAGTACATCTCTAAATCTAATTTATTATTAAAAATGCTTATTACTTCTTCAGGCACAATATATTCCTTAAAACACCTCGTTTATTACGTGAAGAATGGAGGGTGGGATAGTGGACATCCATCCCCCTATATATACATTTAAACTTAAGGTGTAACACTGGTTTTAATTATTTTTTATTATCAGCGTTTACACTACTGTTTTTTTTTTATTAAACCAAAACAGCAACTGTTAAAAAAAAAAAATGTAGGAAGGATAGATATCCTTTAATTCCCCTCCAATCATGACAATTCAAATCTCACATTAGCAAAAGTTACAATGAGATAAAGCTTCAAAACAAAACTTCTTAAAATTAAACACTTTTTCAGTTAAATTCGTGAAAATATTTTACTGGTTGGAAGGTGTGTCAGAGACCGCCCACCCACCCTACATATTTTTGTTTGTTTTATTCAATATTACTGTTTAAATTTCCTGAAACCATAGCCGAGTAAATGATGATAATATTAAAGAATTAAAATCAGTGTTGTAGCTAGTTTCTGTATATATGTAGGGTGCAGTAAAACCTACTCACGCAATTAACTATAAAACATTTAATTTTAAAAAGTCTCACAATAAATTTATACTTCAGCACACACTGAATCTAATTTATTAATTAAAATGTTGACTACTTCTTTACGCACAATATCTCTCCGAAAAAGAACTCGTTCATTACCTGAGAAATGTAGGGTGGGATAATGGTATAATTATAATGATTTTAATTGATTTGAAGAATCGATTAAAATATTTTTACCTTTTGAAATAAAAACGTCTTTCTTGTTCATCGTATTTTACACGCTTCCAGCGTACTCTTGACCTACCCTAATAGTCTACGCATTGGATAGGTCGGGAGTACGCTAGGTCAATGTGTAGACTGTTAGGGTAGGTCAAGAGTACGCTAAACCAATTAATTAACTATTGCTAGCTGTTTAAATTACGCTAGCGTAATGTTTAGACCATTGAGTAAGATTAGAGGCTACTCTCAATTAATACGAGTTTTTGTTGTAGAAAATAATTACTACAATAAGAAATAAATTTAATATCAGAGAAAAATAGCAACAATTAAGATTTGCCGAAAGAAATAAGAACTGAAAAGTTTTTAACGAAAGAACAAAAACGCGTATTAAACTAGAGTTGCCTCTAACCTTATTCAATGGTCTAAACATTACCCCCAGCGTTATCTAAACAACTAGAAATAATTTATGAATTAGTCTAGCGTACTCTTGACCTACCCTAACAGTCTACGCATTGACCGAGCGTACTCCCGACCTATCCAACGCGTAGACTATTGGGGTAGATCAAGAGTACGCTGGGTGCGTGTACAATAAGCTAAACCAAAAAGACAATTTTATTTCAAAAACTAAAAATGTTTTAATCAATTCTTCAAATCAATTATGTTATATTCTCATGAAACTCGTGGTTGTGTTATTTCTATATTTGAAATTTGGTTTAAAAAGAGTTTTCACTTGAAGAAATAATAATTTTGCTTTTAAAAATATAATTGAAATTTTATCAAAAACCAATTGGCAATTTATGAATACAGTTGATAACCTTTAATTTGTTTGAAATAGATGAAATATTATATAAGAAATTAAATTAGAATTAATGAGAGTTTGGATTTATACATAAAGAATAATATTTTATTAAAAAAATGAACACTAAAATTTCTAAAAAAACCAGTTGAAAATGTGCTTAAACAATCGGTAAAAAATATTTAAAATCAATTGAAAATTATGCTTAAAAAATGAATAGTTGACATTACAAAAAAAATATTTTTGTTTTTTAAAACAAGTCTTTAAAATTCGTTTAAAATAATTGAAATATTATTTTTTTAAAAACATACTATTTGTTTACAGAAAATTAATTTTTAATTTTTTATAATTTATGGAAAAACTCTTTAAAAAACAATTGAAATTTTACTTTAAAAAACAATGTTATTAAAAATTTTAATAATTTAGATTTACTAAAAAAACAGTTGAAGAGAAATAAAATAAATATTTGTGAAAACAATTAAAAAACCCATTCAAAACAATTGAAATATTGTATGTAACATAAACTATTTACAGAGCATAAAATTAATTTCACGAAAAGCAATTGTAAAAAAAAATGGTGGACAATTTCTCCAAGAAGAAACAGTTTAAAAATTAAAAAAAATTTTTTTGGAGATAATTGAAATTTTACAAAATTTGTTATAAATTTCCGAAAGAGGAAACAACAAAGAAAAATAATTGAAATTTACTAAAGAAAAGAAGTTTTAAATATAATAATGAATTGAATATTTGTGAAAACAATTGAAAAAAAACGTTCAAAACAATTAAAATATTACAAAAAACAATTGATATTTGTTAAGAAAAAGTAGCTACAATTGATTTTCAACAGAAAATAATGTTTTAAAATTTCTTAAAAGGGGTGGTAAAAATTGTTTAGAAAAATAAACTGTTAAAATAAAAAAAAAATTGACAAAAACAATCGAAATTTACTTCAGGATAATTGTAATTTTACCAAACAAATTTATTATAGTAATTTTACATATTTATGTAAAAAATAAATAAACTAAGACACTACAGTAATACCTATAAAAATATTTGTCTGTTTGTACAAATAAAAATTACGATAATATAGATTGAGAAATGTATGTATTAAACTACCGTAAACTAATATTTTACGTGAAGTGATTAATTACAAAAAATAAAAACACTGTTAGTCCTTACTTCACTTATTTATTTAATGTACATTACAAGTAAATAAGTGGAGTAAGGAGTAATAGTGTTTTTATTTGTTGACAATTTTTGCTCATTATAAATTAGTTACGATACAATGTTTTTCGTGTAAATTTAAAAGAAAAAAGTGTCATATGACTATAGTCACTATTAAAGTAAAGTGTGTTATATTTAAAAAAATGTACTCGTATTTTTAATCATATCTATATAACGTATCACAAAGCAGAAGCCTCCACAATTACCTATTTAAAAAAGTGTTTATCCATTTGTGAATATTGGCAACCCATTACACACCACTGTATGTATAGTTGCACATATTTTTTTAATACTCGGTGATGACAATTTGTTTTAATTTGTTTGCATACATATTTTAAAATCATTATTTCTATATTAATGTAAATTGAGATTTAAGCTGAGGCAAATTAGTTTTCTTGAATACGGCCTTCTATCAGGTTAAAATATGTATTATCGCAATCACAGATTCTTTTCAATCCAATTTTTTTCTTTAGTATTTTGTCTCAATGTTTTTTGTTTAGCACAATATTTATGTTAATTTTCTTTGGAGAAAATTATAAACAAAAAAATTCTTTTAATATGGAAAATTAAATTAAATAATTCTTTTTTAGAAGGAGGGTGAGAACGAGGGCTGCCAATAACACGACTCCGAATAAAAATACTGGCAGCATCAACAGCTCACTGAGCGATCTGAGCGGAGCATCGCCTGCTAAGATTAACGGTGAGTGTATTTATTTTTATTTCTACTGCTTTAATAACAAAATAAAAATAATCAATTAAAAGTGATAAAAAAAAGTCCACCAAATTGTTATTTAATATAAGCTTTACTTATTATTAATTTTTATTGTTAAATTATTATTATGATCTGAATAAGGTGAATCAATTGTACTGTTTATATTTCACCAGACAAATTAAACATAACAAAAGACAGATGGTTAATTATAGACTACATATAACAGATTATAGAAAATAAATGAAACTTTACATATAATATTTAGCATATAACAATTGTTAGTTGATGTTTTTTTTTTTTCGTAGGTAACAAATAATATATAGTTGACGAGATAATAACAGTTGAGAGATGGCAATTACAATTTACACATGAAATATTTGCAAAACCTAAAATTAATTTATTAATTGATTTTGATTTAAAAAAAACGACAATCCGTTATCTATAAATCAAGTGACAGTTGACAGGTTATGACAGATGACACTTGAGTAATTTTGTTTTTGTAGATGACATATGTCATGACATTTAACGGGTGACAGAAAAGAGAGATTGTAGATCATAAATGACAATTGGCACATAATATTTAAGTATTAACAGATGCCACTCGATACATCTCATGACATTTGACTGATGACAAAAGACAAGTTTTTAGATTAGAGATGACGATTGACAGATGATATTAAGGTATTGACAGATGACACTCGACACGTGTCATTTAACATTTGACGAATGACAAATTTCGAGTTTCTAGATTATAAGTGACGATTGGCAGATGATACTAAGGTATTGACAGATGACACTCGGCAAAAAACAAGTTTGTCAGTTGACACTTGACACATTGACAGATGATAAAATAGATTTTAAATAGATAGATGACAATTGATAGATAAAATTTAGAAATTTCTTTACCAAAAATTGAAGAGGAGTTGTAATAAGGTACTAAAAATTAAGACCTAAATTTTTTAGAAAATTCCGATATATTGAAACGGGACTGCTTGAAAAGAATGATTATGGAAGATTCTAAAAATCTAGACGACGAAAAATTGTTGAACAACTCTAAACTATCTCGTGTAATTTTAGATTTTAAAAACTGTCTTAATTTTCAAGTTTAGAAACGAAATAAGAAGAAATGCGTATATTGTTTTGACACATACCATCAACAAAGTCTTAGTTTGAGTTTTCAGATATATGTAGGGTGGGTGGGTGGCCACTATCCCACCCTCTAAACTTTGTAACGACAACGAAGGTTTTGCTTATTTTCAAGAATCAATTAAAGTGAACTCTTGTTTGTGACGAATTAATTGGAGGGTGGGATAGTGGCCACCCACCCACCCTACATATGCACCTTGCTTCAAGCCAAAAACAGCGTTTTATAACATATTTTCACACCACTACAAACAGTTTTGTTTTTGTGTTGGGAAATTATTAAAGTATCGACAGATGACAATCAACACGTCTATGACAGTTGACGGATGAGAAAAAACAAGTTTCTAGATTAGAGATAACGATTGACAGAATTGAATATTCAAATATTGACAGATGACACTCGACACATGTCATGACATTTGACGGATGACCAAAAACTTCTTAAACCTAACATTTGATTTTAAAAACGAATTAATAAGAAATACGTATTTTGTTTTGACATATACCATCAGCAGTGTTTTAGTTTGTGTTACCAAATATATGTAGGGTGGGTGGGTGGCCACTATCCCACCCTCCAAACTTTGTAACGGAAACGAACGTTTTGATGTGTATTTTTTTGCTTGTTATTCAAGGATTTATTAAAATGAATTCTTGTTTATGACGAATTAATTGGAGGGTGGGATAGTGGCCACCCACCCACCCTACATATGCACCTTGCTTTAAGCAAGCGTTTAATAATATATTTTCACACCATTACAAAAAATTTTGTTTTTGTGCTGGAGAATTATTAATGTATTGACAGATGATATTCAACACGTGTCATGACAATTGACGGATGACAAAAGACAAGTTTGACAGTTGACACTTGACACATTGACAGATGACAAAAGAGATTATAAATTATAGATGACAATTCATAGATAAAATTCAGAACTTTCTTTACGAAAAATTGAAGAAGAGTTGAAAAAATATAGTAAAAATTAAGAACTAGAATTATTGGAAAATTCCGATAAATTGAAATGAGACTACTTTAAAAGAATAATTGTTGGAAGATTCTAAAAATTTAGATGAAAATTTATTGGACAAGTCTAAACTAGCTCGTATAATTTAAGCTTTTAAAAACCATCTTAATTTTTTATTGAAAAAATCAAATAATAAGAAATACGTATGAGGTTTTGACAAATACCATCAACAGAGTTTTAGTTTACGTTTCCAGATATATGTAGGGTGGGTGGGTGGCCACTATCCCACCCTTCAAACTTTGTAACGTAAACGGAGGTTTTGATGTGTATTTTTTTGCTTATTATTAAAGGATATATTAAAGTGAACTCTTGTTTGTGACGAATTAACTGAAGGGTGGGATAGTGGCCACCCGCCCACCCCACATATGCACCTTGCTTTAAACCAGAAACAGCGTTTTATAATATATTTTCACACCACTACAAACGATTATGTTTTTGTGCTGGGGAATTATTAAAGTATCGACAGATGACAATCGACACGTCCATGACAGTTGACGGATGAGAAAAAACAAGTTTCCAGATTAGAGATGACGATTGACAGATGATATTAAAGTTTTGACAGTTGGCACTCGACACATGTCATGGCTTTTGCGGATGACCAAAAACTTCTAAAAACTAACTTTTGATTTTAAAAACGAAATACATAATAAGAAATTCGTATGATGTTTTGGCATGTACCATCAACAGAGTTTTAGTTTATGTTCCCAGACATATGTAGGGTGGGTGGGTGGCCACTATCCCACCCTCCAAACTTTGTAACGGAAACGAAGGTTTTGATGTGTATTTTTTTGCTTGTTATTCAAGGATTTATTAAAGTGAACTCTTGTTTGTGTCGAATTAATTGGAGGGTGGGATAGTGGCCACCCACCCACCCTACATATGCACCTTGCTTTAAACCAAAAACAGCGTTTAATAATATATTTTCACACCACTACAAAAAATTTTGTTTTTGTGCTGGAGAATTATTAATGTATTGACAGATGATATTCGACACGTGTCATGACAATTGACGGATGACAAAAAACAAATTTGACAGATTACACTTGACACATTTTGACAGATGACAAAAGAGATTTTAAATAGATAGATGACAATTGATAGATAAAATTTAGAAATTTCTTTACAAAAAAATTGAAGAAGAGTTGTGAAAGGATACTAAAAATTAAGATCTAGAATTTTTGTAAATTCCGATAAATTGAAACGAGACTACTTGAAAAGAATAATTGTTGGAAGATTCTAAAAATTTAGATGAAAATTTATTGGACAAGTCTAAACTAGCTCGTATAATTTAAGCTTTTAAAAACTATCTTAAATTTTGATTTTAAAAACGAAATAGTAAGAGATACGTATATTGTTTTGGCAAGTACCATCAGCAGAGTTTTAGTTTGTGTTTCCAGATATATGTAGGGTGGGTGGGTGGCCACTATCCCACCCTCCAAACTTTGTAACGGATACGAAGATTTTGATGAGTAATTTTTTGCTTATTATTCAAGGATGAATTAAAGTGAACTCTTGTTTATGACGAATTAATTGGAGGTTGGGATAGTGGCCACCCACCCACCCTACATATGCACCTTTCTTCAAGCCAAAAACAGCGTTTTATAACATATTTTCACACCACTACAAACAGTTTTGTTTTTGTGCTGGGGAATTATTAAAGTATTGACAGATGATACTCAACACGTGTCATAACATTTGACGGATGACAAAAAACAACTTTCATAAATGACATTTGACACATTGACAGTTGGTAAAACAGATTTTAAATGGATAGATGACAATTGATAGATAAAATTTAGCAATTTCTTTATGAAAAATTGAAGACAAGTTGTAAAAAGATACTAAAAATTAAGAACTAGAATTTTTGGAAATTCAATAAACTGAAACGAAATTGCTTTGAAAGGAATAATTGCTGGAAGATTCTAAAAATCTAGATGAAAAATTATTGGACAAGTCTAAACTATCTCGTGTAATTTTAGCTTTTAAAAACTATCTTAATTTTCGATTTTAAAATGGAAATAATAAGAAATTTGTGTATTGTTTTGACATATACCATCAGCAGTGTTTTAGTTTATGTTCCCAGACATATGTAGGGTGGGTGGGTGGCCACTATCCCACCCTCAAAACTTTGTAACGTAAACGAAGGTTTTGATGTGTAATTTTTTGCTTATATTCAAGGATTAATTAAAGTGAACTCTTGTTTATGACGAATTAATTGGAGGGTGGGATAGTGGCCACCCACCCACCCTACATATGCACCTTGTTATAAACCAAAAACAGTGTTTTATAATATATTTTCATACCACTACAAACAATTTTGTTTTTGTGATGGAGATTTATTAAAGTATCGACAGATAACAATCGACAAGTATCATGACAATTGATGGATGACAAAAGACAAGTTTGACAGTTGACACTTGACACATTGACAGATGACAAAAGAGATTATAAATTATAGATGACAATTCATAGATAAAATTCTGAACTTTCTTCAAGAAAATTTGAAGAAGAGTTGAAAAAATATAGTAAAAATTAAGAACTAGAATTTTCGGAAAATTCCGATAAATTGAAACGAGACTATTTGAAAAGAGTAATTGCTGGAAGATTGTAAAAATCTAGACGAAAAATTATTAAACCATTCTAAATTATCTCGTATAATTTTAGCTTTTAAAAACTATATTAATTTTTGATTTAAAAACGAAATAATAATAAATTTGTGTATTGTTTTGATACATACCATCAGCAGTGTTTTAGTTTATGTTCCCAGATATATGTAGGGTGGGTGGGTGGCCACTATCCCCCTCTATAAACGTTGTAACGGAAACGAAGGTTTTAATGTGTAATTTTTTGCTTATTATTCAAAGATTTATTAAAGTGAACTCTTGTTTGTGACGAATTAATTGGAGGGTGGGATAGTGGCCACCCACCCACCCTACATATGCACCTTGCTTTAAGCCAAAAGCAGCGTTTTATAACATATTTTCACACCACTACAAACAGTTTTGTTTTTGTGCTGGGGAATTATTAAAGTATTGACAGATGATACACAACACGTGCCATGACATTTGACGCATGAGCAAAAAACAAGTTTATAGTTAGAGATGACGATTGACAGAATTGAATATTAAAATATTGACAGATGACACTCGACACTTGTCATTATATTTGACGGATGACCAAAAACTTCTAAAAACTAACTTTTGATTTTAAAAACGAAATAATAAGAAATGTGTGTATTGTTTTGATATATACCATCAGCAGAGTTTTAGTTTATGTTTCCAGACATATGTAGGGTGGGTGGGTGGCCACTATCCCACCCTCCAATCTTTGTAACGAAACGAAGGTTTTGATGTGTAATTTTTTGCTTTATTCAAGGATCAATTAAAGTGAACTCTTGTTTATGACGAATTAATTGGAGGGTGGGATAGTGTACACCCACCCACCCTACATATGCACCTTGCTTTAAACCAAAAACAGTGTTTTAAAATATATTTTCACACCAATACAAACAATTTCGTTTTCATGCTGGGGAATTATTAAAGTATTGACAGATGATTTATATAAAATAAAACAAGAAACATTAGAAAATTAAATTTCTTGAAGCCACCATTATTATGATAGCTCATTTAAGCTAATAATTGATTGCGTTCTGTTAATGGAGTGTGTTTGTGCTAATAGGGTAAACTCAATTAAGCGAGTAAACGTCGAGTCGTCGTTTGTGTTGTTGATTGCGCTCGCTCAGACCGACGTGAATATTCATCAGAGCAAGGGGCAATAATAATAGAATAATCGGTGTATTAAGCCACAACTACTTGTTAAAAGTGTTTCACGTTAATATCAAAAATTTTAAATAACTTTCTTATTTCAACAAATTAAATTGATTGACCTCAAACAGTTGAAATGAAATCACCTGTATAAGTGTTGTATAAAATTATTTTATTATCAATGTGAGGGTACTTAAATACAAATTTGCTACTTTCATTGATGACTTTCTTATAAATTTAAATACACAAACTGTAATACTACCGCTACAAGAATTTTTGATACGGAAAATCAATTTTTTCGGTTGCAGAGTAATAATTTCGTTTATTGCAAGAAAATGACCATGACGGAAGTTTTAATGTTCGAAACAATAATAAATACATTTTCGACTTTCTTTTATGGGACACCCTGTACACGATAAATCTTACATTTCCTGTTTTTTCGTTACTTTTTTGTCTTATTTATTAATGCATCGCACGTTTTGATCTTTTAAAAGCACGAACGAATGAATGAATGCATTGGATGTAGTTGGTGTGTATGTATGGATGATGGTGATGGCCCGTTCTTGGTAGCGTGCGCGGATGTGACCGGAAGTCGTGCCGGTGTTGCGAGGAGGACCTTTGGCTGAGTACTGCCCCGTTGCAACGGTCCGACGATTTCTTTCGCTGATGTAATCCCATTAAGCAACACCATAAAACGTTCCTCCTTATGTGTCTGTGCGTGTGTGTGTGTGTGTATATGTTTAAACACGACGATTAAAAAACAAGACGACAGAAACTAGATTACAATTAAGTGCACCGCCTTATCTTTTATTCCAGTATGGGAGAAAGAAGTTGAGGAATTATAATACGCACTTGTTTATTCATGTCGTTTCTTCACTCTACGCAGACAGTGTGGTGGTTCAAACGGAAGTGATGAACGACACAAAAAAAAGAAGAAAAATTCATTCGTACATTAAGTTTTTATTAAGAAAATACCACTATTTAATTTAGTGCAGTGGTAATTTAAAGAGTATGTTCTTGGTGAGTGGCACGACTGTCCTCACCATCGTCGACGTCATTGGTGAGAACAATCGCTGGAGAACGTCGGCGGCATCTTTTAGAAATTGCAAATTGCAAACTATGGAGAGGGGGTGGACGTACACCATCATCATTATCGGCGCGATCCATCGATTTATTTTTCTAAATGGATAATCTCTCACGAGAATCTCCACACGTTCTCGATTTCCAATACATTCTCCAATTATTCAATTATTTGCACACGTACACTCCATTCATTCGCTTTTGTTTTTCATATTTCAATTGTTTATAAAATATAAGAAGTTATTTTTGATAATGCTTCATAAGTTTGAACAACTGTAAAAAATTAACTAATCGTAGGATTGAGTTAAGAATTACAAAATACGTTCATAATTAACGTATTTTTAATACCCATATGAAAAAATTGATGTATCACTTCTGGAAACAAAATGGCAGCACTTAAAACTTGAATTGAAAGAAATCAAAATGCATTCGTCGGTTTGAAAAATTGTAAAAAATTAACTAATCGTAGGATTTTGTTAAAAATTACAAAATACGTTCAGAATTAACGTATCTTTAATAACCATATGAAACAATTGATGTGTCACTTCCGGAAACAAAATGGCAGCACTTAAAACTTGAATTGAAGGAAATCAAAATGCATTCGTGGGTTTGAAAAATTGTAAAAAATTAACTAATCGTAGGATTGGGTTAAAAATTACAAAATACGTTTAGAATTGACGTATTTTTAATGTCCGTATGAAATAATTGGTGTAGCGCTTCCGGAAACAAAATGGCAGCACTTAAAACTTGAATTGGAAGAAATCAAAATGCATTCGTAGGTTTGAAAAATTGTAAAAAATTAACTAATCGTAGGATTGGGTTAAAAATTACAAAATACGTTCAGAATTGACGTATCTTTAACATCCATAAGAAACAATTGATGTATCACTTTTGGAAACAAAATGGCAGCACTTAAAAATTGAATTGAAAGAAATCAAAATGCTTTCGTGGGTTTGAAAAATTGTAAAAAATTAACTAATCGTAGGATTGGGTTAAAAATTACCAAATACGTACATAATTAACGTATCTTTGAAATCCATATGAAACAATTGATGTATTACTTCCGGAAACTAAATGGCAGCAGTTAACACTTGAATTGAAAGAAATCAAAATGCATTCGTCGGTTTGAAAAATTGTAAAACATTAACTAATCGTAGGATTGGGTTAAAAATTACAAAATACGTTCATAATTAATGTGTCTTTAATATCAATATGAAACAATTGATGTATCACTTTTGGAAACAAAATGGCAGCACTTAAAACTTGAATTGAAAGAAATCAAAATGCATTCGTGGGTTTGAAAAATTGTAAAAAATTAACTAATCGTAGGATTGGGTTAAAAATTGCAAAATATGTTCAGAATTAACGTAGCTTTAATATCCATAAGAAACAATTGATGTATCGCTTTTGGAAACAAAATGGCAGCACTCAAAACTTGAATTGAAAGAAATCGAAATGCATTCGTCGGTTTGAAAAATTGTAAAAAATTAACTAATCGTAGGATTGGGTTAAAAATTACAAAATACGTTCAGAATTAACGTATCTTTAATATCCTTATGAAACAATTGATGTATCACTTCCGGAAACAAAATGGCAGCACTCAAAACTTGAATTGAAAGAAATCAAAATGCATTCGTTGGTTTGAAAAATTGTAAAAAATTAACTAATCGTAGGTTTGGGTTAAAAATTACAAAATACGTTCAGAATTAACGTATCTTTAATATCCATATGAAACAATTGATGTATCACTTTTGGAAACAAAATGGCAGCACTTAAAACTTGAATTGAAAGAAATCAAAATGCATTCGTCGGTTTGAAAAATTGTAAAAAATTAACTAATCGTAGGATTGGGTTAAAAATTACAAAATACGTTAAAAATTGACGTATCTTTAAAATTCATATGAAATAATTGATGTATCACTTCCGGAAACAAAATGGCAGCACTCAAAATTTGAATTGAAAGAAATCAAAATGTTTTCGTGGGTTTGAAAATTTGTAAAAAATTAACTAATCGTAGGATTGGGTTAAAAATTACAAAATACGTTCATAATTAACGTATCTTTAATATCCATATGAAACAATTGATGTATCACTTCTGGAAATAAAATGGCAGCACTAAAACTTGAATTGAAAGAAATCAAAATGCATTCGTGGGTTTGAAAAATTGTAAAAAATTAATTAATCGTAGGATTGCGTTAAAAATTAGAAAATACGTTCAGAATTAACGTATTTTTAATATCAATATGAAATAATTGATGTGTCACTTCCGGAAACTAAATGGCAGCACTTATAACTTGAATTGAAAGAAATCAAAATGTATTCGTAGGTTTGAAAAATTGTAAAAAATTAACTAATCGTAGGATTGGGTTAAAAATTACAAAATACGTTCAGAATTAACGTATCTTTAACATCCATAAGAAACAATTGATGTATCACTTCAGGAAACAAAATGGCAGTACTCAAAACTTGAATTGAAAGAAATCAAAATGCTTTCGTAGGTTTGAAAAATTGTAACAAATTAACTAATCGTAGGATTGGGTTAAAAATTACAAAATACGTTCATAATTAACGTATCTTTAATATTCATATGAAATAATTGATGTATCACTTCCGGAAACAAAATGGTAGCAGGAAAAACTAGAATTGAAAGAAATCAAAATGCTTTCGTGGGTTGAAAAATTGTAAAAAATTAACTAATCGTAGGATTGGGTTAAAAATTACCAAGTACGTTCAGAATTGACGTATTTTTAAAATCCATAAGAAACAATTGATGTATCACTTCCGGAAACAAAATGGCAGCACTCAAAACTTAAATTAAAAGAAATCAAAATGCTTTCGTCGGTTTGAAAAATTGTAAAAAATTATCTAATCGTAGGATTGGTTTAAAAATTACAAAATACGTTCAGAATTAACGTATTTTTAATATACATATGAAACAATTGATGTATCGCTTCTGGAAACAAAATGGCAGCACTCAAAACTTGAATTGAAAGAAATCAAAATGCATTCGTCGGTTTGAAAAATTGTAAAAAATTAACTAATCGTAGGATTGGGTTAAAAAATTACAAAATACGTTTAGAATTAACGTATCTTTAAGATCCATATGAAACAATTGTTGTATCACTTCCGGAAACAAAATGGCAGCACTCAAAACTTGAATTGAAAGAAATCAAAATGCATTCGTAGGTTTGAAAAATTGTAAAAAATTAACTAATCGTAGGATTGGGTTAAAAATTACAAAATACGTTAAGAATTAACGTATCTTTAACATCCATAAGAAACAATTGATGTATCACTTCCGGAAACAAAATGGCAGCACTTAAAACTTGAATTGAAAGAAATCAAAATGCATTCGTTGGTTTGAAAAATTGTAAAAAATTAACCAATCGTAGGATTGGGTTAAAAATTACAAAATACGTTCATAATTAACGTATCTTTAATATCCATATGAAACAATTGATGTATCACTTTTGGAAACAAAATGGCAGCACTCAAAACGTGAATTGAAAGAAATCAAAATGCTTTCGTGGATTTGAAAAATTGTAAAACATTAACTAATCGTAGGATTGGGTTAAAAATTACAAAATACGTTCAGAATTTACGTATCTTTAACATCCATAAGAAACAATTGATGTATCACTTTTGGAAACAAAATGGCAGCACTTAAAACTTGAATTGAAAATAAACAAAATGCATTCGTTGGTTTGAAAAATTGTAAAAAATTAACTAATCGTAGGATTGGGTTAAAAATTACAAAATACGTTTATAATTGCCGTATCTTTAATATCCATATGAAACAATTGATGTATCACTTGTGGAAACAAAATGGCAGCACTCAAAACTTTAATTGAAAGAAATCAAAATGCATTCGTGGGTTTGAAAAATTGTGAAAAATTAACTAATTGTAGGATTGGGTTAGAAATTACAAAATACGTTTAGAAGTGACGTAGCTTTAATATCCATATGAAACAATTGATGTATCACTTCCGGAAACAAAATGGCAGCACTCAAAACTTGAATTGAAAGAAATCAAAATGCATTCGTCGGTTTGAAAAATTGTAAAAAATTAACTAATCGTAGGATTGGGTTAAAAAATTACAAAATACGTTCATAATTGATGTATCTTTAATATCCATAAGAAACAATTGATGTATCACTTCTTGAAACAAAATGGCAGCACTTAAAACTTAAATTGAAAGAAATGAAAATGCATTCGTGGATTTGAAAAATTGTAAAAAATTAACTAATCGTGGGATTGGGTTAAAAATTACTAAATACGTTCGGAATTAACGTATCTTTAATACCTATATGAAACAATTGATGTATCACTTCCGGAAACAAAATGGCAACACTCAAAACTTGAATTGAAAGAAATCAAAATGCATTCGTGGGTTTGAAAAATTGTAAAAAATTAACTAATCGTAGGATTGGGTTAAAAATTACAAAATACGTTCATAATTAACGTATCTTTAATATCCATATGAAACAATTGATGTATCACTTCCGGAAACAAAATGGCAGCACTCAAAACTTGAATTGAAAGAAATCAAAATGCATTCGTCGGTTTGAAAAATTGTAAAAAATTAACGAATCGTAGGATTGGGTTAAAAAATACAAAGTACGTTCATAATTAACGTATATTTAATATCCATATGAAACAATTGATGTATCACTTCCGGAAACAAAATGGCAGCACTCAAAACTTGAATTGAAAGAAATCAAAATGCTTTCGTAGGTTTGAAAAATTGTAAAAAATTAACGAATCGTAGGATTGGGTTAAAAATTACAAAATACGTTCATAATTGACGTATTTTTAATACCTATATGAAACAATTGATGTATCACTTCCGGAAACAAAATGGCAGCACTTAAAACTTAAATTGAAAGAAATCAAAATGCATTCGTCGGTTTGAAAAATTGTAAAAAATTAACGAATCGTAGGATTGGGTTAAAAAATACAAAGTACGTTCATAATTAACGTATATTTAATATCCATATGAAACAATTGATGTATCACTTCCGGAAACAAAATGGCAGCACTCAAAACTTGAATTGAAAGAAATCAAAATGCTTTCGTAGGTTTGAAAAATTGTAAAAAATTAACGAATCGTAGGATTGGGTTAAAAATTACAAAATACGTTCATAATTGACGTATTTTTAATACCTATATGAAACAATTGATGTATCACTTCCGGAAACAAAATGGCAGCACTTAAAACTTAAATTGAAAGAAATCAAAATGCATTCGTCGGTTTGAAAAATTGTAAAAAATTAACTAATCGTAGGATTGGTTTAAAAATTACAAAATACGTTCAGAATTAACGTATTTTTAATATTCATATGAAACAATTGATGTGTCACTTCCGGAAACAAAATGGCAGCACTTAAAACTTGAATTGAAAGAAATCAAAATGCTTTCGTGGGTTTGAAAAATTGTAAAAAATTAACTAATCGTTGGATTGGGTTAAAAATTACAAAATACGTTCAGAATTAACGTATCTTTAATATTCATATGAAACAATTGATGTGTCACTTCCGGAAACAAAATGGCAGCACTTAAAACTTGAATTGAAAGAAATCAAAATGCTTTCGTAGGTTTGAAAAATTGTAAAAAAATAACTAATCGTAGGATTAGATTCAAAATTACACAATACGTTCATCACTTTATGTACAGTTTGTTGGTATATTTGTGGGGGGAACAATCAATGAAGCAGAATTCATTCATGCGGGGGAGTTTAACAACTGAACTTTTGTTTTTTTTTTTTGTTATGTTTTGGAAGGGCGCCACCAGCGCCGGCGTTGTGCTTCTCTCTTTCCCATCACCGACCCATCATCATCAGTTGACCGGTGCGCGCGGTGCCTTTCGCGTCGTCGCCGTCGTCCGCACGTTCGATCCTCCAATTCAGTTCCTCCTCCTCGTCTTCCCCCGTTTTATTAGTGCGGAATTATCGAACGTCGTCGCGAAGTGCCTTATTTACAAGTGCGCGACTGGGCCACAGCCCTTATACAACAACTACACCACCACATTATTTCCCAAGGATATTTTCGCGATTTATTCTGCCTGTGTGTGTGTGTGTGTGCGTATAATTTCTTCCCTCTTCTGTGCGTAGAAAGGCGCACGCACCCACCAAACAACCCCACCGGTAAATTGATTACAACACCGTCCCACAGGATTTGCTGATGCAAAAAATTATAACCATTAACAAACAGGAAGCGTATAATTACGATTACAAACTATAATTTGTGTCTGTTTTTTGTTGAAGAAATCAAAATGATTTAATGAGATTCGTTACACGTACACGACACGACCTAATGTTCATTGAATTAATTAGCCGAATTGAAAAAGTGATGCGCGCCGTATTAAATTAGAGGTTAATGGATATTCTGCGCCATGGGATTTTCTGATGGTTATGATGATGATGATGATGATAGCGTTAGAACGTCACTACTTTGTTTTTTCACCAATAGATCATCAAAAACATCTATGTAAAATAATAATTGGAAAGACTGTAATACAATTTTATTTTCTGCAACCTAAAGGACTTTTAATACATTTTTATTATTAAATCTGTGTGAAAAATATAAATTTATATTTATAAAATATTAATAGCTTTTGACCACGTGGTCCTTTAGACATATTACTTGTGTATTTTTGTGTTCGTAATTAATTCCAGAAGGGAAACAAAGCCTACAATAAATAAATTCTCAAAAGTCTTTTTAAAATTACTTGCTGATGTAATAATACCTTCGTGTCATTTGCAAACAATCGAAATTCGCACGAGCAAAAATAGAAACGAACGAAACAGTTTTTTTTTTTAGTAGTTTTCGCAGCATAATTAATCAATTAACGCTATCTCTCTCGAGGGTTGTAACGAAACAATGGCCGCTCGTCTAGACAATACAATCTCTCCATCAACTACAACAACGTATCCTTGGAAACAAATGACGGCGCCAGCGGTTGTTTCCCCACCCCCCGAACATGTGGTCTGATGTAATTTTCGAATACACACACTTTTCCCTATGTCTCTCTATTCACCATCGAAATTTAGTTTTCTGCATTTCCTACAAGGATACGATATTTTTCAACTGTTGATGAAGGAATTTCTCAAATTGATATATCCGTTTAGAAGTTATGGCCCAAAAACGAAAAACAATTGACCATCAAAATTTAGTTTTCTGCATTTCCTACAAGGATACGATATTTTTCAACTGTTGATGAAGGAATTTTTCGAATTGAAGTATCCGTCTGGAAGTTATGGCCGAAAAACGAAAAACAATTGACCATCAAAATTTAATTTTCTGCATTTCCTACAAGGATATGATATTTTTCAACTGTTGGTGAAGGAATTTCTCAATTTGTATTATCCGTCTGAAAGTTATGGCCCAAAAACGAAAAACAATTGAGCATCAAAATTTAATTTTCTGCATTTCCTACAAGGATACGATATTTTTCAACTGTTGATGAAGGAATTTCTCAAATTGAATTATCCGTCTGAAAGTTATGGCCCAAAAACGAAAAACAATTGACCATCAAAATTTAGTTTTCTGCATTTCCTACAAGGATACGATATCTTTCAACTGTTGGTGAAGGAATTTCTCAAATTGAATTATCCGTCTGAAAGTTATGGTCCAAAAACGAAAAACAATTGACCATCAAAATTTAATTTTCTGCATTTCCTACAAGTATACGATATTTTTCAACTGTTGATGAAGACATTTTTCAAATTGAATTATCCGTCTGAAAGTTATGGCCCAAAAACGAAAAACAATTGAACATCGAAATTTAATTTTCTGCATTTCCTACAAGGATACGATATTTTTCAACTGTTGATGAAGGAATTTCTCAAATTGAATTATCCGTCTGAAAGTTATGGCCCAAAAACGAAAAACAATTGACCATCAAAATTTAATTTTTTGCATTTCCTACAAGATTACGATATTTTTCAACTGCTGGTGAAGGAATTTCTCAAATTGTATCATCCGTCTGAAAGTTATGGCCCAAAAACGAAAAACAATTGACCATCGAAATTTAATTTTCTGCATTTCCTACAAGGATACGATATTTTTCAACTGTTGATGAAGGAATTTCTCAAATTGAATTATCCGTCTGAAAGTTATGGCCCAAAAACGAAAAACAATTGAGCATCAAAATTTAATTTTCTGCATTTCCTACAAGGATACGATATTTTTCAACTGTTGATGAAGGAATTTCTCAAATTGAATTATCCGTCTGAAAGTTATGGCCCAAAAACGAAAAACAATTGACCATCAAAATTTAATTTTCTGCATTTCCTACAAGGATACGATATTTTTCAACTGTTGATGAAGGAATTTCTCAAATTGTATCATCCGTCTGAAAGTTATGGCCCAAAAACGAAAAACAATTGACCATCAAAATTTAATTTTCTGCATTTCCTACAAGGATACGATATTTTTCAACTGTTGATGAAGGAATTTCTCAAATTGAATTATCCGTCTGAAAGTTATGGCCCAAAAACGAAAAACAATTGACCATCAAAATTTAGTTTTCTGCATTTCCTACAAGGATACTATTTTTTCAACTGTTGATGAAGGAATTTCTCAAATTGAATTATCCGTCTGAAAGTTATGGCCGAAAAACGAAAAACAATTGACCATCAAAATTTAATTTTCTGCATTTCCTACAAGGATACGATGTTTATCAACTGTTGATGAAGGAATTTCTCAAATTGTATCATCCGTCTGAAAGTTATGACCCAAAAACGAAAAACAATTGACCATAAAAATTTAGTTGTTTGCATTTCCTACAAGGATACGATATTTTTCAACTGTTGATGAAGGAATTTCTCAAATTGAATTATCCGTCTGAAAGTTATGGCGCAAAAACGTAAAACAATTGACCATCAAAATTTAGTTTTCTGCATTTCCTACAAGGATACGATATTTTTCAACTGTTGATGAAGGAATTTCTCAATTTGAATTATCAGTCTGAAAGTTATGGCCCAAAAACGAAAAACAATTGACCATCAAAATTTAATTTTTTGCATTTCATACAATAATACGATTTTTTCAACTGTTGATGAAAGAATTATTCAAATTGAATTATCCGTTTGGAAGTTATGGCCGAAAAACGAAAAACAATTGACCATCAAAATTCAATTTTCTGCATTTCCTACAAGGATACGATATTTTGCAACTGTTGATGAAGGAATTTCTCAATTTGAATTATCCTTCAGAAAGTTATGGCCGAAAAACGAAAAACAATTGACCATCAAAATTTAATTTTCTGCATTTCCTACAAGGATACGATATTTTTCAACTGTTGATGAAGGAATTTCTCAAATTGAATTATCCGTCTGAAAGTTATGGCCCAAAAACGAAAAACAATTGACCATCAAAATTTAGTTGTTTGCATTTCCTACAAGGATACGATATTTTTCAACTGTTGATGAAGGAATTTCTCAAATTGAATTATCCGTCTGAAAGTTATGGCGCAAAAACGTAAAACAATTGACCATCAAAATTTAGTTTTCTGCATTTCCTACAAGGATACGATATTTTTCAACTGTTGATGAAGGAATTTCTCAAATTGAATTATCCGTCTGAAAGTTATGGCCCAAAAACGAAAAACAATTGACCATCAAAATTTAATTTTCTGCATTTCCTACAACGATACGATATTTTTCAACTGTTGATGAAGGAATTTCTCAATTTGAATTATCAGTCTGAAAGTTATGGCCCAAAAACGAAAAACAATTGACCATCAAAATTTAATTTTCTGCATTTCCTGTAAGGATACGATATTTTTCAACTGTTGATGAAGAAATTTCTCAAATTGAATTATCCGTTCAAGAGTTATGGCAAAGAAACTGAAAAACAATGGACGATCAAATTTTTGTTTTTAACGTTTTCTATAAGTACGCGAGATTTTTAGACCGTTGGTGAAATAATTTTTCAAATCTGAGCTCTGGTTTAATAGTTATAATCAAAAAATGGAAAAACAATTGAAAATCAAAATTTATTTTTCTACGTTACCTACAAATATATGATATTTCTCAACTGTTGGTGAAGAATTTTTTCAAATTGAATTATTCGTCTGAAAGTTATGGCCCAAAAACTGAAAAACAATTGACGATCGAATTTTTGTTTTACGCATTTTCTACAAGACTACAATTTTTTAATTAATCGTCTAAAAATTATGGCCCAAAAAAGAAAAACTACTGATTCTAAGGTAAATTCAACTCTGAGATTGTTTTTTAAAAAAATTTAAATTACGAAATGCAATTTTCATAAATTGTAGTTTTAAGTTTGACGCCTCGCCATTTTGTTTCTGGTTAAGTTTTTGCTATGAATTTATAGTATGTCAAAAATACGTTCATTCTAAGTATATTTACTGATTCTGAAATAAATTCTACGCTCAGATTGATTTTAAAAAATTTAAATTACAAAATGCAAATTTCATAAATTGCAGTTTTAAGTTTGTCGCCTCGCCATTTTGTTTCCAGTTAAGTTATTGCTATGAATTTATAGCATGTTAAAAATAGGTTAATTCTAAGTATATCCACTGATTCTGAATTAAATTCTACGCTCAGATTGTTTTTTAAAAAAAATTAAATTATAGAATGCAAATTTCATAAATTGCAGTTTTAAGTTTGACGTCTCGCCATTTTATTTACAATTAAGTTATTGCTATGAATTTATAGTATGACAAAAATAGGTTAATTCTAAGTATATCTACTGATTCTGAAATAAATTCTACGCTCAGATTGTTTTTAAAAAAAATTTAAATTACAAAATGAAAATTTCATAAATTGTAGTTTCAAGTTTGACATCTCGCCATTTTATTTCCAATTAAGTTATTGCTATGAATTTATAGTATGTCAAAAATACGTTAATTCTAAGCGTATCTACTGATTTTGAAGTAAATTCTATGCTCAGATTGTTTTATAATAATTTTTAAATTACAAAATGCAAATTTCAGAAATTGTAGTTTTAAGTTTGACGCCTCACCATTTTGTTTCCAGTTAACTTATTGCTATGAATTTATAGTATGTCAAAAATACGTTAATTCTAAGTGTATTTACTGATTTTGAAGTAAATTCTACGCTCAGATTGTTTTTTTAAAAAAATTTAAATTACAAAATGCAAATTTCATAAATTGCAGTTTTAAGTTTGACGCCTCGCCATTTTATTTCCGGTTAAGTTATTGCTATGAATTTATAGTATGTTGAAAATACGTTAATTCTAAGTATATCTACGGATTCTGAAGTAAATTCTACGCTCAGATTGTTAAAAAGAAAAAAAATACAAAATGCAAATTTCATAAATTGTAGTTTTAAGTTTGACGTCTCGCCATTTTGTTTCAGGTTAAGTTATTACTATGAATTTATAGTATATTTAAAATTCGTTAATTCTAATTATATCCACTGATTCTGAAGTAAATTCTACGCTCAGATTGTTTTTAAAAAAAAATAAAATTACGAAATGCAAATTTCATAAATTGTAATTTCAAGTTTGACGTTTCGCCATTTTGTTTCCAGTCAAGTTATTGCTATGAATTTATAGTATGTCAAAAATACGTTAATTCTAAACATATCTACTGATTCTGAAGTAAATTCTACACTTAGATTGTTTTTCAAAAAAATATTAAATTACAAAATGCCAATTTTATAAATTGCAGTTTTAAGTTTGACGTCTCGCCATTTTATTTCCAATTAAGTTATTGCTATGAATTTATAGTACGTCAAAAATACGTTAATTCTAAGTATATCAACTGATTCTGAAGTAAATTCTACGCTCAAATTGTATAAAAAAAAATTAAATTACGAAATACAAATTTCATAAATTGCAGTTTTAAGTTTGACGTCTCGCCATTTTATTTCCGGTTAAGTTATTGCTATGAATTTATAGTATGTCAAAAATACGTTAATTCTAAGTGTATCTACTGATTTTGAAGTAAATTCTATGCTCAGATTGTTTTAATAAAATAATTTTAAAATACAAAATGCAAATTTCATAAATTGTAATTTTAAGTTTGTCATCTCAACATTTTATTTCTACTTAAGTTATTGCTATGAATTTACAGTATGTCGAAAATACGTTAATTCTGAGTATATCTACTGATTCTGAAGTAAATTCTACGCTCAGATTGTTTTAAAAAAAAATTTAAATTACAAAATGCTAATTCCATAAATTGCAGTTTTAAGTTTGACGCCTCGCCATTTTATTTCCGTTTATGTTATTGCTATGAATTTACAGTATGTCGAAAATACGTTAATTCTAAGTACATTTACTGATTCTGAAGTAAATTCTACGCTCAGATTGTTTTTTTAAAAAAAATTAAAATACGAAATGCAAATTTCATTAATTGTGGTTTTAAGTTTGACGTCTCGCCATTTTGTTTCCGGTTAAGTTATTGCTATAAATTTATAGTATATTAAAAATACGTTTATTCTAAGTATATCTACTGATTCTGAAGTAAATTCCACGCTCAGATTGTTTTTTAAAAAAATTTAAATTACGAAATGCAAATTTCTCAAATTGCAGTTTCAAGTTTGACGTCTCGCCATTTTATTTCCGGTTATGTTTTTGCTATGAATTTATAGTATGTCAAAAATACGTTAATTCTAAGTGTATCTACTGATTTTGAAGTAAATTCTATGCTCAGATTGTTTTAATAAAATAATTTTAAAATACAAAATGCAAATTTCATAAATTGTAATTTTAAGTTTGTCATCTCGACATTTTATTTCTACTTAAGTTATTGCTATGAATTTATAGTATGTCGAAAATACGTTAATTCTAAGTGTATCTACTGATTTTGAAGTAAATTCTACGCTCAGATTGTTTTTTTAAAAAAATTTAAATTACGAAATGCAAATTTCATAAATTGCAGTTTTAAGTTCGACGCCTCGCCACTTTGTTTCCAATTAAGTTATTGCTATGAATTTATAGTATGTCAAAAATACGTTAATTCTAAGTAAATCTGCTGATTCTGAACTAAATTCTACGCTCAGATTGTTTTTTAAAAAATTTAAATTTCGAAATGCAAATTTCATAAATTGTAGTTTTAAGTTTGACGTCTCGCCCTTTTGTTTCTGGTTAAGTTTTTGCTATGAATTTATAGTATGTCAAAAATACGTTAATTCTAAGTATGTTTACTGATTCTGAAGTAAATTCAACGCTCAGATTGTTTTTTTAAAAAAATTAAAATTACAAAATGCAAATTTCATAAATTGCAGTTTTAAGTTTAACGTCTCGCCATTTTAAAGATATAAGTACATCAACAGTGTTGTACCTTAAATTTAATAATATATGTAGGGTGGGTAGGTGGCCTCTAACCCACCCTTCAATCAGTAAAACATCAACGTGAGTTGTGCAAAAAAATTGTTTATATAATTTTTAGTCAACTTCTTGCAATTGGAAAAGTTCTGAACGTTCAATATTAAAGTCGCATTGTGCGCAAATGGTACTTAAAGGTGTCCAGGTCAGTCAGTCGGTTTATTAACACCGATTACATGGTTGGGACAGAGCGAGCAACAGAGATTGTTGTTCATTCCGTCCGGTCGTTCGTTCGTTCGTACGTTCGTACAGTTTGACCTTATAAATCTCGACCCCGACAGACACCGAAAGAAATATATATGTATAAAGAGAGAGATGGAGAGTGGAAAGAGAAAGAGAGATTGTGGTACAACTCGTAACTCACTTACGGTCACTTCCTCAAGGTGCACCACCTGTGTGGACTGCACTGAAATTACTCGAAGACCAAATTCTCTTCCGTATAAATCAAAATCTTCATTCGTAGAAACGTCGTAAAGATATTTAATGCATTAATTTTTGTAACATAAAAATAATAACAATAGACATTTTTTTATCGATCCTTGGGGAACACCTTAATTAATATTTATGCAAGATCAAAATAAATTTATCCCTCTATTATAACTTAAAACAAGATTAATTATAATTATGGTTTTTTGCAAAGGAAATACGTCGTTTTCTATAATGCTTAATTAACTATCGTGAGAAACTGTAGAGAAAAAAAAAAACACCATCGTTGGAAAATTACGAGAGGCGCAGATGTAAACGTTACGCAACTAATTAGACAATCAATGCGATCGGACGTTCTCGCATAGGAATGAAAGACTAATGAGCCGTTTTCATTTTTTTATTTTCACAAACTCTTTCCATCGACAGTCGACCGTTTATGCAAATTCGCGGGAAAGGTTAAAATCTGATCGGAGTCGAGATTAAATTTCCACTTCTAATTAACGACACGCTTTACGACCGACTGACTTGTCGTTCACGAGGAAAACTTGTTTATTAAAGACGAAGAAAAAAAAAGCCATCACGTAATAATAATTTGTTTTCTTCATTTAAATTCAAACGTTAAATGCATGCAATATTTATTTTGTAAGCATAGTAGACAAATAAATACTACTACTACTACTATAAATATAAATTACTTACTTGTATATTAATTAATATACAGGGTTA
Organism: Ontholestes murinus; assembly: GCA_963969525.1. Classification (NCBI taxonomy): domain Eukaryota; kingdom Metazoa; phylum Arthropoda; class Insecta; order Coleoptera; family Staphylinidae; genus Ontholestes; species Ontholestes murinus. The sequence continues at coordinate 1,268,502 of OZ018393.1, forward strand.
ACGTTGAAAATAAAAATTCGATCGTCATAGTTTTTGGGCCAAAACTTTTGTACGGATAATCCAATTTGAGAAATTCCTTCACCAAGAGTTTAAAAATATCGTATTCTTGTAGGAAATACAAAAAAACAAATTTCGATTGTCAATTGTTTTTCGTTTTTCGGCCATAACTTTTATATAGATAATTAAATTTGAAAAATTCCTTTACCAACAGTCGTAAAATATTGTATTCTTATAGGAAATGCAAAAAACAAAATTTCGATCGTTAATTGTTTTTCGTTTTTGGGCCATAACTTTCAGACGGATAATTCAAATTGAAAAATTCCTTTACCAACAGTTAAAAAATATCGTATTCTTGTAGGAAATACAGAAAACAAAATTTTGATCGTCAATTGTTTTTCGTTTTACTGGCTATATCTTTTGAACAGTTGAACAAATTTGAAAAATTCCTTCACCAACGGTTAAAATACATCGTATTCTTCCAGGAAATTTAAAAAACAAAATTTTGATTTTCAATTGTTTTTCCATTTTTTTTTGATCATAACTTCCAAACCAAAGATCAGTTTTGAAAAATTCTTGCACCAATAATCTCCAATTATCGATTACATTTAAGAAACGTATTTAAAAAAAATCGATCGTCAATTGTTTTACGTTTTTTCAAGATATCTCTTGAATAGATGATCGTATTTGGAAAATTTTGTCGCCAACGCTTCAGAAATCTTGTTTACTTGCGGAAAACGTCGAAAACAGAAATTCAATAGTCGATTGTTTTTCGTTTTATTGTCCATATCTTTTGAACAGTTGTACAAATTTGAAAAATTTCGTCACCAACGGTTAAAATACATCGTATTCTTTTCAGAAATGTAAAAAACAAAATTTTGATCTTCAATTGTTTTTCGTTTTTGGACAATAACTTTTAAATGGGTAATTCAATTTGAAAAATTCTTTTACAAACAGTTAAAAAATTTCTTATGCTTGTAGGAAATACAGAAAACAAATTTTTTATCGTCAATTGTTTTTCGTTTTTGGGCCATAACTTTTAGACGGTTAATACAATTTCAAAAATTTCTTTATCGCATTCTTGTAGGAAGTGCATAAAACAAAATTTTGACCTTCAATTGTTTTTCCGTTTTTTTGACCATAACTTCCAAACCAAAGATCAGTTTTGAAAAATTCTTGCACCAATAATCTCCAATTATCGATTACATTTAAGTAACGTATTTAACAAAAATTCGATCGTCAATTGTTTTACGTTTTTCCAAGATATCTCTTGAATGGATGATCGTATTTAGGAAATTCTGTCGCTAACGCTTCAAAAATCTTGCTTACTTGCAGAAAACGTCAAAAACAGAAATTCGATCGTCGATTGTTTTTCGTTTTACTGGTCATATCTTTTGAACAGTTGTACAAATTCGGAAAATTCCTTCACCAACGGTTAAAATACATCGTATTCTTTTAGGAAATGTAAAAAATAAAATTTTGATTGTCAATTGTTTCTCCGTTTTTTGACCATAACTTCAAAACCAAGGATCAGTTTTGAAAAATTCTTCCACCAATAATCTCCAATTATCGATTACATTTAAGAAACGTATTTAACAAAATTTCGATCGTCAATTGTTTTATGTTTTTTCAAGATATCTCAGAAATCTTGTTTACTTGCGGAAAACGTCGAAAACAGAAATTCGATAGTCGATTGTTTTTCGTTTTATTGTCCATATCTTTTGAACAGTTGAACAAATTAAAAAAATTCCTTCACCAACGGTTAAAATACATCGTATTATTTTAGGAAATGTAAAAAACAAAATTTTGATTTTCAATTGTTTTTCCGTTTTTTTTTATCATAACTTCTAAACCAAAGATCAGATTTGAAAAATTCTTCCACCAATAATCTCCAATTATCGATTACATTTGAGAAACGTATTTAACAATAATTCGATCTTCAATTGTTTTTCATTGTTTTGGCCATAACTTTTAAACGGATGATTCAAATAAAAAAAATTCCTTCACAAACGGTTCAGAAATCGTACGTTGAAAACAAAAATTCGGTTATCAATTGTTTTTCGTTTTACTGATCATAACTTTTGAACGGATGATTAAATTTCAAAAATTCTTTTGCCAACCAATCAGAAATCTCGCATACTAGCAAAAAATGTTAAAAACAAAAATTCGATCGTCAATTTTTGTTCGTTCTTTTGGTCATAACTATTAAGCAGATGATAAAATTTGAAAAATTCGTTTACCAATGATTCAGAAATCTGTCATACTACCACGAAATATGAAAATAAAAAAAATCAAACTTCAATTGTTTTTTCGTTTTTTTGCCATAACTTTTGAACGGATGACAAAATTTCTAAAATTCCTTCGCCACCGCCTCAGAAATCTCGCCAACAATCAGAAAATGTCGAAAACAAAAATTTGATCGTCAATTGTTTTTCCTTTTATGGCCATAACTTTTAAACGAGTGATTAAATTTAAAAAATTCTCTCGTCAATAATTCAGAAATCTCACGCACTAGCAGATAATGTTAAAAATAAAAATTCGATCCTCAATTGTTTTTTCAATTTTTTGACCATAACTTTTGAGCGGATGATTAAATTTCGAAAATTCTTTCGCCGTTAATAACCTATATTCTCTCACATAGAATCAGAAAATGTTGAAAAGAACCATTAGATTGTCAATTGTTTTCTTGTTTTTCGGTCATAACTTTTGAGCGGATGATACAATTTGAAAAATTCTGCCACCAACGATTCAAAAATCTCGTGCACTATTAGAAAAGGTTAAAAACAAAATTTCTATCGTCAATTGTTTTAGCGTTTTTTATGCCATAACCTTTAAACGACTCAACAAATTTGAAAAATTCCTTCATAAACAGTTAAAAAATATCGTATTCATATAGGAAATGTTAAAGACAAAATTTTGATCTTCAATTGTTTTTTCCTTTTTTGATCATAACTTCCAAACCGAAGATCAGATTTGAAAAATTCTTGCAACAATAGTCTCCAATTATCGATTACATCCAATAGACATATTTAACAAAAATTCGATCGTCAATTGTTTTACGTTTTTCCAAGATAACTCTTGAATGGATGAACGTATTTAGAAAATTCTGTTGCCAACGGTTCAGAAATCTTGGGTACCTGCGGAAACTGTCAAAATCAAAAATTCGATCGGCAATTGTTTTTCGTTTTTTATGCCACAACTTTTAAACGGCTCAACAAATTTGAAAAATTCCTTCATAAACAGTTCAAAAATATCGTAATCTTATAGGAAACGTAAAAAACAAAATTTTGACCCTCAATTGTTTTTCTGTTTTTTCATCATAACTTTCAAACCAAAAATTAGATTTGAAAAATTCTTCCACCAATGATATCCAATTATAGATTACATTTAAGAAACGTATTTAACCAAAATTCGATCGTCAATTGTTTTACGTGTTTCCAAGATAACTCTTGAATGGATGATCGTATTTACAAAATTCTGTCGCCAACGGTTCAGAAATCTTGTTTACTTGCAGAAAACGTCGAAAACAGAAATTCGATCGTCAATTGTTTTTCGTTGTTTAGGCCACAACTTTTAAACTGAGTAACAAATTAGAAAAAATCCTTCACGAACAATTATAAAAGATTGTATTCTTATAGGAAACGCAAAAAACAAAATTTTGATTTTCAATTGTTTTTCCGTTTTTTTGATCATAACTTCCAAACCAAAGATCAGTTTTGAAAAATTCTTCCACTAATAATCTCCAATTATCGATTACATCCAAGAGACATATTAAACAAAAATTCGATCGTCAATTGTTTTGCGATTTCTCAAGATAACTCTTGAATGGATGATCGTATTTAGAAAATTCTGTCGCCAACGGTTCAGAAATCTTGTTTACTTGCGGAAATCGTCGAAAACAGAAATATGATCGTCGATTGTTTTTCATTTTACTGGCCATATCTTTTGAACAGTTGAACAAATTTGAAAAATTCCTTTACCAACGGTTAAAATACATCGTATTCTTTTCAGAAATGTAAAAAACAAAATTTTGATCTTCAATTGTTTTCCGTTTTTTTGATCATAACTTCCAAAGGAAAGATCAGTTTTGAAAAATTCTTCCACCAATATTTTCCAATTATCGATTACATTTAAGAAACGTATTTAACACAATTTCGATAGTCAATAGTTTTAGGTTTTTCTATGATATCTCTTGAATGGATTATCGTATTTAGAAAATTCTGTCGCCAACGGTTCAGAAATCTTGTTTACTTGCGGAAATCGTCGAAAACAGAAATTCGATCGTCGATTATTTTTCGTTTTACTGGCCATATCTTTTGAACAGTTGAACAAATTTGAAAAATTCCTTTACCAACGGTTAAAATACATCGTATTCTTTTCAGAAATGTAAAAAACAAAATTTTGATCTTCAATTGTTTTCCGTTTTTTTGATCATAACTTCCAAACCAAAGATCATTTTTGAAAAATTCTTCCACCAATAATCTCTAATTATCGATTACGAAAACATATTTAACAAAAATTCAATCGTCAATCAATTGTTTTATGTTTTTCTGGCTGTAACTTTTGTCTTCACCTTAAATATACAGAAAATGCAATTATTTTTGGTAATAGTTTTGGTGAGTGATTAATTATATATTGCGGTTTTATTAAAAATAATTAATTATCATGTGTTAAAAATAAATTCGGCTTTCGCGTATTTTCCAATGACATCACCGTGTGTTGTGTTCTAATCTTCCTCCCTCGCGTCTCGGTAATAATACCACACCGCGAAAATAGAACGCAGTTGTGTATATTTGCACTCCACTTTTGCGCGTACAGGGTGCGTCATCCATGTACTCGCATGACTCAATCCATCCCTTTTTTTTTGTTTCTCGAACAAAGTGTGTACATGCTGCACTTGGCAACCACCCCCTCTCGTTCGACCCTCTTCTTTAATATATGTTCCGTGTCGCACGCACCCTGTTTTTTTGTACATCGTAAAAAATTCTTGAATTTCAAATTCACCCTCGTGTTCAGGGGGGTGGGGGAGATTTCGTGCTGATAAAAGACGATAATGCCTGAAAATTAGTGTACTTATCACGTCTCGTTCGTGTTTTTAATAAAGAAATCATAAAATCCTACCGACTGCGCCGTCTTATAATATTTTATGAGCACACGTTAATACTGATACTAATAAATAAATAATTAAGAAAGTTATTTAAAACATAAAAATTTATAAATTATTTGAATTCGACCAATTGGTTTATAGTTTAATATTAATATTTGGATTGTCATATATGTTTGAAATAAATTCAATCCGAACATTGTCTGCATGTTCCTATTTAATTCCAACGGTGCGGTAAAACAAAAGAAAGCAGTCGTCTACGTTCACTTTTTCAATCGCTCGCGCCGGCGATTGTTTTGCAATTTTTTTGTTTTGTTTTCTTCGTCGGGAAAGTGGAACGAATATGAGACCTTTTTTTTCCCTTCATCTTATATTTTCTACGGTTCCTCTCTCTGTGGGTGGATTAAACAGCTTGACGCCGATTCCTTCCCCCCCGCCGCCGCACACACTTGAGATCCATTTGCGAGATGCTCGTTTGTTTATTACGTTTACGCACGTCCGGCTAATAATAAATCAGAAAAAAATCGGAACGAACGGATTTCGTAAACGTAAATGGTGCACACGTACGCATACACACACATCCAAGCTGTGAATCTGTACGGGTCTATGCCAAAACTCCGAAAAAGTGGAATGAGGCGGTTATAAAAAGGATGTTTTTTGCTAGCATAAATTACCGTGATTTACGACCGTCCCTAAAACGCCGACAGAGCGGTAGTAGAGGAACGCGTAGGAATCCGGTACGTGAGAAACAATCTGTTAGTGGAAAATAAATGAACTGTATTAAGTTATTCACTTATTTTGTAATATTCGTTGTTTAAACATGGATGTTATAAAAGATTCTTGTAAAAGTTATTATGTTTATGAAAATTTCATTTATTTGAAAAATCGTGTAGTTGGCGAAACAACTTATTTCGCTTGCTACAAAAATGCACCTTAACTTAACCCTAACCTAACCTAACCTGACCTAATCTAACCTTAATATAAAGATATTATTATTGTTATTATTACTAATCACATATACGTTTAATATATTCTATAAAATATGCAATTAAAATTCTACATTAAATTAATGTAAATAGACTATATATTTTAATTAAATTCACATACATTTGAAAGTTCATTTATTTGCACTATATTATTTAATAATATTATATTGTAATTCAATATAATAAGGTTGTAACAAACGAAAATATAATTTCGATTATATAGAAAAAGAGCGGCTACCCGATGCCGCCGAGTGTGCACACGGCGCGTGCCGGCTGTCACCCGTTGACAGATTTACGACTTAGCGGCGATGCCGCACAAAGGCATTACATGCCGGCGGGCTATTAAATAAATAGTTAAAAAAACATCCTTTTTATAACCGCCTCATTCCACTTTTTCGGAGTTATGTCCGGATCCTATCTGTACGATTTGTGCAATGGTATGATTAATGGATGTTTTGAAAGAACAACAAAACACAGTGCTAGATTACGGAAATTGCTTTTCGATTCCAAAGATTTACATTTTGCCTGATTTAAAAGTTCGTTAGAGATTTTTATTTATAAATTTTAATTTTGAGTAGTAGTAGTAATAGTGATTGGCTATTGACCACGTGGTCTTTCTGCCGTGTTTACTCTAAATAACTAATTATATCCTAATGGTAAAATACAATGTTCATTAGAAATTATCATAAAATTACAAATTTACTTCATTAAAACTTATTGTTTTTATTTATTTAATCATTTGCCCTTCTACCTTTCTTTGTAGGGCGTAAAACTTATTGTAATTAAATAAAGTATGGAATTTAAAAATGTTAAACTTTTCAATTTGATTAATTAAAGAGAAAAGTAATCACAAATGTTGTTAAATACACTTCACCTATATTTTATAAGATGATCTCACTGTATTTCAAAAATTGTATTAGTTTACAAAATTAGTTGAATCAGAGTAGTAACGTTGTGAAATGTGGATTTCTTTTTCGTTTTGGCAAACGGCGGGATTCATTTTCGAAATGCGTCGATGATCGCAGAAGGCCCAGTTTTCGCAAAGTCGTTGCGAAAATGTGCGCCTGTAAATAAATGAATGAAAAGCGGAACATTTGATTTTGTAATTGGATTGTGCAATAAAAGACAAACATGTTTCTCGTCGTAATCGTCTGCCATGCGATCCTTTCTCCGCGGTTTTAAAATTCCGAAAGACGATCGTTAAAAAAAAAACGCCAATAAAACTCGTTTCTCTGAATTTGTTTGTAATAATAAATAATCAGTGCTTGTATTAAAATTTTAATAAAAACAATATGATTATAGAGCATTAGTGAAACAATCGAATATTAATACGAGAGATGAATTAGAAAATTCATCGGCGAAAGAATTTTTGAAATTTAATCATCCGCTTAGAAGTTATGACCAAATAAAAAACCGTTGACGATCGAATATTTGTTTTCAGCGTTTTCTATTAGTAAACAAAATTTCTGAATCATTGGAGAAGGAATTTTCTAAATGTAATCAACCGTTTAAAAGTTATGTCCAAAAAACAAAAAAAACAATCGACAATCGACAATCGAATTTTTGTTTTTAACATTTTCTACTAGTATGCGTGATTTTTAAATGGGCGAGGAAAGAATTTTCGAAAATTAATCATTCGTTTAAAAGTTATGGCCAAAAAAATGGAAAAACAATTGACGATCGAATTAATTTTTCAATAATTTCTGCTAGTATACGAGATTTCTAATTCGTTGGTGAAACAATTTTTAAAATTAAATCATTCGTTTAAAAGTTATGGCCAAAAAAATGGAAAACAATTGACGATCGAATTTTTGTTTTCGTCATTTTCTGACTGTATGTGAGATTTCTAATTCGTTTGTGAAAGATTTTTCGAAATTTAACTATTCGCTCAAACGTTACCATCAAAAAACGAAAAACAATTGACTATCGATTTTTTGTTTTCGCTTTATCTGCTGGTGCGTAAAATTTCTGAATCGTTGGCGAAAACGTTTTTCAAATATAAACATCCGCTTAAAAGTTATAGCCAAAAAACCAAAAAACGAAAAACAATTGACTGTCGAATTTTTGTTTTTAATATTTTCTTATAGTGCCCAAGGTTGCTGTATATTTGTTGAAGGAATTTTTTAAATTTAATCACCCACTCAAGAGTTATGGTCAAAAGATGGAAAAACAATTGACGATCGAATTTTTGTTTTCAATCCTTTCGGCTAGTGTTCGTGATTTCTAAGTCGTTGGTGAAGGAATTATTGAAATTTAATCATTCCCTTAAAAGTTATGACAAAAGAAGGAAAAACAATTGACAATCGAATTTGTGTTTTCAACATTTTCAGGTAGTATGTGTGATTTCTAAATCGGCGGCGATGGAATTTTAGAAATTTAATCTTCCCCTTAAAAGTTATGGTAAAAAAAATGAAAAAAATTGACAATCGAATTTGTGTGTTTAACATTTTCGGCTAGTATGCGTAATTTTTAAATAGGTGACGAAAGAATTTTTGAAAATTAATCATTCGTTTAAAAGTTATGGCCAAATAATGAAAAATAAAAAACAATTGACGATCGAATTCATTTGTCAATATTTTCCGCTAGTATACGAAATTTCTAATTCCTTGGTGAAACAATTTTTAAAATTAAATCATTCGTTTAAAGGTTACGGCCAAAAAAACGAAAAACAATTGACTATCGAATTTTTGTTTTCGACATTTTCTGATTGTATGTAAGGTAACAACTTATTCGTTTGTAAAAGAATTTTCGAAATTTAATTGTTCGTTCAAACGTTAATGACAAAAAAAGCGAAAAACAATTGACGATCGATTTTTTTTTTCCAATCTTTTCGACTAGTATGAGAGATTTCCAAGTCGTTGGTGAAGGAATTATTGAATTTTAATCATCCCCTTAAAAGTTATGACCAAAAAAGGGAAAACAATTGACAATCGAATTTTTGTTTTCAACATTTTCTGCTATGATTCGTTGGCGAAAGAATTTTTCAAATTTAACTATCCGCTTGAAAGTTATGGCCAAAAAATTAAAAACAATTGACGATCGAATTTTTGTTTTCTACATTTTTTGCTAGTGCAGGAGATTACTGAATCTTTGGTGAAAGTATTTTTCAATTTTAATTATCCACTTGAAAGTTACGGTCATAAAACAAAAAACAATTGACAATCGAATTTTATTTTCAATATTTTTTGTTAGTTGGCAAGTTTTCTGAATCGTTGGAGAATGATTTTTTTTTTTAATTTAAACATTCACTCGAAAGTTGTAGCTAAAAAAAAACCGAAAAACAATTGACTATCGTTTTTTTTTTGCTTTCGATATTTTCTAATAGTGTCCGAGATTTCTGAATCGTTGGTGAAAGAATTTTTCAAATGTTATTATCTGCTCAGAAGTTACCGCCAAAAAACCAAAATAACAATTGACAATCGACTTCTGATAGTATATAAAATGTCTTAATCGTTTGTGACTGAATTTTTTCAAATTCTACCTTCCAAAAGTTATCGCCAAAAAAACAAAAACTGTAATAAGCTTGTTGAGAAATAAATAAATAAATAAAAACATTTGACGACCGATTTTTTGTTTTCAACATTTTCGGCTAATATGAGATATTTCTGAATCGTCGGTGAAAGAATTTTTTCAAATTGTATCATCCGCTAGAAAGTTATGGTCAAAAAATGAAATAAAAAACAATTGACTATTGATTTTTTGTTTTCGACCTTTTCTGATTGTGTGTGAGGTTTCTAATTCATTTGTGAAAGAATTTTTGGAATTTAACTAATTGCTCAGAAGTTATCATCAAAAAACGAAAAACAATTGACTTTTTTATTTTCTACATTTTCTGCTAGTGTGCAAAATTTCTGAATCGTTGGCGAAAGCATTTTTCAAATTTCAACATTCGCTTAAAAGTTATAGCCAAAAAACAAAAAACAATTGACTGTCGAATTTTTGTTTTTAACATTTTCCACGAGTGCGCCAAATTTCTGTATAGTTGGTGAAGGAATTTTTCAAATTTAATCATCCACTCAAGAGTTATGGTCAAAAGATGGAAAAACAATTGACGATCGAATTTTTGTTTTCGACATATTCTAATAGTGTGTGAAGTTTTTAAATTCATTTGAGAAAGAATTTTTGGAATTTAACCAATTGCTCAGAAGTTATGATCAAAAAACGAATAACAATTGACTATCGATTTTTTTTATTTTCTACATTTTCTGCTAGTGTGCAAAATCTTCAAAATCAAAATTCTTTGGCGAAATAACTTTTCAAATTTTAACATCCGCTTAAAAGTTATCGTCAAACAACGAAAAACAATTGACAATTGAATTTGTGTTTTCGACATTTTTTTAATTGTATGCAAGATTTCTAATTAGTTTATGAAAGATTTTTTTTGTTAATTTAACCATTTGCTCAAAAGTTACGAACAAAAAACGATTTTTTCAAATAAAATATTCCGCTCAAAAGTTAAAAAAAAAAAAAAAAACATGAAACAATTGACGATCGAATTTTTGTTTTCAACATTTTCTGCTAGTGCACGATGATTTCTGAATCGTTGGCGAAGGAAATTTTGAAATTTAACCATCCACTCAAGAGTTATGGCCAAAAAATGAAAAAAACAATTGACTATAGAATTTTTGTTTTCAATATTTACTGCTAGAATGCGAGATTTCTAAATTGTTGATGAAAGATTTTTTTTTTAATTTAACCATTCGTTCTAAAGTAATCACCAAAAAACAAAAAAAATTCTGGTAGTATACAAAATTTTTGGATCGTTGCTGACCGAATTTTTCAAATTCAACAATCCACTCAAAAGTTATGGCCAAAAATCGAAAAACATTTTTCGTTCTCAACGTTTTCTGCTAAGAATTTTAATCACCCGTTCAAACATTATAGCCAAAAGAACGAAAAACAATTGACTATCGAATTGTTGTTATCAACCTTGTCTACTAGTGTGCGAAATTTGTGAATCTCGTTGGTGAAAGAATCTTTCAAATTTAATCACCTGCTCGAAAGTAATCACAAAGAAACGAAAAGCAATTGACAATCGACTTTGTGTTTCTTAACATTTTCAGCTACTCTGCGAGATTTCTAAATCGTTGATGAAAGAATTTTTGAAATTTTATCATCCGCTCAAAACTTATGACCGAAAAACGAAAAACAATTGACAATCGAATTTTTGTTTTCGACATTTTCGGCTAGTGCCCAAGATTTCTGAATAGTTGAAACAATTGTCGATCGAATATTTGTTTTCAACGTTTTCTGTTGGTAGGCAAGATTTCTGAATCTTTGATGATAAAATTCTTCAAATTTTATCATCCGCTCAAAAGTAATTACAAAAAAACGAAAAACAATTAGCAATCGAATTTGTGTTTTTTACATTTTCTAGTAGCATACAAAATTTTTGAATTGTTGGTGGCAGAATTTTTCAACAGATCACTCAAAAGCTTTAGTCAAAAAACGAAAAACAATTGACGATCGAATTTTCGTTTTGAACATTTGAATTGTTGGGGAAAGAATTTTTGAAACTGAATCATCCGCTCCCAAGTTATGACCAAAAAACAAAAAACAATTGATGGTCGTTTTTTTTTGTTTTCACATTTTATGATAGTGTGTGAGATTTCTGAATCGTTGGTGAAATAATTTTTCAAATTTAATCATCCGCTAAAAAGTTATTGACAAAAAACGTAAAACAATTGACTGTCGAATTTTTGTTTTCAACATTTTCAGGTAGTGCGCGAAATTTCTAAATCGTTGGCGAAAGAATTTTTTCAAATTTGATCATCCGCTCAAGAGTTATGATCAAAAGATCGAAAAACAATTGACGATCGAATTTTTGTTTTCAACGTTTTCAACATTTTCGGGTAGTATGTGAGATTTTCAATTCATTTGTGAATGAATGTTTGGAATTTAATTATCCGTTTAAAAGTTATGAGCAAAAAACAAAAAACAATTGACGATCGAATTCTTGTTTTCAATATTTTCTGTTAGTAGGCAAGATTCCTGAATCATTGGAGAAAGAATTTTTCAAATTTAATCATCCGCTCAAAAGTAATTACAAAAAAAAAACGAAAAACAATTGACAATCAAATTTTTGTTTTTTACATTTTCTAGTAGTATACAAAAATTTTTAATAGGTGGTGGCAGAATTTTTTAAATTCAACAATCCGCTCAAAAGTTAGAGTCAAAAAACGAAAAACAATTGACGATCGAATTTTTGTTTTTAACATTTTCTGCTAGTATGTGAGATTTCTGAATTGTTAGCGAAAGAATTTTTGAAATCGAATCATCCGCTCAAAAGTTATGATCAAAAGACGAAAAACAATTGACCATCGAATTTTTTGTTTTCACATTTTCTGATGGCCTGCGAGATTTCTGAATTGTGTGCGACAGTATTTTTCAAATTGAACCATTCGAACAAAAGATTTAGCCGAAAAAACGAAAAACAATCGACGAACGATTTTTTGTTTTCAACATTTTCTAATTGTGCACGAGATTTCTAAGACGGAATTTTTGAAATTTAGTCATCCGTTCAAAAGTTATGACAAAAAATTGAAAAAACAATTGACGATTGAATTTTTGTTTTTAACATTTTATTTATTTATATATCTTTAGACTCCTTTCTTTAAAAAATTAAATAAACCTACTTCAAATTTTGGGCGAAAAAAAAACGGAGTTCACAATCACAAAGTGTTCTTCCACTCAAACCCTTGCATTCTCACATTTTCTGCTAGTATGCGAAATTTCTGAAGACAGTTGACAGTCGAATTTTTGTTTTTAACATTTTCCGCTAGTGCGCAAGATTTCTGAATCGTTGGTGAATATTTTTTTCAAATTTAATCATCCGCTCAAAAGTTATGATCAAGAGATAAAAACAACTGACGATCGAATTTTTTGTTTTTCCACATTTTAATAGTGTACGAGGTTTCTGAATCGTTGGTGAAGGAATTTTTTAAATTTCATCATCCGCTCAAAATTTATGGCCCAAAATTGAAAAAACAATTGACGGTCGAATTTTTGTTTTCAACGTTTTCAGTTAGTGCGCGAGATTTCTGAATCTTTGGAGAAAGAATTTTTGAAATTTAATCATCCGTTCAAGAGTTATTGACCAAAAAACGAAAAACAATTGACGATAGAATTTTTGTTTTCAACATTTTCGGCAAGTATGTGAGATTTATAATTCGTTGGTGAAACAATTTTTAAAATTGAAACATCCGTTTCAAAATTATGGCCAAAAAACGAAAAACAATTGACTATCGATTTTTTCGCTTTCGATATTTTCTGCTAGTGTTTAAGATTTCTGAATCGTTGGAGACAAAATTTTTTTAAAATTTAATATTCCACTCGAAAGTAATCACCAAAAAACGAAAAACAATTGAACAATCGACTTTGTGTCATTTTCTGTTACTTTGTGAGATTTCTAAATCGTTGGTGAAATAATTTTTGAAATTTGTTTAAAAGCTATGATAAAAAAACAAAAAAAAAACAATTGATGATTTAATTTTTGTTGTCCCTTCAAAAGTTATGGCCGAAAAACTAAAAACAATTGACGATCGAAATTTTATTTTCAACATTTTCCGCTAGTAAGTGAGATGTCTGAATTATTGGCGAAAGAATTTTTCAAATTTAATCATCGCCTCAAAAATTATGGTCAAAAAATGAAAAAACAATTGACGATCGAATTTTTGTTTTCAACATTTTTGTCTGGTATGTGAGATTTCTAATTCGTTGGTGAAACAATTTTTGAAATTGAATCATCCGCTTAAGAGTTATGACCAATAACACGAAAAAACAATTGACGATCGAATTTCTAGTTTTCGACATTTTCTGCTAGTAGATAAGATTTCTAAATCGTCGGTGAAGGAATTTTTGAAATTTAATCATCCGCTCAAAATTTATGACAAAAAAAAATGAAAAAAACAATTGACAATCTAATGTTTGTTGTCAACATTTTCTGATTCTATGTGATTTCTATATCGTTTGTGAAAGAATTTTTCAAACTTAGCTATTTTCTCAAAAGTTATGGCCAAAATACGAAAAACAATTGATCATCGAATTTTTGTTTACAACATTTTTAGCTAGTACGCGAAATTTCTGAATCGTTAGCGAAGGAATTTTTGAAATTTAATTATCCGCTTGAAAGTTACGGCGAAAAAACCGAAAAACAATTGACGATCGAATTTTTTATTTTTACATTTTCTGATAGTATGTGAGATTTCTGAATTGTTGGCGAAAGAATTTTTGAAATTGAATCATCCGCTCAAAAGTTATGACCAAAAGACAAAAAACAATTGACGATCAAATTTTTTGTTTACATATTTTCTAATAGTGTACGAGATTTCTGAATCGTCAGTGAAGGAATTTTTGAAATTTAATCATCCCCTCAAAAGTTATATGACAAAAAATGTAAAAAAACAATTGACAATCTAATGTTTGTTTTCAACATTTTCTGATTCTATGCGAGATTTTTATATCGTTTGTGAAAGAATTTTTCAAATTTAATAATTTTCTTAAAAGTTATGGCCAAAATACGAAAAACAATTGACGATCAAATTTTTGTTTTCAACATTTTTAGCTAGTACGCGAATTTTTTGAATCGTTAGCGAAGGAATTTTTGAAATTTAATTATCCGCTTGAAAGTTATAGCGAAAAAACTGAAAAACAATTGACGATCGATTTTTTTATTTTTACATTTTCTGATGGTGTGTGAGATTTCTGAATCGTTGGCGAAAGAATTTTTCAAATTTAATCATCCGTTCAAAAGTTATGGCCAAAAAAATGGAAAACAATTGACGATCGAATTCGTTCAAGAGTTTTAATTTTTAATTTTTGTATGAATTTTTAGTTTTTATTTAAAATTATCCTCAGAAGAGTTAATAATTAATTACTAATTATTAAATAAATGTACTCAAGTATTTATTGTAAAAAGTGATTTGGCTTTTTACTTACGATTAAAACTTTTAATTAAAAATTCAATTATGTAATTGAAGGGTGGGTGGGTTAAAGCACACCCATCTACTTTACGTTGAGTGTATATATATTTTTTTTACTTATTAAGCTTATTTTATTTAATTTTCTTCAGCAATATAATATAAATGTAAGTGTTGATTTTTTTGGATTAAAAACAGTGTTTCGACTTTAAATTTAAATGTATATGTAGGGTGGGTGGGTGGCCACTATCCCACCCACCAATTCATTTACCACAAACGTAAGATGTTTCATGAATAATCCAATATTTTAAAATACGAATTAATTATTTTAAAAAAAATTGTGAAACCAACAAAGTGCCTCTAATATTGAAAATGTTTCACCACGCGATAAACGAAATTCAACAACAAATATTAATCAGTAAATTCTTTGTTTATGTGAAAATAATTGAAGGGCCACCCACCCTACATATACATTTAAATTTAAAGTTAAAACACTGTCTTTTTTAAATTAAAATTTCATACAATATTTTTGCTCTGTTTGAATGAAAACTATATTAAAACATAATTAAAACACTTTAACTTTGTTCTACCACAAAAAATATTTATTACTGTGACTATAGTTCCGAACATTCACTATTCATTATCAAACATAAAGTGTTTTAATTATCTTATTAAAATGTACCACCAAGTTAACGCCGACAACATTCAAGAATTATATTAAAACAGTTGTTTGAAAATAAACTAAAATTAATACATGTTTGGTTGGTGGTTAACCACTTAAACAGGGTCAAAAGTCTAGTCAATAGATGGCAGGTTTATGGCAATATCTTGAAAGAGAAAATTGATGTACCTGTTTCGATCAATCAGATCTTATCAGTGTTTTTTTCATTTATTAGTATTTTATCAGGCTTGCTTTGTAAATATAATTCGAAATACATAAAAAAAGTAAACAAATCCTTACAAATAATTTCGTCAGCAAGCTGAAAGGCGGAGTTCACTCTTGAAGAATGTTCTTCCACTCTATTATGTTGAATGTTATTTCAAGAAAATTAACTTTTTGTCCTTATTAGCTTCGTTAGATTAAATATTTACATAAATTACTTTTGATTTTATTATTATTATCAAATGAAGTGATTGGTGTGTATTGTTTCCATCAGTTAACGCTCTGGTATCCCGCAGGGCTCAACGCTTTCTCACGTTGTTGTTGTGTGTGTGTGCGCGCGCCGCGCTTTCGCACGCAATTCTCTCCCTTTTTCCAACCTCTAATCGGCCGATTCGTCCCGAATAAACACGCACACCGCACACACACACATTCACAAACAAGCTCTGCGCGGTGTGTGTTTCTTCTCTTGCAGTCGTTCTCGGACGGTGCGCTGCGACGCTCGCATTCTTTTCGCCGCGGCGCCGTCTAAATTTGTGACGTGACCATCATCGGGACTTTCGTTTTTTCCGATCGCGCCCAAGATTTTTTCCGTTCCGCGGATTGTTTCACCGGGCTAAAATTACCATTCAGACGTTGAACTTGCACACAAACACGTTTCGTCGTGTGCGTGTGTGTGTATGTTCGGATTGAAATATTAACAATAATCGTTAAATGTGTGCGTGTAACAGTGGTGATAGTGTTAAAATTTTGATTGATCAATAATAATTATTGAGTGGTGATAGTGTGAAACCTTGCGGTACAACTGATGTAACTTAAATCTACGCTATAGATTATTAATTATAAATGAGAGGGTGTTGAGATTATAGTATTTAAAACTATTAAAATAACGTCTACAAAAATTAAATAACAAATTTTGCAGTGCTATTTAATATTTAAGAGTGTTTTTTAACCTTAAGGAAAATTGTTTTCTTATTATTTACGTCACTAATTAACGAAAGGGTGATAGTGTTGATCCTTGAGGTGCACTACTTAAATAAATGTTCATTTTATGCATTCGCACAATATTATCATTAATTAACAATTATATTTCTAGCCTTATATTACTTTACATAACCTTGAACTATTGAAGAGGTTTTTTTTATTGTACTATAAATTAAAAGCCTTTAAATAAAACTATTCTTAATGTTTATATTTAATAAATTGAATTGAAATATTAACATCAATTATAATAGGATTTGATTAAGATAAAATTCCTAATAGCGGAATCTCGTGGTACACCCAAACGCAACGCGCGCGCGTCCTTGCACACGTATAACAATAATAAATGAGTGTCTGTTCGAATTACTACATACACACACACACGCACACAAATGCAACACCTGTGGGACGGCGCCCTCGTTTCTCAGCTCAACTTAATTAATGTCCCGATCTAAAGCACTTGTTGTTGTTGTCCGATCCGCGCGTGTAGGTTCTTCCCGCGAAGGAAGCTCTCAGTGGTTAGAAACATGTTCCGTCGTCATCATCATCATCATCACCATCAAAATAGAAGGCTGTGATTGTAGTAAACGTGTGATGAACGCAGTGTGTGATAATAAGCGTGCGTGAACGTAAAAAAAACAAAAGAGCACGACGGCTTGCTCCGAGACGTGGTGGCGGTGGTGGAGGACCACCATGGGACAGAATCCGTCCAAGGATAAATTGGGGCGCTCCTCGTCCGCCAGGCTGCCGGACCAGAAGGAGCGCTTCGCCGGCTTCAACAAAAGAGGTAAAAAAAATGAGCGCTAAAAATGAATAAACTTTCCTTCAATCATAACTCTTGTACGTCAATAAAGTCAGCTGTCAAAATTATAAACGTCAACTGTCGACGATTATAAATGTCAACTGTCAAAAGTTGTAAATGCCAACTGTCAGTAATTAAAGTAAAAAATGCCAACTGTCGAAAAATTTAAACGTTGGTGATAAGGAACATCAGCCGACAAAAATTATAAATGTCAACTGTCGACGATCATAAATGTCAACTGTTAAAAATTGTAAACGTCAACTGTCAGTAATTTAAGTAAAAAATGCCAACTGGCGTAAAATTTAAACGTTGGTGATAAGGAACATCAGCCAACAAAAATTATAAATGTCAACTGTCGAAAATTGTAAATGCCAACTGTCTGTGGTTAAAATTAAAAATGCCAACTGCCGGAAAGACATATGTAGGGTGGGTGGGTGTACACTATCCCACCCTCAAAACTTTGTAAAACGAAAGCGAAGCTTTTGATGAGTATTTTTTTGCTTGTTATTCAAGGATTTATTAAAGTGAACTCTTGTTTATGACGAAGTAATTGGAGGGTGGGATAGTGGCCACCCACCCACCCTACATATGCACCTTGCTTTAAACCAAAAACAATATTTTATAATATATTTTCACATCATTACAATTTTGTTTTTGTGCTGGGAAATTATTAAAGTATTGACAGATGACATTCGACACGTGCCAAGACATTTGTCAAATGACAAAAAACAAGTTTCTAGATTAGAGATGTCGTTTGACATTTGATATTAAAGTACTGACAGATGATAATCGACACATGTCATGAAATTTGACGGATGACCAAAAAACATCTAAAAACTATCTTAATTTTTGATTTTAAAAACAAAACCATTAGAGATACGTGTATTGTTTGGGCATGTACCATCAACAGTGTTTTAGTTTAAGTTCCCAGATATATGTAGGGTGGGTGGGTGGCCACTATCCCACCCTTCAATCTTTGTAACGGAACGAAGGTTTTGATGTGTAATTTTTTGCTAATATTCAAGGATTTATTAAAGTGAATTCTTGGTAGTGATAAATTAATTGGAGGATAGGATAGTGGACACCCACCCACCCTACATATGCACCTTGCTTTAAACCAAAAACAGTGTTTTATAATATATTTTAACATCACTACAAACAATTTTGTTTTTGTGCTGGGGAATGATTAAAGTATCGACAGACGACATTCGACACGTGTCATGACATTTGTTACATAACAAAATACAAGTTTCTAGATTAGAGATGACGTTTGACAGATGATATTAAAGTACTGACAGATGACAATCGATATATGTCATGAAATTTGACGGATGACCAAAAAAACATCTAAAAACTATGTTAACTTTTGATTTTAAAAAACAAAACAATAAGAGATACGTGTATTGTTTGGGCATGTACTATACTTTATGTTCCTAGATATATGTAGGATGGGTGGGTGTCCACTATCCCACCCTCTAAACTTTGTAACGGAAACGAAGGTTTTGATGTGTAATTTATTGTTAATATTCAAGGATTTATTAAAGTAAACTCTTGTTTGTGACAAAGTAATTGGAGGGTGGGATAGTGGCCACCCACCCACCCTACATGTGCACCTTGCTTTAAACCAAAAACAGTGTTTTATAATAAATTTTCACATCACTACAAACAATTTTGTTTTTGTGCTGGAATTTTTAATGTAAAGTGAATGAATGTTTTATCACTCATAATATAAATGTTTGAATTAATGTGCCAACTGTCTGTGGTTAAAGTTAAAAATGCCAACTGCCGGAAAGACATATGTAGGGTGGGTGGGTGTCCACTATCCCACCCTCCAAACTTTGTAACAGAAACGAAGGTTTTGATGTGTAATTTTTTGCTAATATTCAAGGATTTATTAATGTGAACTCTTGTTTATGACGAATTAATTGGAGGGTGTGATAGTGGCCACCCACCCACCCTACATATGTACCTTGATTTAAACCCAAAACAGTGTTTTATAATATATTTTCACATCACTACAAACAATTTTGTTTTTGTGCTGGGGAATTATTAAAGTATCGACAGATGACACTCGACACGTCCATGACATTTGAGGGATGAGAAAAACAAGTTTCTAGATTAGAGACGACGTTTGACATATGATATTAAAGTACTGACAGATGACAATCGACACATGTCATGAAATTTGACGAATGACCAAAAAACATCTAAAAACTATGTTAACTTTTGATTTTAAAAACAAAACAATAAGAGATACGTGTATTGTTTGGGCATGTACCGTCAACAGAGTTTTAGTTTAAGTTCCCAGATATATGTAGGGTGGGTGGGTGGCCACTATCCCACCCTCCAAATTTTGTAACGGAAACAAAGGTTTTGATTTGTAATTTTTTGCTTATATTCAAGAATTTATTAAAGTGAACTCTTGTTTGTGATAAATTAATTGGAGGGTGGGATAGTGGCCACCCACCCACCCTACATATATAATGAAACTTTAATCACAATCACTGTTTTAGTTTTCATAAACATCAACATCGCAATTGCTGGTGTTAAAAAAAAACGTAAACACTGAAATAGTTTAAATTTTTGTGTATATGTAGGGTGGGTGGGTGGCCTCTATCCCACCCTCCAATCAGTAAAACATACGCGAGGGTTTTACCTGAAATACATTAATCACAAAACGCTTTAACATTACTTAATTTTATTGTTGTCATTTCCTTTTATACAATTTTTTTTAATCGTTGCTACTAGAATTATCAATTGAAAAAATCGTCGCCAAAGTTTATTAAACTGAAGGGTGGAATAGTGGCCACCCACCCACCCTACATATACAATGAAACTTCATCACAATCACTGTTTTAGTTTCCACAAACATCATCAGTGTTATTGCTGGTGTTTAAAGAAAACTTAAACGCAGAAATAGTTTGAATTTTTGTGTATATGTAGGGTGGGTGGGTGGCCTCTATCCCACCCTCCAATTTGTAAAACATACGCGAGGGTTTTACCTATAATAAATTAATCACAAAACGTTATAATATAACTTAATTTAATTACTTTTGTTGCCTACATCGCTTTTAAATGATGAAGTAGTTGAAGTTTGTATACATATGAAGGGTGGGTGGGTGGCCACTATCCCACTCAGCAATTGAATTAATACTAGTCACGGATTTTTCATGGAAATCTTTTATAAAACAAAATATTTATTAAAAAATTAAATATTATCAGGGGTTTTGTATTTAATTTATTATAGGTAAAACCCTCACTTATGTTTTACTGATTTAAGGGGTGGGATAGAGGCCACCCACCCACCCTACATATGCACCTTGCTTTAAACCAAAAACAGTTTTTTATAATATATTTTTACACCACTACAAACAACTTTGTTTTTGTGCTGGAATTTTTAATCTAAAGTGAATGAATGTTTTATTTTATCACTCATAATATAAATGTTTGAATTGATGTGAAAATAATTTTTGAAATTAATCAGAAATGTCAGTTGTCAAAAATTAGAAATACCAAGCCAATAATTACAGTAAAAAATGTCATCTGCCCGAAAAATATTTTCACCTTTATAATATTTATATAACTTTATATGCAATTAGTAGACAGATTATTTATTAAAATCAATACTCATAAGTATTGTAAAATTATTTTAAATCATTTATCAAACCCTCGCTTATGTTTTACTGATTTGAGGGTGGGATAGAGGCCACCCAACCACCCTACATATACATTGAAACTTTCATCACTGACACTGCTTTAGTTTCCATAAACACTAACATCGTTTTGGCTAGTGTTAAAAAAAAGAACTTAAACGCTGAAATAGTTAAAATTTTTGTGTATATGTAGGGTGGGTGGGTGGCCTCTATCCCACCCTCCAATCAGTAAAACATACGCGACGGTTTTGATTAAAGTAAATTAATCACAAAACACTATAACATTATTTAATTTAATTATTTTTATTTTTTTTTCTACATTGTTTTTAATTGATGAAGTAGTTGATGGTTGTAAATATATGTAGGGTAAGTGGGTGTCCACTATCTTACCCTCCAATTAATTTAATACTAGAGAGGTTTTTTTTAAGGAAATCTTATATAAAAGAAAATTGTTATTGTTAGAGCGTTTTGTGTTTAATTTATTATAGGTAAAACCCTCACGTATGTTTTACTGATTGGGGGTGGGATAGAGGCCACCCGCCCACCCTACATATACATAAAAATTTAAACTATTTCAGCGCTTAAGTTATTTTAACACCAGCAGTTACGGTGTTAATGTTTATGAAGACTAAAACAGTGATTATGATTGGAGTTTCAATGATTATGTAGGGTGGATGGGTGGCCACTATCCCACCCTACATCCTGTAAAACATTCGCCAGATTTAACTGAATTATTAAACAACTTAAATGATGTACACTGTTTTTTAAACCATACATTCATCACTTTTTACAAATGATACTTCAATAAACCCTCGTTTATGTTTTACTGATTAGAAGGTGGGATAGTGGCCACCCACCCACCCTACATATACATATAAACTAACACTACATCAGCGTTTAATTTTTTTGGAAACACCAGTAGTAATAATGCTGATGTTTATGGAAACTTAAACAGTGATTGGGATTAAAATTTTAAATGTTTATGTAGGGTGGGTGGGTGGCCTCGGACCAATCCAATTAAATACACTAGCGACGATTTCTGAGGAGAAATTTTTATAAAAATAGATAATATCAATAATGCAATCAATTAATCTTAAAGCGTTCAGTAATCAAATTATTTTATGTAAAACCCTCGTGTATGTTTTATTGATTGTAGAGTGGGATAGAGGCCACCCACCCACCCTACATATTTATGTTAACTTCAATTACAATCACTGTATTAGTTTCCAAACATTGCAGCACTGTATTTACTCGTGTTTTTGATAAACTTACACTTTGAAGTAGTTTAAGTTGGTATTAATTTATAAGGTGGGTGGGTAGCCTCTATCCCAAAATTCAATCAGTAATTCATAATTTACTGAATTATATATTAAATAATTTATTATTTTTTAAAATGTTACTATTCGTTTACATTAAGATTTCATTTATATTTTATAAATTAGAAAATAGAAATATATATTTTTTAAGTTACGCGAAGATTATTATGTAGTAAATTGTAATTAAAGTATTATCACTTTCTTCACAAATTGTTTTTATTGATTAGATGTACTTCGTGTTTCGAAATGTATATCTACTCAATAAAAACAATTTGTGAAGAAAGTAATAATACTTTGAATAACAGAAAAACGTTTAACTTTTTTATACTACTTTTTATTTTTATTTTTATACAACACTTTGTGACTAGTTTCAAATTACACAGTAATCATTATCAAACTAAGTCACTAGTCACAAAGTGTTGTATAAAAATAAAAATAAAAAGTAGTATAAAAACGTTTTTCTGTTATTCATTAAAAATGTACTACGAAGTGAACGCCTCCAAAATTCAAGATATAATAATACTTTAATTACAATTTACTAATTAGAAAATAATTTTATTACAACTATTAATAAATTTTTAATTTCTTCAAAATTTAATGTATTAATATTATATTTATATAATTATAAAAAATTTACGTATTTTTTAGCTTGTTGTAAATATATATGTAAAGTGGGTGGCCTTTATCCTACCCTCCAAACAGAAAAAATATTCACAAGAATTTCTTAAATTATACAATAAACAATTCGAAGAATGTACACTGTTTTTTACACCACAAATTGATCACTATTTGCAATTTACATTCAATAAATTCTCGACTTTATTTTTATTAATTGTAGAGTGGAATAGTGGCCACCCACCCACACTACATATACTTATAAACTAAAATTATTTCAGCGTTTAATTTTTTTTAAACACTATTAATAACAATGCTTATGATTATGGAAACATAAACACTAATTGTGTTTGAAGCTAAACGTCTATATGTAGGGTGGGTGGGTGTCCTCTATCCCACCCTCCAATTAAAATAATATTAGCGATGATTTTAAAGGAGAAATTTGACAAAAAAGGAAATATCAATAACGAAATCAAATAAACTTAAAGAGTTTTGTTATTAAATTATTTTAAGTGCAACCCTCGCGTATGTGTTACTGATTTTAGGGTGGGATAGAGGCCACCCACCCACCCTACATATTCATTGTTTAAATTAGTCATAAACACTGTTTTGGTTTTTTAAACTTCAGCAATATTTCTATTAATATTTTTGTAGAAATTTTACGTTAAAGTACTTTAAGTTTGTATGTCAATGTAGGGTGGGTATGTGTTGTCGAACTCACCCTTTAATTAAGTAAACACATGCGACGATTTTGGAAGGTTTTTGATGTATAGAAGAAGTAATGTCAATAGAAAAATCAAGTAAAGTTAAGTGTTTTGTTATTAATTTATTTTAAATTAAACCCTCGCGTATGTTTTACTGGTTGGAGGGTGGGATAGTGGCCACCCACCCACCCTACATATACAATAAAACTTTAATCACAATCACTGTTTTAGTTTCCATAAACATCAACATCGCAATTGCTGGTGTTTAAAAAAAAAACGTAAACACTGAAATAGTTTAAATTTTTGTGTATATGTAGGGTGGGTGGGTGGCCTCTATCCCACCCTCCAATCAGTAAAACATACGCGAGGGTTTTACCTAAAATAAATTCATCACAAAACTCTTTAATATTACTTAATTTCATTTTTGTCATTTCTTTTTATATAATTTTTTTAATCGTTGCTAATACAATTATCAATTGAAAAAATCGTCGCCAGAGTTTATTAAACTGAAGGGTGGAATAGTGGCCACCTACTCACCCTACAGGTACATAAATATTTAAACTATTTCATTGCTGAGGTCATTAAAAAAAAAACACCAGCAGTAATAGTGCTGTAGTTTATGGAAACTAAAGCAGTGATTGTGATTGAAGTTAACAATTAATGTGTAGGGTGGGTGGGTGTCCACTATCTCTAATTGAATAAATACTAGTGAAAATGTTTCAAAGAAAAATTATATAAAAGAAAATGAAAATAATGATATTTAGTAATTGTAAAGTGTTTTTGTGATTAATTTATTATAAGTAAAACCCTCGCGTATGTTTAACTGGTTGGAGGGTGGGATAGTGGCCACCCACCCACCCTACATATACACTGAAACATCATCACAATCACTGCTTTAGTTTCCACAAACATCAACATTATTATTGCTGGTGTTTAAAAAAAACGTAAACACTGAAATAGTTTAAATTTTTGTGTATATGTAGGGTGGGTGGGTGGCCTCTATCCCACCCTCCAATTAGTAAAACATACGCGAGGGTTTTACTTTAAATAAATTAGTCACAAAACGCTATAACATTATTTAATTTAATTACATTTATTTCCTTTTTTATATCGTTTTTAAATTATGAAGTAGTTGAAGTTTATATACATGTATACTATCCCACTCAGCAATTGAATTAATATTAGTGACGTATTTCTCATAGAAATCTTTTATAAAAGTAAATATTTATTAAAAAATTAAATATTATCAGAGGGTTTTGTATTTAATTTATTATAAGTAAAACCCTCACTTATGTTTTACTGATTTAGGGGGTGGGATAGAGGCCACCCACCCGCCCTACATATATATATATATATATATATATATATATATATATATATATTAACATCAATCACAATCACTGTTGAAGTTTTAGAAAAAAATCAGCTTAATTATTACTGGTGTTTAAAGAAAACTTACACACTGATGCATTGTAATAACTGTAAAAAATTTAAATAAAAATAAATCTAAAAGTCTTCGCGATCCTGATTATTCCAAAAATTAAAGATAAATTGGTAAATGATTCTTAAGATTCTAAATTTTACAGAAATAATCCAAATTCTAAAGATTGCAAAGATTATGAAAACTTGAGCGTTCTCTTATGATCTTGAACGATCTCGAATGATCTTTCGTACGCTCTGGAATGATTTCAAACAATCTTGAGCCATCACGAAAGCTCTCGAACGATCTCGAATGCTCTTGAAGGATCTCGAATGATTTTGGACGATTCTGGACGATCTCTAATTATCTTCGAAGATCTCGAATGGTCTTAAAAGTTTTCAAATGATTTTGAATAATCTCGGATGACTGAAAATGGTTTCGAACGCTCTTGAACGATCTCGAATGACTGACTTTGAAGTATTTTGAACGATTAGAATGATTTTGGACCAAACATTTGGATTAAAACACTTGTTATTTTCCATATTAATATATTCAGTTTCCTGACACGTGTTTCTATTAATTACAACCATTATCAAAGGATGATACAGTGAATACTGTATTTTTTTAAAATTCAAATGTCTCTATTATTCTTTTCCATCAAGTGTGTAGCAGAAAAAGTGATTTTGAACGACCTCAAACGCTCTGAAATGATTGTGAACGATAACTAACGGTATTGACAATAATAATATACTACTGTTTATTTTCTAACAAAAAAAACTAAAACAGGAAAATTCATAATTTATTATACGAACGATCTCGAATAACTGTACTATTTTGAATAATTTCAAATGATTTTGAATGATCTCGAACGCTCTGGAATGATTTTAAACGATCTTGAACGATCTCGAATGACTTTATGTTAAATTCCTTTCTTCACTGTTTTTATTTAGGCACTAAATGTACATTTCGGACACTATGTGTCCATTATCAATAGTTGATTTATTATCGAAGACTTTGTACGATTTTAAACGATCTCGAATTTTAAATGATTTTGAACGATCTCGAATGACTTTAAACTGTCTTCAACGATCTCAAATAATTTTGAACGATCGTTAAAAATGACTCGAGAGCGTTCTAGACCATTTAGAGCCATTCGAAGTCATGTCAAGTCATCGCTGAAGATCGTTTAAAACCATTTTAGGCCATACGGAATTACGGAATTGTTCAATATCATTCGAGATCGTTCGTGATGATTAGAGATCGTGTTCAAAATCATTTAAAATTCGTCAATCGTTCAAAATAGTTCAGTCATTTGAGAATTGACTGAACTATTTCATCTCAGGTGATTAGAGATCATTCGAAATCATTAGAGATCGTTCAAGAGAGCGTTCGTAACGTGCCTAAATTTTATTTTGGAAATTATGAAATCGTTCGATATTATTAAGACAATTAAAATATTAAAATATAGTTCAATGGTCTTTATTTCTCTCTTAAATTACAATAAAGTACAAAGAGAAAGAAAGTGCGTCACAATAAAGAAAAAAATACAAGGAAAATAAAATCATATGTATACATTACTAATCAAAATATTCTTCTAAACTATATCATTCTTTCTCACACAAAGAACTTAAACATGCAAAATCGTTCAAGAGCATTCGAGATCGTTCAAAATCAATCAAAATCATTCGAGATCGCTCAAGATCGTTTAAAATCATTCCAGAGCGTTCAAAAACGTTCAAAGTTATTTGAGGTCGTTCAAGAGCATTCGATGTCGTTCAAAATAGAGTTCAGTCATTCGAGATCATTCAAAAGTTTTTTCGTGATCGCTCAAGATCGTTCAAAATCATTCGAGATTCACCCTCCAATTTTAATAATATAAACAAGGGTTTATTAAAAGGAAAATTTATTGGAGAAAACAGTTGTGGAATAAATTATTAAATGACATATACTATAATTTAAAATTTATTTCAGCAAAATAGGCGTGAGTGTTTTCTTGATTGGGGATGGGTTAGAGGCCACCCACCCACTCTACATATACATTTGTACTTCGCCAGATTATTCATGATTATTTTTTTGAAATAAAATTAGGACAAGCGCTTTGTTTAAAAAAAATAAAAAGTTACATCTGGGATAATGTTTGCAAAAAAAATTGAACGTATGTTTTACTGGTTCAGGGGTGAAATAGAGGCAACTCACCCACCCTACCTAAATTTGTACTTCTAAACTAGGTCCACATTTGTTTCTTTTTTAACTACAAACATATGGTTAGCATTGATGTAGAGAAAATTAAAAATAGTATTTCAGTTTAGGTTTAAATAGATATGTAGGGTGGGTGGGTGGCCTCTATCCCACCCTTTAATCCCAATAATACTAGCGAGGGTTAATTAGGAGGAAAATTAATTTGGGACGATATTTATGTAATAAATAAATACATTATAAATACTCCAATTTAAAAATAATTTCATTAAAATACGTGAGTAGGTTTTATTGGTTGGAGGGTGTGATAGTGGCCACCCACCCACCCTACATATACATTTATACATACATCACGATCCGACGTTTGTTATCCTTGATGCAAAATCAGGGTTAGTGTTGATGTTGTCGAGAAAAATAAACGTAGTATTTCAGTTTAAGTTTCCACGTATATGTAGGGTGGGTGGGTGGCCACTATCCCACCCTCCAATCCCTATCAAATAAACGAGGGTTAACTTAGCGAATTTTGTGCACTGGAAAACGCTCACGTTATGGGAATAAAACACCCCTAACTAACTAATAATGAATGTACAAAAATATTTACGACAGTGGAAATAATATTAATCAATGCAAATAAATAAACGTTTTTCTTCTTATTATTTATAAAGAGAGATATGTTTATTTATAAGATACACAGTTTTTTAATCTGATCTAATAATTGTTTTTATAACTATTGGTAACTATAAATACAATTATTAATTTACCGATAAAACAAAAATATAATTATAAAGAAAAAGAAAAAAAGGACGAAGAATCACAAAAATTGTTATAACTATAGATAACTATTATCTTCAATGAAGATGTTTTCTCTCTCAAAAATATTAATCACAAATTATAAATGTCAACTGTTGTCAAAAATTAGAAATGTCAACTGTTATAATTAAAGTAAAAAATGCCAACTGCTAAATTCAGAAAAACTGTTTCAAATTTCAATTATAAACCGATAACAGAGAAATTCGTATTTATCGTTTTGGTATCCCTCGAGTTTCTAAATTGGTCATTATCGACTCGGCACGAATCTCGACTCGACATAATCCATCCGGTATTTTTGTGACCGGCGTGTTTCACTTTTAATATAATAAAAGTCCAATTACCGCCCGTTTTCACTTACACGTTGTTGTTTAATTGACTTTTTGAAATCGCCTGACATTTTCTAGGTGAAACTCTTTTCTTATTATCACCACCGCGCCGCCGCCATTATTATTCCCGCACTAAACTGATTAAATATTTTTAATTAACCGTGCCGGACGCACCCATTAGCCTCTCTTTAATTATTTACAAACAACGTTCCGTCTGATTTATCTACGCCCATTAATTTCTGCCCATTATTATTTATAGAGAACAACGCATGGAATAGTTGTAGCGTTACTTATTTATTTATTATTATTATTTTTTTTACATGGGCGATGTATCCATGTGTGTGTGTAATAATTTTATTGAATACCATTTTATTTGTGTATGTGTGTGTGTGTAGTAATTTTATTGTTGTGCCGCAAGGTTGCGCCCAAAAAAATTCCGCAACCCACGCGCGAATTTCGTCCATCGTCGTCATTACCATAATAAGTTATAAATTATCGTCGGCCTAATAACAAAATAAAATGGTAATAAATTATTTCGACCCAGTTTCCTTCCGTTTCCGTGAATATTTCCGAACGCTTTCGTAAGAAGAGTGAATAAAGTTATAAATATAGAGTCGCAAATGGAACGGAGAAACGATGCAATCGCGTACACAATAATATTTATAGTTCTTTTGATCAAAAGGATCAATACGTGATGATTTACAATATAAATTTTATTATTTACAGTTTTATACAGATATTAATAAATGCGTTTCGTAATGAAGTTGTTTAGTATGTATATATACAGGGTGACTGACGAAAAACCTTTGGTGCTGTATCTCGCTTATTTTTTATCCGATTTTAATAAATAAAACATTAAATTAAACCATTTTTAAAAGACTTTAATAGGATCTGAACTGTTATTTTTTCTCGCACCCAGTTTTTGACAAAATACGATCAACATTTTTTTTTAAATTGCACTATATATATTTTTATTGATTCGCAAAGAGATTTTTTTCTGAATATAAAATTGTAGACAAATTTATCCATACATCAAACGTAAGTCGAGAAATTGAAGATTAAAAAAATAAATAAAAAGTCAAGTATCCATTGTAAACAATATACAGACCCTATTTTAAATGTCAAAAGTGACAGTGACAGCCATTGATACAATACTGCAACGATTTTTAATTATTTCATAATTAAAATGTTGCAATATTTCAAACACTGTACTAGAATTTTGTGCTTCTACAGAAATCGTTTTTCAGTTTTTGAAATCTTGCAACATTTTTATTATGAAATTATTAAAAATCATTGCAGTATTGTACCAATGACTGACACTGTCACTTTTGACATTTGGAATAGGCTCTGTATATTGTTTACTATGGGTATTTGATTTTTAATTATTTTTTTTAATCCTCAATTTCTCGACTTTGGTTTGATGAATGGATAAAATCGTTTACAAATTTAGATTCAGAAAAAAATCTCCTTGCGGATCAGTACAAAATATATATACAGTGCAATTTGAAAAAAAAAGTTTATCGTCTTTTGTCAAAAACTGGATGCAAGAAAAAATATCAGTACAGTTCATATTAAAGTCTTTTAAAAATCATTTAATTTGATGTTTTATTTATTCAAATCGGATCAAAAATAAGCGAGATACAGCACCAAAGGTTTTTCGTCAGTCACCCTGTATATAGTGTACTTAAATAGTTAATAATCATTTATTGCGTGCATTTATATTATTAACTATGATTTGAATAAACTCGACACGCCCACACTTTCCTCTCTGGAGAATTTTAAAGCGCATTTATTAAAACATCGACCTTTTTAACGTTGATTAAAAAAAAATATTCAATTGATTTATTTATTCAAATATAATAAACGTTAAACAAATGAGTTAAATTAAAATTTATTAGGTTTAAAGGAATTAATAAAACCGACATATTAATGTTGGATGCTGTAAGTTTGATAATGCCCTTGTAAAGGTTGAATAAATTAACAAAAAATAGTTTATTTATCATCTCATAAAGTTCCTGAAAATATTAATAATTTTGGTATCCCCAAAGTAACCACAATCGGTGCATTTAATATTTTTGTTTTATCGATAAATTAACAATTGTATTTCTAGTTAGTACTAAACCATTGATAATGGTCACTTTGTGTCCGAAATATATGTTTGGTATTTCAAATAAACTGTGTGAAAAAAGATAAACTTGAGCACATTTTATTTATAATCAAGTTTATCTTTACGTAACTTATCCTAATAATTTACTAGTTACTTATAGTTTTAAAAATAATAAATTAGATTTAAAAACGATATATTTTGTGAATAAATGTTTCTCTCTTTATAAATAATAAGGAGAGAAACGTTTATTTATTTGCATTGATTAATATTAATTCCACTGTCTTAAATATGTTTGTACATACATTATTAGTTAGTTATGGCTGTTTTATTCTCAAAACTCAAGTATTTTCACGTGCACAATATTCTTTAAGTTAACCCTCGTTTATTTTATAAGGATTGGAGGGTGGGATAGTGGACACCCACCCACCCTACATATACATGGAAACTTAAATTGAAATACTACGTTTAATTTTCTCGACATCAACACTAACACTGATTTTGTATCAAGGATAACAAACGTCAGATCGTGATGAATGTTTAGATGTATTTGTAGGGTGGGCGGGTGGTCACTATCCCACCTTACAACCAGTAAAACCTACTCACGTATTTTAATGAAATTAATTTTAAATTAGAGTATTTATAATGTATTTATTTATTACGTAAATATCTTTTCTAATATTTTTCCTTCTGAGTAACCCTCGCTAGTATTATTGAGATTGGAGGGTGGGATAGAGGCCACCCACCCACCCTACATATGTTTCTAAACTTAAACTGAAATACTACGTTTAATTGCATGGATTACATCAACACTAACCCTAATGTTGTGCCAAGGATAACAAACGTAGAACCGTGGTGAAATTTTAAATGTATATGCAGGGTGGGTGGGTGGCCTCTATCCCACCCACCAACCAGTAAACCCTTCTCACGTGTTTTAATGAAATTAAAATTAATATCTTAACCTTTTATCAAACCCTGGCTCTCGAATGATTTTGAACGATTTCGAGCGATCTCGAATGCACATGAACGATTTTGCATGATATTGAACAATATTTTAATATTTTAATTGTCTCAATAATATCGAATGATCTTAAATAATCTTAAACGATTTCATAATTTCCAAAATAAAATTTAGGCACGTTGCAAACGCTCTCTTGAACGATCTCTAATGATTTTGAATGATCCCTAATCACCTGAGATGAAATAGTTCAGTCAATTCTCAAATGACTGAACTATTTTGAACTATTGACGAATTTTAAATGACTTTTGAACATGGTCTCTAATCATCATGAACGATCTCGAATGATATTGAACAATTCCGTCTAAAATGATTTTAAACAATCTTCAGCGATCACGAACGTTCTTCTTGAATGACTTCGAATGACTTTGAAGGGTTTAGTAACGCTCTCAAGTCATTTTTAACGATCGTTCAAAATTATTTGAGATCGTTGAAAACAGTTTAAAGTCATTCGAGATCGTTCAAAATAAAATAAAACCGTACAAAGTCATTCGAGAACGTTCAAGATCGTTTAAAATAATTCCAGAGCGTTCGAGGTCGTTCAAAATCATTTGAAATTGTTCAAAATAGTTCAGGTATTCGAGATCGTTCTTATAATAAATTATGAATTTTCCTGTTTTAGTTTTTTTTGTTAGAAAATAAACAGTAGTATATTATTATTGTCAAAACCGTTAGTTATCGTTCACAATCATTTCATAGCGTTTAAGGACGTTCAAAATCAGTTCACACTTTATCTGCTACACACTTGATGGAAAAGAATAATAGAAACATTTGAATTAAAAAAAATACGACCATTCGAGATCTTCAAAATCATTTCCAGATAATTAGAGATCGTCCAGAATCGTCCAAAATCATTCGAGATCCTTCAAGAGCATTCGAGATCGTTCGAGAGCTCTCGTGATGGCTCAAGATTGTTTAAAATCATTCCAGAGCGTACGAAAGATCATTCGAGATCGTTCAAGATGAATAGAGATCGTTCAAGTTTTTATAATCTTTGCAATCTTTAGAATTTGGATTATTTCTGTAAATTTTAGAATCTTAAGAATCATTTACCAATTTAGTAGTTTTATTTTTAATTTTGGAATGTTCAGGATCTTGAAGACTTTTAGATTTATTTTTATTTCAATTTTTTTTTGCAGTTATTACAACTGCATCAGTGTGTAAGTTTTCTTTAAACACCAGTAATAATTAAGCTGATTTTTTTTCTGAAACTTCAACAGTGATTGTGATTGATGTTAATATATATATGTAGGGTGGGTGGGTGGCCTCTATCCCACCCTTCAATCAGTAAAACATATAAGAGGGTTTTAATTATATTAAATTAAATACAAAACTCTCTAATAATATTTAATTTCTTAATTAATATTTTCTTTTATGCAAGATGTCCATGAAAAATTCGCCACTAGTACTAATTTAATTGGAGGGTGGGACAGTGAACACTCACCCACCCTACATATGTATACAAACTTCAACTACTTCATCATTTAAACAGTGTATAAAAGGAAATAAAAATAATTAAATTGAATAATATTATAGCGTTTTGTGATTAATTTATTCAAAGTAAAACCCTCGCGAATGTTTTACTGATTGGAGGGTGGGATAGAGGCCACCTACCTACCCTTGTTTTTTTTTTGTAATATTTCAAAAGTGTTTAACTAATTTTCAATAGTTTTCGTTTATCTAAACAGTTATCGGAACTATTTTATAATTTTTAATTATTTTCGCTTGATAAGTTTTTGTCAAAATTCAACAAATTTCCAAGAATTTCAATTGTTTTTTTGTAGTAATTCTTGTTTTACAATTTCTGACAATTATTTTTTCCCAATAATGTTCAATTTTTATTTATTATTTTAAAACTGTTGTCAATTTTAACAATCTTTTTTTTAAATTAATTTTTATCACTACTGTTATTATCTATTGCTTTTCTTTTTGATTCTAATAATTTTAATTAATTAATTAATTCTTATTACTAATATCCAATAATTGCAATTGATTTCAACAGTGACATTCACTTTTTATAGCGCTTTTTTTTAAATTTCACATATTTTCTGAAGTAGGTTTTAATTATTTGAGCACGTTTAACAATTTGTTTAAAACATTTTAATTGTTTACATTCTCTTCGAGCTTTTTAATAATATTTTATTTATATTTTATATAAAAAGATGGCGGTACGCGACAGTCGCTCTCAATCAGCTAGTGATATAGACTTAATAATCTCAAAATCATCAAGTGAAAATAAAGTGTGTCTAGTGTGTAATAAGTCGACTGAGACCGACTTCTTCACGTGCAGTATCTGTGATTCGGAGTATCATAATTTATGCTCAAAATCCGAGGATAAGTTCGGTATTACCGCGTGTGCTAAGTGTGAAAAAAACGGTTCTCAAAAGTGCTCATTGTACATTTTAATTGCACTTAAAAAACAAGTGGCTACACTAATAGATCATGTAAGTGATCAAAATAAAGTGATACGCAAGCAAGATCAAAAAATTAATACTTTAAATAGGGAATTAAATGACCTAAAATTAAGCAGAGAGACAAACCAAAACTGTTTCACTGTTAATTCTGTGAATAAACAAAATAAAAATTTGGTCGTATCAACAGATGGATCCACCAAACCAATCGCAAAGATAAATGAACAAGTTAACAAAAACAATCGAATCCCAATAAACGATACCGCTAGGCCATCGCCTTCACCTGACCAAACAAAAAACAAAACGGATATCAGTGGAGGCAATGAACTCGACATCAACAATAGAAATAAAAATAACGCCGAATGGATAAAAGTTAACCGAAATACGGGTAGAAAATCGAACACTTTTAAATTTACAGGCCAATGTTCAGATACAAACCTGAAAGTAGCAGAAATTGAACCTAAAAAGTGGCTATTTGTGTCTAGATTACACAACGATGTAACATGTGAACAAATTAGATCACATCTAGCAAAGGCTGGCAATTTCTCATTTGCCGTAGAAAAATTGACACCCAGATATGAAAATGCGTCTTACTCGTCATTTAAAATCGGCGTACCAATTGCTTGTGAACAAGTAGTAATTAATGAACAATTCTGGCCTAAAAATATAATTATAAATCGTTTCTTTTTCAAATCTAAATCCTCAAATTTTCAAGACCCCCGCCAACCCAAGCAAAAAATATAATTGGTAATCTAAGTACTCTACGGGTGCTACATCAAAATGTCCAATGTTTAACAACATCAATACATCAACTGACGGCACTGACAGAAGAATATGATTGCAACATTCTATGTTTATCAGAACATTGGCTCACCGACGAACAGATCAAGATGACCAACATACCGAATTTCAAGTTAGGATCCAGCTGTTGCAGGAAAGAAAAAGAACATGGAGGAGTGGCCATATACATCGAAGTAGCTATCGAGTGTTCAGTGTTTGACGTGAGTGCTTTTACCGAATTGAGGCAATTTGAGTGTACGGGCCTAGTTGTTCATTTAAAAACGTATAGTGTGATCATAATATGTATTTACAGACCTCCGACGGGGAATTTTAATTTATTTCTGGATCTGTTCGAGAAATTACTACTTTATATATCATCAACAAATAAGACTTTCTTCATAACTGGTGACTATAATATAGACTTTTTAAAAACTTCAAATACTATAAATAGTTTTAACTACCTATTGAAATCATTTAATTTAAATTATTTAATCAAAGAACCCACGTGTATCTCCAAAACCACCCAATCTTGTATTGATAACATCATAACAAACAAAACATCCGATATACATGCAACAGTACTGCAAACTCTAATATCGGACCATACCGGACAACTACTTACTTATAAGACAAATATAGAAAATACAAAATCAATTACCAATGTTAGACATTTTTCTTCAAAAAATGTTTCTATATTTTTAGAAAAAATATCAAATGAATCATTTAATATTTATCCAATAAATTGTCCAGACAAACAATATGATTTATTTATAGATATGATTTTAAACCACTTTCATAGCAGTTTTCCAATTCGAGCACAATGTGAACGCAAAAGGAAAATAGTATTCCAAACAGAAGCGCTTAAATTAAGTAAAAATAACCTTCTTTTAAACAAAACAATTTCAAATTATAGACCGGATTTCATTCCCTTGTACAAAAGGGAGCAATCGAATTATAATAACTTATTAATTGCAACAAAACATAAACAGATAGAAACAAACTTAAATAATTCTATTAATAAGTCAAAGGCCTCTTGGAATTGTATTAGAGATATCATAGGTGGTAAAAAGACTCAAACTATCCCCTATAGTAAAGATATAAACACATTGGCAAATGAATTTAATTTATTTTTTAATGAAATCGCGAGCAGCATAATAAATTCGAATACTATTGCCCATAGCGCTATCAACATCCCGTTTAATAATAACACAATCTTCCTTACCCCTACAAACGACTTGGAAATTACAACTGTTACATTAAGCATAGCTAATAATACAGCCACTGGGATAGATGAAATACCGATGCATATTATAAAAAAATCAATACAGTATTTAGCGTCACCACTGTCGCACATCATAAACGCATCAATGACTTCCGGAATATTTCCCACTAAGCTTAAACAATCCCTGCTTATACCTGTATATAAAAAAGGAGACAAACACAATTTAGGAAATTATAGACCAATCAGTCTTTTAAATTGTATATCAAAAATTTATGAAAAGATTATATATAATCGATTACTAACTTTTTTCAAAAAATATAATTTATTCTCATCTTCACAACATGGATTTCTAAAAGGGAAAAACATTGAAACAGCCCTTTTTGATTACATCAACGAGATATTACAAAATATGGAAAATCACAAACTATCATGTGGAATTTTTGTAGATCTTTCGAAAGCGTTCGATACAGTCAATCACAAAATTCTGATGGAAAAACTATATGTATATGGTATTCGAGGCGTTGCGTATGATTTAATTAAATCGTATTTAAGCGACAGAATCCATTACACTAAATTAATTGACACTAATAAGAAAACACCGATCATATCAGAACCACTAATTACTAACAAAGGAATTCCACAAGGTAGTATCCTTGGCCCTTTATTGTTTGTCATATACATCAATGATATTTCTAAATCTGTTCCAACATATTGTAAAATCGTAAATTATGCTGACGATACAAATTTACTTATCAGTGGTAAATCTGTTTCAGACATTGAAATTTTGTGTAACGCTAGTGTTCTAGACCTGGAAACGTGGTTTAATAAAAACAATTTATTATTAAATGAGTCGAAAACAAATATTGTGTTATTTAAATCAACAGAGGCCATAAATACTCCACAGCA
The DNA here is from genome assembly GCA_963969525.1 of Ontholestes murinus. Taxonomy (NCBI): domain Eukaryota; kingdom Metazoa; phylum Arthropoda; class Insecta; order Coleoptera; family Staphylinidae; genus Ontholestes; species Ontholestes murinus. The sequence continues at coordinate 1,305,651 of OZ018393.1, forward strand.
CATCACTGTAAACAATAAGCATTATTCCCTCACTAATAGTGTCAAATGTCTGGGAATAATACTGGATAATACCTTAAAATATAACCATCATATAGACTTTGTCTGCAGTAAATTAAGTGGAGCATGTTATGGCTTAAGGGTATTAATAAATAACACAAATTATCAAATTGGAAAATTATTTTACTCCTCAAATATTGAATCTCGGCTAAGATATGGTCTGATACTTTGGGGTGGCAGTACTAGTGCAGGGAAAGTTTTTATCTACCAAAAAAAAGCAATAAAAATATTACTCAAACTAAAAATTAATACCAGCTGTAGAGGGATATTTAGGAAAGAAAATATATTAACCTTTTATGGCCTCTATATTTATGAATGTTTAAAATTTTTCGTAAAACATAGATCACTGTTCGGAAATGTATATTATTCGACCCGATATCCCACAAGATTCGGTCAATTATATAATCTACCGCAACATTCCCTTAATAAGTTCAAACAAGGTTGCTTCTACTCTTGTTTAAAAATATATAATCAACTACCTGTTGAAATTAAGGCGATGGATGATTATCCCAAAATGAAAAAACGAATGTACGAATACCTATGTGAAATTGAACCGTACTCGATGTCAGAGTTTTTCACATTTAAACCTAGTCTATAAGTATGTATTATTTCTCTGTGACGTTTTGCATGTACAAGTGTATATCTATGTATATATTTGTAAAGTGTGAATAAATAAATATTATTATTATTATTATTTTAATAATTTTCTGTTGAGACACATTCAATTGATTCGGCGCTTTGTCAATTTCAACTTTTGATATTGCATTAATCGTTAGTTTAAAATATAAGATACTGAATATTGATGTAATACAGCCTTTCAAACTTAAAATACTCCTCTTGGTGATTATTTAGCGTACTCTTGACCTACCACAATGTATAAGTGCAGTGACCCATCGTACTCCCGACCTACCTTAATCAACTACGCGTTGACCTCGGTCAAGAGTACGCTAGTTCAAGCCTACAATCAATTAGGGTTAGAAAATGCTATCATTTTCTTTATTTTTAGTACTACTAATAAATATCTGTTGTCTTAACAATATTCATTATTCTTCATATTATATTACTAAAAATGACTTAGAAAGTACACCAATGTTTTCATCACCATTTTTTTTTAATTATTTACTTTCTTTTTTGATAAAAAGTGATGGAATCTAAAACATAAAGAAACTCAATTGACAACTTCTTTTATCAATTCCTAATAATTATTATTCTATAAACATTTATTTTTATTAAATATAGTGATTAATTAATAATCTGTTCTTAATAGAAATTAATTTCTATAAGGTGATTGTGTTACCTGAAATTCAACTCTTCAAATCAAATATTTATTGAATTATTTTGTTATACGTTGAAGTCGAACAAGTTTTAAGTAGTAAAAGAATTGTATATTTATTCTCAAAATAATATAAATATAAAATGAAATTTATTAGTTTATTTCAGTAAGTATATTATTAATATTGACAATTTGAAATTAATCTTTTTATTATTTAAAATTGATTATATAAAAAGAAAACGTTAATATATTTCAAAATAATAATCAAAATAATCTGCGGAGAAAGTGATTACAAGTTATTTTATATTAATATATGTATTTCATTTGAACTGTTTTATTATTAAAAATATTTTAATAAAAACCCTCGCTTATGTTAAACTGGTTGGAGGGTGAGGTAGAGGCCACCCGCCCACCCTACATAAACATTGAAACTTCAATCATAATCACTGTTTTAGTCTCTACAAACATCAACATTATTATTGCTGGTGTTTAAAAAAAACTTAAACGCTGAAATAATTTACATTTTTATGTATATGTAGGGTGGGTGGGTGGCCTCTATTCCACCCTCCAATCAGTAAAACCTACGCGAGGGTTTTACTTATAATAAATTAAACACAAAGCGCTCTAACAATATTTTAATTTTTATTTAATATTTCCTTTTATATAAGATTTTTTTGAAAAAATCCTCACCAGTATTAAATCAATTGGAGGGTGGGATAGTGGACACCCACCTACTCTACATATATTTATAATCTTCAACTTCTTCATCATTTAAAAACAATGTATAAAAGGAAATAAAAATAATTAAAGTAAGTAATATTATAGAGTTTTATGATTCATTTATTATAGATAAAACTCTCGCGTTGGTTTTACTCATTGGAGGGTGGGATAGTGGCCACCCACCCACCCTACATACACAAAAAATTTAAACTATTTCAGCGTTTTAGATTTTTTTTAAAACACCATCAATAACACTGATGATGTTTGCGGAAACTAAAACAGTGATTGTGATTGAAGTTTCAATGTATATGTAGGGCGAGTGGGTGGCCTCTATCCCACCCTCCAATCAGTAAAACCTACGAGAGGGTTTGATGTATAATAAATTAATCACAAAACTAATTAATTGCATTACTGGCCTTTATTTCTATGTAAATTTCTTTTCAAAAATCGTCGCGTTTATTTAATTGAAGGGTGTGTTCGAGATTATCCACGCACCCTACATATACTTATAAAATTAAACTACTTCAACGTAAAATTTCTCCTAAAACAATAATTAGAAATCTTGTTGTATTTTATGGAAATAATCGTGATCGAAGTAAACAATGAATATGTAAGGTGGGTGGGTGGCTAGTTTATGGAAACTAAAGCAGTATAAGTGATGGAAATTTCAATATATATGTAGGGTGGGTGTGGGGCCTCTATCCCACCCTCCAATCAGTATAACATAAGCGAGGGTTTTTAATTTAAATAAGTTATTAACGAAATGTTTTCGTATTTTTAAATTAAAAAAAAAAAAACCTTTTAATAAAAATGTAATAAAGTCCTTTACGTTGTAGAAAATTAACTAATAATTAGAGAAAACACAAAAACATTTCGTAAATTTACAATCTGTTGTAGATTTATGAAATGTTTTCGTATTTTTTCTAATTATTAGTAAAACCGTTTTAAGATTATTTAGTTTTATTATTGATATTTCCTTTTCCATAAAAAATTCATCTAAATAATCGACGCTAATGTTTTACTGATTGGAAGGTGGGATAGAGGCCACCCACCCACCCTACATATACATAAAAATTTAATCTATTTCAGCGTTTAAGGTTGTTTTTAAACACCAGCAATAATAATGTTGATGTTTGTGGAAACGAAAAAAGTGATTGTGATTGAAATTTCAATGCATATGTAGGGTGGGTGGGTGGCCTCTATCTCACCCTCCAATCAGTAAAACATAAACGAGGGTTTTTAATTAAAATATATTATTAACAAAACGTTTTAGGATTATTTAATTTCGTTATTGATATTTGTTTTTCTATTAATTAATAATAAACGTTAGAATTCACTTTCTTCACAATTTATTTTGTATTTCTGTTAGTAACAGTTAGCTATTGATAATGAGCACTTAGTGCTCGAAATGTACATCTAGTAAATTCAAAATAAATTGTGAAGAAAGTGAATTCGAACGTTTTTTATTAATTGAAATTTCTCTTTACGTAACTCAAAAACCAATAATATAAATTTCCTTTTCTATACAAATTTCTTCTAAATAATCGACGCTATTGTTTTTTTTTTTATTTGAAGGGTGGGATAGAGGCCACCCACTTACCCTATATAAATATTTTAAACATTCAATACAATCACTGTATACGTGTCCATGAACATTAGCATTGTTACTACTAGTATTTTCAAAAAACTTATTTATTGAAGTAGTTTCAGTTTATATTTATATGTAGGGTGAGTGGGTGGCCTCTATCCGACCCTCCAATCAATAATATATGCGTGAGGGTTTTACCTATAATTAATTAATCACAAAAACGCTGTAACACTATTTAATTTCTTAATTAATATTTCTTTTATAAAATGTTTCAATGAAAAATTTGTAACTAGTATTTATTCAATTGAAGGATAGAGTAGTGGACACCCACGCACTTTAACAATATATTCACAAATTTCAGGTACTTCATCGTAGAGATTATTTAAAAAAATTGAATAAAAGAAAATAAAAATATTGAAATTAAGTAATGGTAAAGCGTATTTGTGATTAATTTATTTCAGGTAAAACCCTCGCGTATGTTTTACTGATTGGAGGGTGGGATAGAGGCCACTCACCCACCCTACATATACATAAAATTTAAAAATATTTCAACGTTAAAGTTTTTTTAAACACCAGCAATAATAATGTTGATGTTTGTGGAAACTAAAACCGTGTTTGTGATTAAAAATTCAATGCTTATGTAGGGTGGGTGGGTGGCCTCTATCCCACCCTCCAATCAGTAAAACCTAAGCGAGGGTTTGATGTAAAATAAATTAATCACAAAACTCTTTAAAATTAATTAATTGCATAAAAAAGTCGTTTGTTTACATGAAAGTAATTAATAGCAGGGAGAGATATCACCAATTGATCTTACATATACATTTTAAACATAAACAATAAGTCGATTATTATCTAGCAATAAATCATAATTATTTTCATTAAATTTAAGCAGTAACCTTTTATTATAAAATAAAGATATATTTATTATATACCATAATTAAATTGTTATGATTAAAATAATCTATTATATTACGAATGTTGTAACACAATAAATAATATTTAAAGTTGTTTTTATAATTAATTAAACTTTAGGTAAAACCCTCGCGGATGTTTTACTGATTTGAGGGTGGGATAGTGGCCACCCACCCACCCTACATATATTTTTAGATTTAAGCTACAACCCTGTTTTCCATGCGTTTAAACAATAACGCAAATTCTGCTGTTGTGTTTATGAGAAATTAATAAAAGATTGTTTGTGATTAAATTTAAAACAATTTTATACAACCTCTGACAATAAAATTCGGTGAATAATACTGTAACATTAACATAGAGGAAATATTAACGAGAGTTACTTTACTGTCCTTCGAAATAGACACCTTTTATAACTATGCGCTGCTGAGATCTGCTATACATGTCCTAGAAACTTTTCAAGAAGGTTCTTTTTTGGGATGGAGTTGAATATCTTCATGACGTATCGTTGGATGTCAGGATTATCGTCAAATTTATTTCCTTTCAATGCTATAAGATATATTAAAATTTTGAACCATTAGAATAGGAAATAAAAATAATTAAATTAAGTAATATTATAGTGTTTTGTGATTAATTTATTTTAGGCAAAACTCTCGCGTATGTTTTATTGATTTGAGGGTGGGACAGACTACAAGAACAAACCACTTTTGAAACAACTACTTCTCTAGCTAATACTTCGACAGACATTGAATGATACAAAAGTAATTTGCGTGTTACAAAACGTTTTAAGATTATTTACTTTCATTATTTCCCTTTCTATCTAAATTTCTTCTAAATAATCGACGCTAATGTTTTACTGATTGGAAGGTGTGATAGAGGCCACCCACCCTACATATACATACAATTTAAAACTATTTCAGCGTTTAAGTTTTCTTTTAAACACCAGCAATTACACTGATGATGTTTGTGGAAACTAAAACGGTGATTGTGGTTGAAGTTTCAATGTATATGTAGGGCGGGTGGGTGGCCTCTATCCCACCCTCCAATCAGTAAAAAATACGCGAGGGTTTGATTTAAAATTTAAAAAAATCACAAAACTCTTTCAATTAATTGATGTCATTATTAACATTACTTCATCTGTACAAATTTCTTCTCTAAAATCGTCGGACGTGTTTATCTATGTAAAAAATGAGTTCGAAAGCACCCACCCACCCTACATAGACATACAAACTAAAACTGCGTCAACGTAAAAGTTCTTCAACATTACCAGAAATAAAGTTGTTTTTTATGGAAATTAAAGCAGTGATTATGACTAATGTAAACAATGTATATATAGGGTGGGTGGGTGGCCTCTATCCCACCCTAAAATCAATAAAACATACGCGAGGGTTTTACTTTAAATAAATTAACCACAAAACGCTTTAAATTAATTTGTTTTCGTTATTGATATTTCCTTTTCTGTAGAAAATTTTTCTCTAAATTCATTGCTAATGTTTTTTTTAACTGGGGGGTGGGATCGAGTCCACCCATTCACCCTTTATATATACGTGTAACTCCAAACACAATCACTGTTTATGTTTTTATAAATATTAGCACTGTTTTTGGTGGTATTCTCCAAAAATTCAACGGCGAAATAATAAAGTGTGATATTAACAAAGTAAACGTTTTTGTTTAATTTTCCAAAATGTATCACGAAGTTAACGCCTCAACCATTAATCAATTAATTTTTATATGCATATGTAGAGTGGGTGGGTGGCCACTATCACACCCTCCAATAACAAAAACATAAACGAGGTAGTGTTGATCATAAATTGCAGAAAGTGATAATTTTGGCCTGTAAAAAACAGTGTACACCGTTTGAGTTGTTTAATGAATAATTCAATCAATTCTTTCCAAAGTTTTAGTGTTAGGAGGGTGGGATAAAAGCCACCCACCCTACATATATATTTATAATAGGAAGCTAAAACAACTTTCATTTTTTGCAATTATATAAATATAATATTAATTGATTAAATTTTAAAGAAATTAAAAACGAATTAATGTTTTTAATAAATGTGTATATGTAAGGCGGGTGGATTTGCTCTAACCTGTTTTCCTACTTATGAAATATAATTGAAATTTTAATGTAATTCAATAGTAATATTTGAAAATATACTTAAAAAAAATTATTGAATTATTTAAATTATATTTCAGTAAATTATCACAAACGATTTATTAATTGAAGGGTAAAAATAGAGGCTCCTTTATATTGACACCAACTTAAACTACTTCAACGTATTTTTGTTTAAAAATATTATAAATATTGTTGTAATTCATGGAAACCAAAGCAGTGGTTATGGTTGATGTAAACAATGTATATGTAGGGTGGGTGGGTGGTCTCTATCCGACCCTTCAATCGATAATACACACGTGAGGGTTTTATCTATAATTAATTTTTTAATTAATATTTCATGTTTACAATGTTTTCTTGAAAATTTTATAAATAGTACTTGTTTAATTAAAGGGTAGGGTTATGGACACCCACCCACTCTACATATATTCATAAATTTCAACTATTTCATCGTAGAGACTATTTAACAATAATTGTATAAAAGGACATGAAAATAATTAAATTAAGTAATTTAGTTTTAGTATTTTGTGATTAATTTATTTTAAGCAATACCGTCGCGTATGTTTTACTGATTGGAGGGTGGGATAGAGGCCACCCACCCACTCTACATAAACATAAAAATTAAAACTATTTCAGCGTTTAAGTTTTTTTTAAAACACCAGCAATAATAAAGTTGATGTTCCTGGAAACGAAAACAGTGATTGTGATTTAAGTATCAATGTTTATGTAGGGTGGGTGGGTGGCCTCTATCCCACCCTCCAATCAGTAAAACTTACGCGACGGTTTTTAATTTAAATATATTATTAACAAAACCTTTTAAGTTTTATTATTGATATTTTCCTTTCTATCTAAATTTCTTTTAAATAATCGACGCTAATGTTTTACTGATTGGAGGGTGGGACAGAGGCCACCCACCCACCCTACATATACATAAAAATTAAAACTATTTCAGCGTTTAAGTTTTTTTTAAACACCAGCAATAATAATGTTGATGTTTCTGGAAACTAAAACAGTGATTGTGATTGAAATTTCAATATTTATGTAGGGTGGGTGGGCGGCCTCTATCCCACCCTTCAATCAGTAAAACATAAGCGAGGGTGTTAAATTAAAATATTATTAATTAATTATAAATCTATTGTAATTGTTTTGTTACTGTAAACAATTTTATATTTATGATTTTTTTATTGTTGTCATTTGCAGGATCCGCGAAGAAACAGCGCGACGTGGTGCGTGTCACCCAGGTCCTCACCGCGGCCAAACTCTCGCCCAAGGCCAACAACCATTCCGTCAACAGCACCGAAGGTAGGCCACGACCTTTACTTATTCCCATGCCTTAATTACGACTGATATAATTTATACGCTGCCTCTTCATACATTATACATTCGGAAAAAGGAACAAAACAAAAATTAAAAAAAAAAAGATTGAAATAATAGCCTAGAGAGAAATAGATAGAGAGATAGAGAGAAACAAATGATTAATGCGAGCCAACGACGATAACAAAACACACACGCGAACGTCTAGTTAGTTAGTTAATGGTTGATTGTCCGGTGTTATAACACGTGTGTATAAATTTTGATAAATTAAAATAATGCTATTATTATTATTCATAACCTCGTTATGATCTTTGCAGTGGTTTGTAAAACAATTTCTTTTACGTATTTTCGACATTATTATTTGCAAAGGGCTTTGTGTAATTTTACAACCTCTTCAAATTCTTCTTTAAGGTCATTGTGTAATTCCTCAAAATCTTCACCCATTTTCAAATGACCTTTATGTGCTTGGAGACTTATTTAAGTGGTAAAAACTTCTGCCTCAGTCGCCGAATTACAATTTTTCGCACACACAACGAGCGGTTCGCTTCAGAAAAACGCTCCATAGCCCAAGAACTAGGTTACCAATTGACATAACTCCTGCGCCTTTTTCGGTTTCGTTGCGTACATGTAAGGAGTTTAAGGAATTGTAAACATTTTTATTTGGGACACTCAAGGAGGAAAAATTTAATGCATTTAATCCGCGCTCTGGACGATTTTACGCAACCTCTCCTCGTGTGTGCCACGCGTGTGTTCTCCTCTTCACCGTGTTGATCGTGCGTTGTTGCATTAGCATCGTGCGAGGGAGTGCGCGCAGTGTGCGTTCCGTTATAAATTGGTCCTTCGAACCGGAGCCGGAGCCTCCTCTCTTTAAAGAGGAGAAAATCTAAAACGGGGATTTCTCGAGAGCGCTTCCGCATTTCCAGCGAGTCCTCGATTTCGCGCTCGCGCGCGCAAGAGTCTCTTATATTTTCCATCCTGCTCGGTGCTCTCCTTCCGTGGGAGACTGTGTGTGGAAACAGGTGGAAGAATGCCGTCTGAATCGGTTACGAAATCAACAACAACGAACGCATTAGAGATAGATCTCTTTAAGGGATAAACGTAATAATCTTGTTTTACTTATTTTCTGCCGTTTTTGTAATCTTGTTGATTAATCAACATTCAAAAATAGACTTTGTTATTTACAATGAATTAATTGATAATAGGATCAAGACAATATTTAAAATATGACAAGTGAAATGCAATGCTTTACACACAAATAAAAGGTAAAAGGACCACATGGTCGATAGCCGAAAAGTTAAAGGAAATGAGAAACTGAACAAGTTTTATTAAAAAAATTTTTTCATAAAGTTCTCAACTTGCGTGAAAAAAATTAAAAATTAATAATTTTGACATTTTTTGCCAATTGCTAATAAACTATAGGAATTACATGAAATTTATATAACAAATAATTGTAAAGAATCCAAAATTAAGCAAATTATTAAGAATAGCCTTTTGCGTAAACCTCATAGTTTTCGAGAAAAATGTAATGAAAGTTCTTTGATGGCCACATCACCATTTTTAATATCAAAACACCGCGACAATTGTTTCACCACACAGACTTCATCAAGCAGATGACAAATGACACTAATTAAGAAGGACGTATGTGCTTTAATTATTCATAAAACACATATTCCTATTAAGCTTTGTTTAGTGTTCTTCTATTAATTATTTACCGATAATTTCATCATGTTTCATCAAGAGATAATTGAGAAAATTATTCAAGAATCACGTATTCTTGTTAATAATAATAAAAAACGAGTATAATTTTTATTTTAATGTATTTAATTTTATAATTCTCGCTTTTAATTATACTTTGTATTGATTATTAGCTATGCAACCTTAGTTACGGCTTCAGTTTTACCAAGCGTTTCCTGACTACCGCGTGTAGATGGCGCAGGCTGTTATGTACATCGGGTTGCCTACGACTTAACGTGCTTAAATTTACTTTGTATATGGAATTAAAACAATTATTTTCATCATACACTATATTTTTACGAAATTCATAATGAAATATTTTGTTGTAATATGTAGAAATTTAGAATTTCAATTATTTAATTCAAAACATTCCAACCTATTAGGTACATCAAATCCAGAAATATTTTTTTTCGATCGTATTTATTTCACAATAAATTATGTTAATTACATTATCCATCCACTAAAAAAGAAATAAAACATTTTTCAAATAAATAATTATATATGTATAAACAATTGTTTTAACTGTCAACAAAAAAATAATTTCGATTATCAATTATTTTTTACTTTTTCGTTCATAGCTTGAGATATGATCATCAGATTTTAAAATATCTTTCATAATAATATTATACTTATCAAATATTTGTTTTTGGAACAAAAAATTAATTTCGATTTACAATTGTTTTTTAATTTTTCGTTGATAACTTTCGATCCGATTGTCAAATTTAAAAATTTCTTTCAGAATAATATTCTACTTGTTAAATATTTGTGTTTAGGCCAAGAAACAAGTTTCGATATTCAATCACAACTCTTGTATTGTGCAATGTATGAAACTATTTAATTCTTTACCAAACACAATGAAACAATTATCGAAGGAATCGTTTATTAAAAACTTGAAACAATTAATATTGCAAAAGTGTTTCTACACAGTCGAAGAATATATAAATTTCTGTAGTGCTATGTGAACTTGATTCATTGAATAAAAATGGTTTTTAAATATTTCGTTGATAACTTTCGATGTGATAAACGCACATTTAAAATTCTCTTTAAATATTATTCTTCTAGTCAAATATTTGATAATGAGCACAAAAAAAGAATTTCGATTTTCAATTGTTTTTTTTTTTTTTGGTTTTTCGTTGATAATTTTCAAATTTTGAAAATTCTTTCAAAATATTGTTCTACTGGTCAAATATTTGACTATGAACACAAAAACTGAATTTCAATTGTTTTTTTTTTTACTTTTTCGTTGAATACTTTCGATCTGAATTGTGAAACTTTGAAATTTCTTTCAGAATAATATTCTACCCGTTAAATATTTGATTTTAAGCGAAAAAAGAAAATTTCTATTTTCAATTGTTTTTTTTAATAACTTGAGATATGATTGTCAGATTTTGATTTTTTTTTCAAAATAATAATCTATTGTCAAATATTTGTTTTGTGCCTAAAAAAAATTCAATTGTTTTTTACTTTTCCGTTAATAATTTTCGAATTTTGACAGTTGATTTTATATATTTTTTTTGTTGTTGCTAAAAACAACTTCATATTTTTACATTTGACAGTTGACGTTGTACATTTTCTAAAAATAACAGGTGAACTGCTATTTTAGCAGTTTATATTTTGAAAGTTGACATTAAATTTTCAGTTAAATAATTTTTTGACAGTTTGCAAATGAATATAATTTGACAGTTAATAATAACAGTTAAATATATTTTGACATTTGACAGTTGACATTTTACATTTTCTAAAAATAACAATGTATATATTTTGACATTTGACAGTTGACATTTTTATATTTTCGAGAAATAACAATTGAATATATTTTGACATTTTACATTTTGACAGTTAACATTATACATTTTCTCTAAAAATTAATAGCTAGATATTTTTTTTTTTCATTTGACAAAGAATTATATAGTCTAGAAGAATATTTTGATTAGTAATGTATACATATGATTTTATTTTCCTTGTATTTTTTCTTTATTGTGACGCACTTTCTTTCTTATTGTAATTTGACAGTTGAAATTTTAAATTTTCTAAAAATAACAGTTGAAAATACAATTTTTTAGTTTTGACATTTTATCTTTTGGCAGTTTACATTATACATTTTCTGTGAAAGTTAACAGGTAAAAAATTTTTGACAGCTAACATTTTCTGAAAATATTTATTATTGACATTTTACATTTTGACAATTGACGTTATTTTGACGTATGATAGCTGACTTTTTACATTTTCTGAAAATAACAGTTTAATATATTTTGATATTCGACCTTTTATATTTTGACAGTTGATATTTTACTTTTTTGTTAAAAATGGCAGACATTTTTGACATTTGGCAGTTAAATTTGTCCATTGTTTTTTTTTACCTTTTCGTTGATAACTTTCAATCTGATTATCAGATTTCGAAAATTCATTCGAATTTCATTTATAAAATATTTGTTTTTGGACCAAAAATTAAATTTCGATTTTCAATTGTTTTTTAGTTTTACTTCCATAACTTGAGATCTGATCATCATATTTTAAAAATTCTTTTAAAATAATATTCTACTAGTCAAGTTGATTACGCCCTCAAAAAACGAATTTTTATTTTCAATTGTTTTTTAGTTTTTCAACGATAACTTCCGGTCTGATAATCGAATTTTAAAAATTCTTTCAAAATAATGTTCTACTGGTCAAATATCTGATTATGAGCTTAAGAAACGAATTTCGATTTTCAATTGTTTTATACTTTCTCGTTGATAACTTTTGATCTGATTGTCAAATTTTAATATTTATTTGAAAATAATGTTCTACCCGTCAAATATTTGATTATGAGCTTAAAAAACGAATTTCGATTTTCAATTGTTTTTTACTTTTTCGTTAATAACTTCCGGTCTGATGCTCAGATTTTGAAAATTCTTTTAAAATGCTGTTCTACTAGTCAAATATTTGATTATGAGCTAAAAAAATTAAATTCTATTTTCAATTTTTTTTTGATCATCACATTTTAAAAATTCGTTTAAAATAACGTTCTACTTGTTTTTGGACAGAAAAAATCAATTTCGATTTTTAATTGCTGTTTTTTTTTTTTTAGTTTTTCGTTAATAATTTTCGATCTGATTGTCAAATTTTAAAATTTCTTTCCGAATAATATTCTACTTGTCAAATATTTGTTTAAATAAATAAATTTCGCCTGTCAATTGTTTTACTGTTTTGTTTTTCATTAATAACTTTCAATCTGTTTGTCAGATTTTGAAAATTGATTCAGAATATTGTTCTACTAGTAAAATATTTCGTTATGAGCACAACAATCGAATTTCGATTTTCAATTGTTTTTTAGTTTTTCGTTCATAACTTTCGATCCGATGGTCAGATTTTACTAATTCTTTCAAAATATTGTTCTAATGGTCAAATATTTTATTATAAGCCCAAAAAACAAATTTCGATTGTGAATTGTTTTTTACTTTTTCGTTGATAATTTTCGAACCGATTTTAAAATTTCTTTTAAATGAATATTCTACCCATTAAATATTTGTTTTTGAGCTAAACAAAAGTATATTCGATTTTCAATTGTTTTTTTGCTATTTCATTCAAGACTCGATCTGATCATCTGATTTTAAAAATTCTTTCAAAATAATATTACACTTGTCAAATATTTGTTTTTGGAACAAAAAATTAATTTAGATTTTTAATTGTTTTTTTCATTTTTTTTTGTTGATAACTTTCGATCTAATTGTCAAATGTTTGAAATTTCTTTAAAAAATACTGATCTAGTAGTCAAATAGCTGATTATGACCTCAAAAAACGAATTTCGATATTGAATTGTTTTTTTTTTTTAATTTTCCGTTAATAATTTTCGAATTTTGACAGTTGACTTTCAAATTTTTTTTTGTTGCTAAAAACAACTTTTGTTTACATTTAACAGTTGACGTTATACATTTTCTAAAAATAACAGGTGAACTGCTATTTTAGCAGTTAATATTTTGAAAGTTGACATTCAATTTTCAGCTAAATAATTTTTTGTCAGTTTACAATTGAATATAATTTGACATTTGACAGTTAATAGTAACAGTTAAATATATTTTGACATTTGAAAGTTGACGTTATACATTTTCTAAAAATAACAATTGGATGTATTTTGACATTTGACAGATGACATTTTACATGTTCTAAAAATAACAGTTTAATATAATTTTACATTTGACAGTTTACGTTTTTACATTTTCAAAAAATAACAGTTGAATATTTTTTGACATTTTACATTTTGACAGTTGACATTATACATTTTCTCTAAAAATTAACAGCTAGATATTTTGTATTTACATTTGACAGTTGACATTTTACATTTTCTAAAAATAACAGTTGAACATATTTTGACAATTGACATTTTATATTATCTAAAAATTTACAGTAAAATTGATTTTGACATTTGACATTATACATGTTGCTAATAATTTTTTTTTTCTTGCCAAAAATTACAGCTATACATTTTCTGACATTTGACAATTGCCGTAGATACAGTTTATAAAAATTACAGGTAAATATATTTTGACAGTTGACGCTTCCGACGCTTTACACTAAATATTTTTTGATATTTCATAATTGACATTTTACGTTTTCTTAAAATGAGACTTCATATTTTGACAGTTGACATTACACATGTTTTCTAAAAATTAACAGCTAAACATTTTTGACAATTGACAGTTGTCATTATACATTTTCTAAAAATAACAATTGAAAATATTTTCAAATTTTCTCTAAAATTAACAACTGAACATTTTTTGACAGTTGACGTTTTACATTTTCTCAGAATAACAGTTAATATATATTGACATTTGACGTTTCATATTTTGACCGTTGACAGTTTTTTTTTGCTTGAAATCGCAGCTAAACATTTTTTTTTTGAGAATTGGCAACTTACGTTCGTTGATTACTTAGGATCCAATGTTCCGATTTTTAAAATTCTTTGAAAATAATATTCTACTTGTCATATACATATTTGTTTTTGGTCTAAGAAAATTAATTTCGATTTTCAATTGTTTTTTTTTTTACTTATAACTTGAGATTTGATCATTATATTTAAAAAATTCTTTTAAAATAATATTCTACTAGTCAAGTATTTGATTATGCCCACAAAAAAACGAATTTCGATTTTCAATTGTTTTTTACTTTTTCGTTAATAACTTTTGTTCTGATTGTCAAATTTTAAAATTTCTTTCAAAATAATGTTCTACCCGTCAAATATCTGATTATGAGCTTAAAAAACGAATTTCGATTTTAAATTGTTTTTTTGTTTTTCGTTGATAATTTCCGGTCTGATGATCAGAATAAAAAAATTGTTTCAAATTGTTTAGTAGTCAAATATTTGATTATGAGCTGAAGGAACGAATTTCGATTTTCAATTGTTTTTTTATTTTTTCGTTGATAACTTTTGATCTGATTTTTAAATTTCTTTCAAAACAATGTTCTGTCCGTCAAATATTTGATTATGAAGTTAAAAAACGAATTTCGATTTTCAATTGTTTTTTTACTTTTTCGTTAATAACTTTCGATCTCAAGGTCGGATGTTGAAAATTCTTTTAAAATATTGTTTCTCTAGTCAAATATTTAATTGTGAGGTTAAAAAACGAATTTCGATTTTCAATTGTTTTTTACTTTTTCGTTGATAACTTTTGTTCTGATTGTCAAATTTTAAAATTTCCTTCAAAAATAATGTTCTTCTACTCATCAAATACTTGATTATGAGCTTAAAAAAACAATTTAGATTTTCAATTGTTTCTTACTTTATCGATAATAACTTCCGGTCTGATGATCAGATTTTAAAAATTCTTTCAAAATATTGTTCTTCTAATAAACTATTTGTTTATGAGCTCAAAAAACGAATTTCGATTGTCAATTGTTTTTTACCTTTTCGTTATATCTTCTGATTTGATCGTCAGATTTTAAAAATTCTTTCAGAATAATATACAAAAATGGTACAAAATAATCCTAGAAATGTTTAGTTTTGAACAAAAAATATAAATTTTGATTTTCAATTGTTTTTTAATGTTTCGTTGAGAACTTTCGGCCTGATGATCAGATTAAAAAAAAATCCTTTAAAATACTGTTCTACTTGTCAAATATTTGATTATGAGCTCAAAAAAGCGAATTTCGATTGTCAATTTTTTCGTTAATAATTTTCAATGTTCAATTGTTTTTTTTTACTTTTTCGACCATAACATCAGTTCTGATTCTGATCATCAGATTTTAAAAATTCTTTCAAAATAATATTCTTTTTGTCAAATTTTTTTTTTGGACCCAAAGAATTGAATTTCGATGTTTAAAAATAAAATTCGATATTCAATTGTTTTTCAGTTTATTGGCTATTTCGCTGACACAACAATCGCAATTTCAAATTTTTTCGAAAATTGTTAGACGCGTTGTAAAAATATCGAAAACGCCAAAAAAACGAAATTCGATCTTCAATTGTTTTTGAGTTTTTTGACGATAACTTCTAAACGAGTGCACAAGAGTGAAATATTCTTCCAGAATTAGACTATACAGACTGAAAAGATGTTGAAAACATTAAAAAATAAAAATCGATGTTCAATTGTTTTTGAGTTTTTTGATGATAACTTCTAACCGAGTGCATACAAGTGAAAAATTCTTCCAGAATTATACTGTACAGAGTGGAAAGATGCTAAAAACCTTAAAAATTAAATTTGATGTTCAATTGTTTTTCTGTTTATTGGCCATTGCGCTGTAACAAATAATTGTAATTGCAAAATTCTTCGAGAATTGTTGGAAACGCGCTAAAAAAATATGGAAAACGTCAAAAAACGAAATTCGATTTTCAATTGTTTTTGAGTTTTTTGACGATAACTTCTAAACGAATGCACAAAAGTGAAAAATTCTTCCAGAATTATATTGTACAGAGTGGAAAGTTATTGAAAATGTTAAAAAATAAAATTCGTTCAATTATTTTGAGTTTTTTGACAATAACTTCTGAACGAGTGCGCAAAAGTGAAAAGTTCTTTCAGAATTGTATTGTACGGAGAGGAAAGATTTTGGAAACGTTAAAAAATAAAATTTGATGTTCAATTGTTTTTCAGTTTATTGGCCAATGCGCTGTACCGAATAATCGTAATTGCAAAATTCTTCGAGAATTGCTTGAAACGCCCTAAAAAGATAAGGAAAACGTCAAAAAACGAAATTCGATTTTCAATTGTTTTTGAGTTTTTTGATGATAACTTCTAAACGAGTGCTCAAAAGTGAAAAATTCTTTCAGAATTATATTGTATAGAGTGGAAAGATGTTGAAGACGTTAAAAAATAAAAATCATGTTCAATTGTTTTTGAGTTTTTTGACGATAACTTCTGAACGAGTGCGCAAAAGTTAAAAATTCTTTCAGAATTGTATTGTACGGAGAAGAAAGATGGTGAAAACGTTAAAAAATAAAAATCGATGTTCAATTGTTTTTGAGTTTTTTGACGATAACTTTTAAACGAGTGCTCAAAAGTGAAAAATTCTTTCAGAATTATATTGCACAGAGTGGAGAGATGTTGAAAACGTTAAAAAATAAAATTTGATGTTCAATTTTTTTTCAGTTTATTGGTCATTACGCTGTAACAAACAATCGTAATTACAAAATTCTTCGAGAATTGTTTGAAACGCGCTGTAAAGATATCGAAAACGCCAAAAAACGAAATTCGATCTTCAATTGTTTTTGACTTTTTTGTCGATGACATCTGAACGAGTGCACAAAAGTGAAAAATTCTTTCAGAATTATACTGTAAGAGTGGAAAGATGTTGAAAACGTTAAAAAATAAAGTTCGATGTTCAATTGTTTTTGAGTTTTTTGACGATAACTTCTAAACGAGTGCTCAAAAGTGAAAAATTCTTCCAGAATTGTATTTATTGTACAGAGAGGAAAGATTTTGAAAACGTTAAAAAATAAAATTCGATGTTCGATTGTTTTTCGTTTATTCGCGATAGCTCGCAAACTGACGATCAAAATTGAAAAATTGTTTAAGAATTGTATTGTTGTACTCGTTTAGAAGCTATTAAAAACGTAAAAATTTAGCAATTGTTTTTTATTGTCCTGATTTTCTATGGTAGCGCAGAAACCGATGAGTAAAATTTAAAAATTCTTTCATCATTTTATCGTACCGTGTGTTGATGATGCTGAAAACGTTAAAATTGAAAAATCGATGTTTAATTGTTTTTTAGTTTTTATGCGCCAACGTCTGAACCGGTGGCCAAAATTAAAAAAATTCTTTGAACACTCTGTCCCAGACATTAAAACTCTACTGATGGCATAAAAATTGGCGATTCGTAGTTCAATTGTTTTTCGTTTATTCGCGATAATTCGCAAACCGACGATCTAAATTGAATTGTTTTTTAAAAATTATGTTGTATTTGGCGAGAAGATATTAAAAACGTATAAATACATTAAAAAAATTATTTTGTGAAAATTACATTCTTTTTTTAACATCTATTATCCTTTTTTTTCGTTTATTCCGTTGAATATGTTTTGTTTTCTTTCTAAATTTATTAAATCTGTTTTGTTTCTTATTTTGTATTCAATACGTTATTTTTGCCCGTGTGTCGACAATACCTAAAGCAAAACATTTACAGTTATTGACGTTGTCGTGTGTCTGGTGTGTTTCAGCAGCCAAAAACAAGTCAAATGCCGGCCATATCAATCACGACGCGAAATCCAACAGTAGGAATCTCTTTAACGTCAAGGACAAGAAAAAGGATCCCGCGAAAGGTAGGCTTTTACTGATTTATTTTTAATTATTCCATTTGTTTTTTTTTTACAGTTTATTTAAGAAGGTAATTAACATTTTATGGGTGTACTCTGGTATCATACAAGGTTCAATGATGGAACGAACCCTTATATTGAGTATATCAATTTTATTTTGAAGTTTTTAACGTTTTACGCGATTATTCTGGTATCCCACAAGTATCTATGATTGATTTTTTAAACCTTATTTATTTCTACCGAAAGGTATAAGAAGATCTATGAGTGATACATCCTTATAAACGCAACAATTAATTGATTGTGTAAAGTTAATTTAATTTTGAAGTTTTACTCTGGTATCCCACAAGGTTTTATGATAGATTTATGTTTATAAATTCACCACTGTATTGATTTAAGCAACGTTTATTTTACTTTGAAGTTCTTGGACTTGGTTTCAGATGTAAAACATGTAAATAATATCAACATTTATTTATTTAATTTAGATTTTTCTTTCTCTGACAATTTTCTAAATCTAAAACAGAAGATTTTCTAAATATCACTTTCATCGTAACGGGCATAAATTTTCCGTCTTTTCGCCCAGTCCGTGAACGCCGCGTGCAGAAAGTGAAATTTCCCATCGTGCCACCGGTGAAACGCATTGAATGACCATAACTATTTACTATTACTACGTACACATAAGCTACATTGTAGAGAGCAGAAAAAAACCCAATAACGTAATAAACAAGCGACGACGGCTACTACTACTAACTACATTTCTAATCGGGTCGACGTAAAAAAAAAAACAATTCTTAGCGAAAGAAAAAGTGCCGACGCCGATTAACAATTAAGTCTTGTTTCATTTTCGGAACACACACTCACACACACACACACATTTTATTATTAATAATAATGCGCATAATATGGTTTGGAGGCACTTTCGAAACGATTATCTAATTAATAATCGTCCGCCTCTCTCGGAGGCATCCTTGCGCAACCGTGTCGGCTCTTTCTTTCTTTCTTTCATTACTGCTAATTAAGTAATAGCGATGAATGGCTTAGGTGATAAGGGTAGGGGGTTTTGTATTCAAATTTCATCCTTTTCTTTCCGGTTTCCGGAAATTGTCGAGACGCTGTGGGAAAAGCGGAGATAATGGACAACACACAGGTGATGATGATGATGATGACGGTGGAAGAAATTAGATTAAACGCCGTACTTTCTCCAAAGGATTCAACTACCACACAAAGTACGTGTATGTGTGCATAAAACAATTGAAGCGCGGAAAAGTGTGCAATTCGTATGCGCGCAAAAAAAGTACAAGGTGGTGGGAGTTGGGGCACGGGCATCGACCCGCGAAAGACTTTAATTTTGCCAGAGAGGATCATCGCTCCCCCGGTGAAAGCTTAAATTAATTAGCCAAATGAAACGGAGCGAATTGGATTAATTAATAATAAGCGAATGAGAAAAGGTCATAGCGTTGAAACCTGCAGTACACCAAAGTAATCGTTTTGAACGAATCATTAGTGCAAGAATTTTTCAAATCCGAACATTATTCCAAAAGTTATCGTCGAATAACTATAAAACAATTGAAGTACGAATTTTAGATTTTCGCGCAATTAAAACGTATTCGATCGTAGCAATCTATTGGTGCAAGAATTTTTCAAACCTGACTATTATTTCAGGAGTTATCGTCAAAACATTCTGAAACAATTGAAGTACGAATTTTATATTTTCACGTAATTAAAACGTATTCGATCGTAGCAATCTATTGGTGCAAGAATTTTTCCAATCTGATGATTACTTCAGGAGTTATCGCCAAAAACCTCTGAAACAATTGAAGTACGAATTTTAGAATTTTACGAAATTAAAATCTATTCGCTTAAAACAATCGATTGGTGCAAGAATTTTTCAAATTTGATGATTGTTTCAGGAGTTATCGTCAAAAAACTCTAAAACAATTGAAGTACGAATTTTAGATGTTTACGAAATTAAAACCTATTCGATTGGAACAATCTATTGGTGCAAGAATTTTTCAAATCTGATAATTATTTCAGGAATTATCGCCAAAAAAAACTCGAAAACAATTGAAGCCCGAATTTTAGATTTTTACGGCATAAAGTTATATTCGATCGTAGCAATCTATTGGTGCACGAATTTTCCAAATCCGACTTTTACTTTAAGAGTTATCGCAAAAAATACAAACAACAATTGAAATACGAATTCCAGATTTTCACGAAATTAAGTAATATTCGATTCGAACAATCCATTAGTGCAAGAATTTTTCAAATCCGAACGTTATGCCAAAAGTTATCGTCGAATAACCCTAAAACAATTGAAGTACGAATTTTAGATGTTTACGAAATTAAAACGTATTCGATTGGAACAATCTGTTGGTGCAAGAATTTTTTTAATCTGACGTTTATTTCAGGAGTTATCGTCAAAAAACTCTAAAACAATTGAAGCCCAAATTTTAGATTTTTACATCATTAAGATGTACTCGATCGTAGCAATCAATTGATGCGCGAATTTTCCAAATCTGAGTTTTACTTCAAAAGTTATCGCAAAATCTAAAATTCGTTATTCAATTGTTTTTTGTGTTTTTGCCGATAACTGTTGAAATAATTTTCAGATTTGAAAAATTCTTGCACAAATGAATTACCACGATCGAGTACATCTTGATGGTATACAAATCAAAATTCGATCTTCAATTGTTTTTTGTGTTTTAGGCGATAACTCTTAAAATAATTGTCGGATTTGAAAAATTCTTGCACTAATGAATTACCACGATCGAGTACATTTTAATATTGCAAAATCTAAAATTCGCCCTGCAATTGTTTTTTGTGTTTTTTGCGATAACTCTTGAAATAATTTTCGGATTTGAAAAATGTTTGCAGCAATGAATTACCACGATTGTCTACATTTTAATATTATGAAAATCTAAAATTCGTACTTCAATTGTTTTTCGTGTTTTGGGCGATAACTCTTGAAATAATTGTCGGATTTGAAAAATTCTTGCACCGATGAATTACTACGATTTTATACTTTTTAATAGCATACAAATCTAAAATTCGTACTTCAATTGTTTTTTGTATTTTTGGCGATAATACTTAAAATAATTGTCGGATTTGAAAAATTCTTGCACCAATAAATTACCACGATCGAATACATCTTAATAACATAAAAATCTAAAATTCGTACTCTGATTGTTTTTTGTGTTTTTGGCGATAACTCTTGAAATAATTAACGGATTTGAAAAATTTTTGCAGCAAAGAATTACCACGATCGAATACTTATTAATTTTATAAAAATCTAAAATTCGTTTTTCAATTGTTTTTCGTGTTTTTTGGCGATAACTCCTGAAATAACTTTCAGATTTAAAAAATTCTTGCACTAATGAATTGCCACGATCGAATACATCGTAATATTGTTAAAATCTAAAATTCGTACTTCAAATGCTTTTTGTGTTTTGGCGATAACTCTTGAAATAATTTTCGGATTTGAAAAATTCTTGCAGCAATGAATTTCAACTGGATTAATTAATAGTAAGCAACGAAAAGGTCGTACACCAGAAGTAATGGAATTTAAGCAATATTCATTTTGAACAAGTGCAAGAATTTTTCAAATCCGAACATTATTTCAAAAGTTATAGTCGAATAACTATAAAACAATTGAAGAACGAATTTTAGATTTTTACGAAATCAAAATGTATTCGATCGTAGCAATTTATTGGTGCACGAATTTTTCAAATCCGACTTTTACTTTAGGTGTTATCACAAAAAATGCAAAAAAACAATTGAAGTACGAATTTCAGATTTTCATGAAATAAGATAATATTCGATTCGAACAATCCATTAGTGCAAGAATTTTTCAAATCCGAACATTATTTCAAAAGTTATCGTCGAATAACTATAAAACAATTGAAGAACGAATTTTTTTCAAATCTGATGATTATTTGAAGAGTTATCGTCAAAAAACTCTAAAACAATTTTAGATTTTTACGACATTGAGATGTATTCGATCTTAGCAATCAATTGGTGCGCGAATTTACCAAATCTGAGTTTTATTTCAAAAGTTATCGCAAAAACTAAAATTCGTTCTTCAATTGTTTTTTTGTGTTTTTGGCGATAACTCTTGAAATAATTTTTGGATTTGAAAAATTCTTGCACAAATGAATTACCACGATCGAATACATCTTAATGTTATAAAAATCTAAAATTCGTTCTTCAATTGTTTTTTGTGTTTTTGGCGATAACTCTTGAAATAATTTTCGGATTTGAAAAATTCTTGCACCAATGGATTACCATGATCGAATACATCTTAATATTATAAAAGTCAAAAATTCGATCTTCAATTGTTTTTCGTGTTTTTGCTGATAACTCTTGAAATAATTTTCGGATTTGAAAAATGTTTGCAGCAATGAATTACCACGATTGTATACATTTCAATATTATGAAAATCTAAAATTCGTACTTCAATTGTTTTTCGTGTTTTGGGCGATAACTCTTGAAATAGTTGTCGGATTTGAAAAATTCTTGCAGCAATGAATTACCACGATCGAGTACATTTTAATATCATAAAAATCTAAAATTCGTACTTCAATTATTTTTTTGTGTTTTGGTCGATAACTTCCGAAATAATTGTCGGATTTGAAAAATTCTTGCACCGATGAATTACTACGATTTTATACTTTTTAATAGCATACAAATCTAAAATTCGTACTTCAATTGTTTTTTGTATTTTGGTCGATAACTCTTCAAATAATTGTCGGATTTGTAAAACTCTTGCACCAATGAATTACTACGATCGAATACAATTTAATTTTATAAAAATCTAAAATTCGAACTTCAATTGTTTTTTGTGTTTTTGGCGATAACTCTTGAAATAATTGTCGGATTTGAAAAATTCTTGCAGCAATGAATTACTGCGATCGAATACATGTTAATATAGTAAAAATCTAAATTCTTGTACTTAAATTGTTTTTTGTATTTTGGGCGATAACTCTTGAAATAACTTTTGGATTTGAAAACTTCTTGCACTAATGATTTACCACGATCGAATAGATCACAATAGTATAAAAATCTAAAATTCGTTTTTCAATTGTTTTTTGTTTTTTGGGCGATAACTCTTGAATTAATTTTCGGATTTGAATTTTTTTGCAGGAATGAATTACCACAATCGAATACAACTTATAACATACAGATCTAAAATTCGGGCAATCCAATTATTCAAATCCGAACACTATTCCAAAAGTTATCGTCGAATAACCCTAAAACAATTGAAGTACGAATTTTAGATGTTTGCGAAATTAAAACGTATTCGATTCGAACAAACTGTTGGTGCAAGAATTTTTCACATCTGATGATTATTTCAGGAGTTATCGCCAAAAAACTCTAAAACAATTGAAGTCCGAATTTTAGATTTTTACGAAATTACAATGTATTCGATCGTAGCAATCTGTTAGTGTACGAATTTTCAAAATTTTACTTTAAGAGTTATCGCAAGATCTAAACTTTGTTCTTCAATTGTTTTAGAGTTTTTGGTGGATAACTCTTGAACTAATTTTCGAATTTAAAAAATTCTTAAACCAATGAATTACCACGATCGAATACATGTTAATATTGTAAAAATCTAAAATTCGTACTTCAATTGTTTTTTGTGTTTTGGGCGATAATTCTTGAAATAATTTTTGGATTTGAAAAATTCTTGCACTAATGAATTGCCACGATCAAACACATCGTAATTTTATAAAAATCAAAAATTCGTACTTCAATTGTTTTTTTGTGTTTTGGGCGATAACTCTTGAAATAATTTTCGGATTTGGAAAATTCTTTCACAAATTGATTACTACGATTAAATACATTTTAATAGCATAAAAATCTAAAATTCGTACTTCATTTGTTTTTTTGTGTTTTTTGCGATAACTCTTGATATTATTTTCGGATTTGAAAAATTCTTGCACCAATGAATTACCCCGATCGAGTACATCTTGATAGTATAAAAATCAAAATTTCGATCTTCAATTGTTTTTTGTTTTTGGGCAATAACTTTTGAAATAATTTTCGGATTTGAAAAATTCTTGCAGAAATGAGTTACCACGATCGAGTACATTTTGATGGTATAAAAATCTAAAATTCGATCTTCAATTGTTTTTCTGTGTTTTTGGCGATAACTCTTGAAATAATTTTCGGAATTGAAAAATTCTTGCATCAATGAATTTCTAAGTTCGAATACAACTTAATTTCATAAAAATAAAAAATTCGTTCTTCAATTGTTTTTTGTGTTTTGGTCGATAACTTTCGAAATAATTGTCGGATTTGAAAAATTCATGCCCTAATGAATTACCACGATCGAATACATCGTAATATTGTAAAAATCTAAAATTCGTTCTTCAATTGTTTTTTTATGTTTTTGGCGATAACTCTTGAAATAATTTTCAGATTTGGAAAATTCTTGCACAAATTAATTACTACGATTAAATACATTTTAATAGCATACAAATCTAAAATTCGTACTTCATTTGTTTTTTGTGTTTTTGGCAATAACTCTTGATATTATTTTCGCGTTTGAAAAATTCTTGCACCAAGGAATTACCCCGATCGAGTACATCTTGATAGTATAAAAATCAAAAATTCCATCTTCAATTGTTTTTTGTTTTTGGGCAATAACTCCGGAAATAATTTTCGGATTTAAAAAATTCTTGCACTAATGAATTACTGCAATCGAGTACATCGTAATATTATAAAAATCTAAAATTCGTTCTTCAATTGTTTTTTATGTTTTTGGCGATAACTCTTGAAATAATTTTCAGATTTGGAAAATTCTTGCACAAATTAATTACTACGATTAAATACATATTAATAGCATAAAAATCTAAAATTCGTACTTCAATTGTTTTTTGTATTTTTGGCGATAACTCCGAAAATAAGTGTCGGATTTGAAAAATTCTTGCACCAATGGATTACCATGATCGAATACATCTTAATATTATAAAAATCTAAAATTGGTACTTCAATTGTTTTTCGTGTTCTTGGCGATAACTCTTGAAATAGGTAATTGTCGGATATGAAATTTTTTTGCAGCAATGGATTACCACGATCGAATACATCGTAATATTAAAAAATCTAAAATTCGTTCTTCAATTGTTTTTTGTGTTCTTGGCGATAACTCTTGAAATAATTTTCGGATTTGAAAAATTCGTGCAGTAATGAATTACCACAATCGAGTACATTTTGATAGTAAGCAACGAAAAGGTCGTACACCAGAAGTAATGGAATTTAAGTAATATTCGTTTTGAACAATCCATTAGTGCAAGAATTTTTCAAATCCGAACATTATTCCAAAAGTTATCATCGAATAACTATAAAGCAATTGAACAACGAATTTTAGATTTTTACGAAATCAAAATGTATTCGATCGTAGCAATCTATTGGTGCACGAATTTTTCAAATTCGACTTTTATTTTAAGAGTTATCGTATAATATACAAAAAACAATTGAAATACAAATTTCAGATTTTTATGAAATTAACTAATATTCGATTCGAACAATCCATTAGTGCAACAATTTTTAAAATCCGAACATTATTCCAAAAGTTATCATCGAATAACTATAAAACAATGGAAGAACGAATTTTAGATTTTTGCGAAATTAAAACGTATTCGTTTCGGGCAATCTATTGGTGCGAGAATTTTTCAAATCTGACGATTATTTCAGGAGTTATCGCCAAAAAACTTTAAAACAATTGAAGTACAATTTTTGGATTTTCACGAAATTAAAACGTATCCGATTCGAACAATTTATTAGTTCAAGAATTCTTCAAATCTGATGATTATTTCATTAGTTGTCGCTAAAAAACCCTAAAACAATTGAAATACAAATTTTAGATTTTTACATCATTAAGATGTATTCGATAGTAGAAATCTATTAGTGCACGAATTTTCCAAATTTGAGTTTTACTTTAGGAGTTATCGCAAAAAATGCAAAAAACAATTGAAATGCGAATTTCAGATTTTTATGAAATTGAGTAATATTCGATTCGGACAATCCAGTAGTGGAAGAATTTTTTAAATCTGACCATAATTCCAAAAGTTATCGTCGAATAAATAAAAAACAATTGAAGAACGAATTTTAGATTTTTACGAAATCAAAATGTATTCGATCGTAGCAATCTATTTTAAGAAGAATTTTTCAAATCTGATGATTATTTCAAGAGTTATCGTCAAAAAACTCTAAAACGCAAAATGTAAACTTCAATTGTTTTAGAGTTTTTTGATGATAACTCTTGAAATAATGATCGGATTTGAAAAATTCTTCCACCAATGAATTGCTACGATCGAATACATCTTTATCATATAAAAATCGAAAATTCGTATTTCAATTGTTTTTTGTGTTTTGGGCGATAACTCTTGAAATAATTTTCGGATTTGAAAAATTCTTGCACCGATAAATTACTACGATTTTATACTTTTTAATAGCATAAAAATCTAAAATTCGTACTTCAATTGTTTTTTGTATTTTGGGCGATAACTCTTGAATTAAGTGTCGGATTTGAAAAATTCTTGCACCAATGAATTACCACGATCGAATACATCGTAATATTGTAAAAATCTAAAATTCGTACTTCAATTGTTTTTTCTATTTTTGGCGATAACTCCGAAAATAAGTGTCGGATTTGAAAAATTCTTTCACCAATAAATTACCACGATCGAATACATCTTGATAGTATAAAAATAAAAAAATCCATCTTCAATTGTTTTTTGTTTTTTGGCGATAACTCTTAAAATAATTGTCGGATTTGAAATTTTTCTGCAGCAATGGATTACCATGATCGAATACTTCTTAATACTATAAAAATCTAAAATTCGTTCTTCAATTGTTTTTTGTGTTTTGGGGCGATAACTCTTGAAATAATTATTAGATTTGAAAAATTCTTGTGTCACACTATTGATACGATCAAATAAACCTTGTTTTCATAAAATTTATAAGGGAGGTGTTCTTCAGGTATCGTATTTAGTGCTCTTTTTCTTCTCGCTCTGAATGTTTTTTCCCTCAATCGCTCACTTTTTGACACGTTGATGGTTTTCTTTGCTAGAGAGAATTGATGGCGGCGGTCGCTAATTGCGCTCATTGCACATTCTAAAAGCAATTAGCATTAGCGGCCGATTCCGATGCTGCTCGGTGCGCATTTCTACGCGCTAAAAACCTTTTGGTATACTTAACCATTAACCAGACGCCGTCGCCGCGCCGCACAGCTTTCCCTCATCTAAAATAATGCGAGAAAGAAATGTTGTAATTAATTTTAATTCAATTCGATCTTTTTTTCGAAGGAAATACTTTCGAGTTGAATTTTAAATTTGGTTATTTAGGTTGGAGCAATTGATTCCGTTCATTGATACATTGCATCCAGCGTTAAATAATCATCAGGTATCCCACGAGGTTCGCTCATTGGATCCAAATCGTAAATTTCGTAACGAAAAAAATAAAATCGCTGGCGCGCGCGTGTGTGTGTGGGTGTTACGTGCCGTCGTTTTCTCCCATTTCCCACACGCACACACACAGCACACCGTCATTTGCATAATGATAACAACAACAATGGTGGCGGACGGTCGATCGGATCGCTCGCGCGCCCATATTTCTTTTTCTTTTATTTTTGCGAAACATTCGCGACGTGAGAATCTCTCCCCCGCACCTCCCCACTATCACCGCGCTAAGAACGACGCGGCGTGCGGAACGGTAGAAAGTGGCAGGAAAGTTTTTTTTTTCGTGTCGCTGCACACATGTACTGTGGTGGTGGTGGTGGTGGTGGTGATTGTTACCCGCAGAAAGGTAATAATTAGTCCACGGCACCGACGTCGTGGTCGGTTGGAACGGAAGGAGGAGTTGGACGGACGGCGCGTGGAACAGCAGTCGCGAAGAGGCCTCTCACCTGGCCGCACACTTGATAATAATCATAATAATCGAACGAGTAGTTTTACAGTGCGGGGGCGTGCGTGTTGGAGGTGTTTTATTGTTGTTATTGTTTTATCAATCGATATAATATTTCCCAATGGAAAAATTTTAAATATTTTTTTTTAATTAAATTATTATTTCAGTAGTTATTTTTAATTAAAATTTTTGATTACACAGTGACCTTAAAGAATGTAAAGCATATGAATAATTAATTAATTAATTATACAGGTTAGACGTTTTTCAAAAGAAACTTATTATTATTATTCAATACATCCGAAAGTGTTTCCCTTCAGTATTATTCGAAACTCCTCCAAAGATTTACGATAATTGCCAATTGAGGACAATCATCGATAGACTGGACTGTTGTTGTTGTTGTTTTTTTTATTAATTGTTTTAAACGTATAAACTATTGCCGCGAAAACAGTGTACAAAATAATGGGCGTCAAGGGCAAGAAGCACAAGTTTTCCGCCAGTGACCTGGACATCTTCGCCAAGGAAACGGAACGGATTAAAAACAAGACGTACATCTGGACCTCCATCAAGTTGCCCAACAAGAAAAATAACAAAGGTAACGATTGAATAATTTATACAAGCGTTTTCGTTCGGATCGACTGGTATACCCCAAGAGACGAATTCAGGTTGATTGAATATTTTAAATTGTAATTAACTTCTTGTGAATATTTTATATCTCTATTTTCTACTTTCTTTGGCATTTCTATTGATTCAAAATAATTTCTGCAGATTGATATTTACAAAATATTTATTGTTGTTTCTAATTTTTTAATTTCTTGTGATCGAAATTTTTCAAATAACGACTTCTCCACCAATTGAATTGAACTTTAAAGAATAAAGTTTCTTCTAATTGAATTATTCGATCAGGCACATCTTGTCGAACACGATAACATTGAGAAATAGAGTTCGATCTTCAATTGTTTTTCAGTTTTTTTTGCGATAATTTTTTACTGGATATTCAATTTTGAAAATTTCTTCGATGATCTTGTCACTCACATCCTGCCGAACACGATAACGTTAAAAAATGAAAATCGATATTCAATTGTTTTTCAGTTTTTTGTCGATAGGTCTAAAACGGATGCCTATATTTTAAAAATGCTTTCAAATTCTTGTTATACGCGTCCTAATGAACACGATGGCGTTAAAAAATGAAATTCGATCTTCAATTGTTTTTCAGTTTTTGGTCGATAATTCTTTGCCGGATGCTTGAATTAAAAAAATTCTTCTATAATCGTGCAAGGCACATCCCACCGAATACGATAACGTTAAAAAATAAAAATCGATCTTCAATTGTTTTTCAGTTTTACGACGATAATTCTGGAATGGATGTTCAAATTTGAATTTTTTTTGAATTACTTTGATGAACGCATTTTGCCAAACACGATAAAACGAAAAAATTAAATTCGATCTTCAATTGATTTTCATTGTACGTTTGATAATGGCCTTTTAAAGGTTGAAACTATAGTCACGTAATAAAATCCTGTGTGTGATATCAACGAAGTGTATTTTCATTTAAAATTCCTAATTGTTTTTCAGTTTTTTTGGCGATATTTCTGCAACGGATGCTCAAATTTGAAAAATCCTTCCACAACGTTGTTATAGGCGTCGTGACGAATACCATAACGTTAAAAAATAAAATTCGAGTTTCAATTGTTTTTCAATTTTTTGATGATAATTCTGGAATAAACGCTCAAATTCGAAAAATTCTTTGATTTCCGTGTTAGGCACATCTTGTCAAACACGATAGCATTAAAAAATAAAATTCGATCTTCAATTGTTTTTCAGTATTTTGTTAATAATTCAGGTACGAATGCACAAATTTAAAAAATCCTTCCATAACGTCGGTGTACGCAGCGTGACGAATACAATAACGTTAAAAAAATAATTATAATCTTCAATTGTTTTTCAGTTTTTTGTCTATAATTCATAAACGGACGCTCAAATTTGAAAAATTCTTCGACGACATTGTTATCCGCATTCTAATAAACACGATAACGTTAAAAAGTGAAATTCGATCTTCATTTGTTTTTCAGTTTTTTGTTAATAATTCAGGAACGTATGCTCAAATTTGAAAAATTCTTCGGCAAAGTTGTTAAACGCATCCTGGCGAAGACGATAGCCTGTAAAAACGAAATTCTATCTTCAATTGTTTTTCAGTTTTTGATACATATTTCTTTACTGGATGCTCAAATTTGAAAAATTCTTCGATAATCTTGTCAGGCACATCTCGTCAAACACGATAACGTTGAAAAATAAAATTTGATCTTCAATTGTTTTTCAGTTTTTTGTCTATAATTCAGAAACGGACGCTCAAATTTGAAAAATTCCTCGACGACATTGTTATACGCATAATGATAAATTCGATAACATTAAAAAGTGAAATTCGATCTTCATTTGTTTTTCAGTTTTTTGTTAATAATTCAGGAACGTATGCTCAAATTTGAAAAATTCTTCGGCAAAGTTGTTAAACGCATCCTGGCGAAGACTATAGCCTGTAAAAACGAAATTCTATCTTCAATTGTTTTTCAGTTTTTGATACATATTTCTTTACTGGATGCTTAAATTTGAAGAATTCTTCGATAATCTTGTCAGGCACATCTCGTCAAATACGATAACGTTAAAAAATAAAATTTGATCTTCAATTGTTTTTCAGTTTTTTGTCTATAATTTAGAAACGGATGCTCAAATTTAAAAAATTCTTCGACAACGTTGTTATACACATTCTGGCGAATACTGTAACGTTAAAAAATAAAATTCGATCTTCAATTGTTTTTCAGTGTTTTGTTAATAATTCAGGAACGGATGCTCAAATTAGAAATATTCTTCGGCAAAGTTGTTAAAAACATACTGACGAACACGTTAATGTAGAAATGAAATTCTTCAATTTTTTTAGTTTTTTTTTTTTTATCGATAGTTCTGCAGCGGATTTTCAAATTTGAAAACTTCTTCGACGTCGTTGTTTTAAGCATCCTGACGAACCCAACAACGTTAAAAACAATTGAAATTTGAGCTTCAATTGTTTTTCAGTTTTTTATACATAATTTCGACAGATGCGCTCAAATTCAAATAAACACGATGACGTTAAAAATTGCAATTCGATTTTCAATTGTTTTTGTTTTTAGTACATTATTCTTTACTGGATTGTCAAATTTGAACAATTCTTTGATAACGTTATAAAATGAAATTTGATCTTCAATTGTTTTTCAATTTTTTGATAGATAATTCAGGAACGGATGCTCAAATTTAAGAAATTCTTTGACAACGTTGTTATACGCATTCTGATGAATACGATAACTTAGAAAAATAAAATTCGATCTTCAATTGTTTTTCACTTTTTTAGCAATAGTTTTAAAACTGATGCTCATATTTGAAATATTCTTCGAGAACGTTATTGTACGCACCATGACGAATACGATAACCTTAAAAAATTAATTTCGATCTTCAATTGTTTTTCAGTTTTTTGTCGATAATTCAGAAACGGATACTCAAACTTGAAAAATTCTTCGAGAACGTTGTTCTAAGTACCCTGGCGAATACGATAACGTTAAAAAATTAATTTCGGTCTTCAATTGTTTTTTAGTTTTTTGTCGATAATTCTGAAACGGAAGCTCAAATTTGAAATATTCCTCGATTTCCTTGTTCGACACATCTTGCCGAACACGATAACATTAAAAAATAAAATTCGATCTTCAATTGTTTTTCAGTTTTTTGTTGATAATTCAGGAATGGATACTCAAATTTGAAAAATTCTTTGAGAACGTTGTTGTACGCACCATGGCGTATACGATAACGTTAAAAAATTAATTTCTATCTTCAATTGTTTTTCACTTTTTTGTCGGTAATTCTGTAATCGATGCTTAAATTTGAAAAATTCTTCGATTTCCTTGTTAAGGACAGCTTGCCGAACACGATAACATTAAAAAATAAAATTCGATCTTCAATTGTTTTTCAGTTTTTTGTAGATAATTCAGGAACGGATACTCAAATTTGAAAAATTCTTTGAGAACGTTGTTGTACGGACCATGGCGTATACGATAACGTTAAAAAGTTAATTTCGATCTTCAATTGTTTTTCACTTTTTTGTCGGTAATTCTGTAATCGATGCTTAAATTTGAAAAATTCTTCGATTTCCTTGTTAAGCACATCTTGCCGAACACGGTAGCATTAAAAAATAAAATTCGATCTTCAATTGTTTTTCAGTTTTTTGTCGATAATTCAGGAACGGATACTCAAATTTGAAAAATTCTTCGAGAACGTTGTTCTAAGCACCCTGACGAATACGATAACGTCAAAAAATTAATTTCGATTTTCAATTGTTTTTCACTTTTTTTACAATAATTCTGGAACGGATGCTCAAATATGAAAATTTATTGAATATATATCTTATACGCATTCTGCCGAACACGATAATAGCAAAAACTAAAATTCGATCTTCATTTGTTTTTTTTTTTACAGATTGTCGTTATCTTTAATTGTTTTTAATTTTTTTAGGTCGATAGTACTAAAGCCGATTCTTATTTTTTTTAAATCTTCGATATCCTTTATATAAACAATGAAATGAAGCCAAAAAGATTAAAAAAAAGCAATTCGATGTTCAATTGTTTTTTCAGTTTCTTTTTTTGTTGTTGTTAATAATTCTGCTGCAGATGCTGCACACATTTTGGAAATTCTTAGATTTCGTAATTACACGTTTCCTAATGAACACTACCACTTTACAATTTGAAAATTGATGTTCAATTGTTTTGTTTCAAATTTAAAAAAAAATTGTTCAAATGTTTTTAAAGTTATTTGTCGATAATTTTTTTTCTAAATGCTCGAATTTAAACACTTATTTGTTTGTTTGTTTGTTTATTGACGATAAATACTATAGTACATATTTGATATCTTTGTTATGGACAACCCAATTAGTGCGGTAGTATAAAAAATTAAATTCGGTGTTCAATTGTTTTTCAGTTTTTCATCGATAATTCTGGAATGGATGCTTTAATTTCAAAAATTCTTCGATTTCCTTGTTAGGCACATCTTGCCCAACATGATAACATTAAAAAATAAAATTCGATCTTCAATTGTTTTTCAGTTTTTTGTCCGTAATTCTTAACCGGATGGTCGAATTTGAAAAATTCTTCGATAACATTGTTATACGCATGATAATGAATGCGATAACGTCAAAAAATTAATTTCGATGTTCAATTGTTTTTCAGTTTTTGTCGATAATTCTGGAATGGATGCTTTAATTTCAAAAATTCTTCGATTTCCTTGTTAGGCACATCTTGCCCAACATGATAACATTAAAAAATAAAATTCGATTTTCAATTGTTTTTCGGTTTTTTTATGGTAATTCTTTATTGGATGCTCAAAATTAGAAAAATTCTTGGATAATCTTGTCAGGTGTATCTTGCCGAACACGATAACATTAAAAAATAAAATTCGATCTTCGACTGTTTTTTTTGTTTCTAGTTTTTTGTCGATAATTTTGAAAAATTCGTTTGTTTTTCATTTCTTTTCCATTGTTTCTTCTTTCGATAATTGTAAAAGAAATGTTAAAATTTTTTAAATTCTTGGATATCCTTGAATCTAAACGAATTAAACT
The DNA here is from genome assembly GCA_963969525.1 of Ontholestes murinus. NCBI lineage: Eukaryota > Metazoa > Arthropoda > Insecta > Coleoptera > Staphylinidae > Ontholestes > Ontholestes murinus. The sequence continues at coordinate 1,339,601 of OZ018393.1, forward strand.
GATTTTTGTTAACGTTAAAATTCGACTTTCAATTGTTTTTCAGTTTTCTATCGATAATTCTGGAACGGATGCTCACATTTGAAAAATTCTTCAATAACGTTGATAAACACATCCTGAGTAACACGATAGCGTTAAAAATTGAAATTTGATGTTCAATTGTTTTTCAGTGTTTTGTCCATAATTCTTAACCGGATTGTCGAATTTGAAAAATTCTTCGATATTATTGTTATTCGTATCGCAATGAACACGATAACGTTAACAAATGAAATTCGATTTTCAATTGTTTTTCAGTTTATTAGCGATTACGCTGAAACAAGCAATCGCAGTTGCAAAATTCCACTATTATTTTAAACGTGTCGAAATGTAATCAGGAACGCAAAAAAACGAAATTCGATGTTCAATTGTTTTTGAGTTTTTTGACGATAACTTCTAAACGTGTGGGCAAAAGTGAAAAATTCTTTCAGAATTATACTGTACAGAGTGAAAAGATATTGAAAACATTAAAAAATAAAATTCGATCTTCAATTGTTTTTCAGTTTATTAGCGATTTCGCTGAAATAAACAATCGCAATGACAAAATTCTTCGAGAATTGTTTAAGACGCGCTGAAATAAATCTGGAATGGATGCTCAAATTTGAAAGATTCTTCAACACTTAACACACGATAACGTTAAAAATTAAACTTGATCTTCAATTGTTTTTCCATTTTTTGTCGATAATTGTAAAACAATTGCTCTTATTTTAAAAATTCTCCGGTATCCTTGTTTATATAGCTCCTAATGAATATGATAACGTCAAAAAATAAAATTCGCTTTTCAATTGTTTTTTTTTTTAATTTTTGTCGATACATCTTAACGGTCTGCTCAAATTAGGATTTTTTTTTTTGGTACTTTTGTTATATGCATCCCAATACATGCAGTAATATAAAAAAATAAATTCTAGGTTCAATTATTGTTCTTTTTTTGTGACAATAAGTCTGGAATGAATGATGATTTTATTTTCAATTGTTTTTTCTGTTTTTCACGATAATTCTAAAATGAATAATCTAATTTAAAAAAATCTTTGTTATTCTTGTTACACGTACTCAAATGAACGCGATGACGTCAAAAAATGTAATTCGATCTTCAATTGTTTTTTCAGTTTTTTGATTATAATTCTGGAATTCATTATCTAATTTGAAAAAATCTTCCATATTCTTGTTACACACACTCTAATAAAGGCGATAACATCAAAAAATGAAAATTGATCTTCAATTGTTTTTCAGTTTTTTCGCCATAATTGTGAAATTAATGTGTGATGAAAAATTCTTCGATATACTTATTATACAAACTCTAATGAACGTGGTAACATCAAAATATTACATTCGATCTTCAATTGTTTTTTAGTTTTTTGATAATAATTCTGTAATTAATGATCTAATTTAAAAAATTCGTCGATATTCTTGTTATACTCAGTCCAATGAACGCGATAACGTTAAAAAATAAATTCGATCTTCAATTGTTTTTCAGTTTTTTGACAATAATTCTGTAATTAATGATCTAATTTGAGAAATTCTTCGATATTATTATTATACCCAGTCCAATGAACGCGTTAATGTTAAAAAATGAAATTCGATCTTCAATTGTTTTTTAGTTTTCTGACTATAATTCTGTAATTAATGATCTAATTTTAAAAATTCTTCCATAATCTTGTTATATACACTCAAATGGACGCAATAACGTCAAAAAATGAAATTCGATCTTCAATTGTTTTTCAGTTTTTTGACAATAATTCTATAAATATTGATCTAATTTGAAAAATTCTTCCATAATCTTGTTATATACACTCAAATGGACGCAATAACGTCAAAAAATGAAATTCGATCTTCAATTGTTTTTCAGTTATTTCACGATAATTTTGAAATTATTGATCCAATTTGAAAAATTCTTCGATATTATTGTTATACTCAATCCAATAAACGCGTTAATGTTAAAAAATTAAATTCGATCTTCAATTGTTTTTCAGTTTTTTGACGATAATTCTGTAATTAATGATCTAATTTGAGAAATTCTTCGATATTCTTGTTATACACACTCCAATGAACGCAATAACGTCAAAAAATGAAATTCGATCTTCAATTGTTTTTCAGTTTTTTTATTATATTCTGTAATTAATGATCTAATTTTAAAAATTCTTCGATATTATTGTTATACACACTCCAATGAACGCAATAACGTCAAAAAAATGAAATTCGATCTTCAATTGTTTTTCAGTTTTTTTCACGATAATTCTGAAATTATTGATCTAATTTAAAAAATTCTTCGATATTATTGTTATACTCAATCCAACGAACGCGATAACGTTAGAAAATAAATTCGATCTTCAATTGTTTTTAAGTTTTTTAACTATAATTCTGAAATTATTGATCTAATTTGAAAAATTCTTCGATATTATTGTTATTCTCAGTCCAATGAACGCGTTAATGTTAAAAAATTAAATTCGATCTTCAATTGTTTTTTAGTTTTTTTACCATAATTCTGAAATTATTGATCTAATTTGAAAAATTCTTCCATAATCTTGTTATATACACTCAAATGAACGCAATAACGTCAAAAAATGAAATTCGATCTTCAATTGTTTTTCAGTTTTTTGACGATAATTCTGTAAATATTTATCTAATTTGAAAAACTCTTCGATATTATTGTTATACTCAATTCAATGAACGCGATTACGTTAAAAAATAAATTCGATCTTCAATTGTTTTTAAGTTTTTTAACTATAATTGTGGAATTAATGATCCAAATTGAAAAATTCTTCGATATTCCTGTAATACACCTTCCAATAAGGGTGATGGCGCCAAATAATGAAATTTAATGTTCAATTGTTTTTCATTTTTTTGTTGATAATTATGGAACCGAGGCTTAAATTTGATTTTTTTTTCGATATCTTTGTTATACATGCGCATTCTAACCAAAGTAATTTGATTTTATTTTCATAACTCTCTGGTATCCCCCAAGTTTCGGCACTACAGCAATTTCGTGATGTAACGGTGTAATCGGTCGCAATTACCCGAAAATATCAACCGGCGGCGGTCGTACGAAATGAGAGATAAATACTGGGGAGCGCAATAAAAGAAAAGGAAGTGGTGATGTAACCGAACATGGACGACGACCCACGCTCGGGCGAAATGTCGAGAAAGAAAGTTTTTGCTTCCTTTTCCGTGCACCAATTATTACCTTTTTTTTTGTTTCGCCGATGTTGTTGATAGCTCTTTCTCTCGTACACGAATTTAATTTATCTCTTTAATAGAGAGAATAGTTGCGACCGTTACTACGTGGTAATCCATACTTACACTGAATTGAAAAATTCACCAAAAAATAAAATTTTTCAATACAGTTATCTCTTTGATATTAACAAGGTTACTCGTAAGTTCTTTGTTTTCAAATAAGGCTTTTATGATTTTGTTACCAGTAGTTTATTAAATATAGAAAAATCTTAAATATAAAAGATGGTTAAAATGGAAGAAAAAATTTTAATGTACATTTTTTTATTTCGATTGCGATTTTCACTCTTTTATAAAACTTTTGGTGTTTTACGTGGGTGAACTCGTTTACGTTGTGCGATTATGCGGGCGAAATTTGCTTTCTTTCCTTTTTTTTATATATATAAACGTATCCAATTTTTAGAGGTATACGAGCGATGTGGGTTAATCGAATCGTTTCAATTTTCGAAATTTTCTGCATTTGCATATTTCACATCGCGGATCGATTATTACGCGAACGAACGGGGGGGAGAGGATTTACGGAATCATCATCCGTTATTCGGGTACGAGTCGTTGCACTCGCCACGATCTTGTCCTAGAACGATGATGGTATCACACGGGTATCGCGAATTGGTACCACCAATTCATTAAATATTTTATTGCTCGAATAATTTTGCGTTTACTGTTTTGAGATTAATGCCTATCCAATGAAGTATGTGATGTTTCTCCCTTTTAAGGATTTAAACAATATCTTCACTTGTTTTCAAGCGTTTGCAAAAAAAAAATGAAAGAAGGTTAATTATGTGATTAACGCTTGATGCACTATCTTTCGACAGGCCGACCCACATACCAAATAAAACGAAACAACACCACAAAAAAAAATCGACGCGTTTCGCACAATCGCCTTATTGTATGGTTGCGAATGAACCCATTACGAAAAAAAAAGAAGAACGCCAACAATCGCGTAACCCAGTTGCATAAAAATTAAGTTAATGTTACGCATCGGATGCGGGTTTTTAAATTTTTTGGTTTTAGTTTTTGCGAAACGCGATCCTTGAGAACGTTCTAAAATCCTTTAACAAAACAACGAATCTTCTTAATTAAGTACTACTAACCACTACCATTTTAACAATAAATGTATTTCGAAGTGATTAGTCAATTAATAAATTAGAAAACAATATAACAATTGATTGTGTTGTGTTTTATTTTAATTGTAAACTAGAATACTTGTGATGGTGCGATTATTCGAATAAATCCGTTATAATTGGACGACGGCGACGACGACGAAAAAAAAAAGAACAAAAGAAAGTCGATTAAAATAAAACAATCGCGATTGCTTCGTTTTATTTTCTTTTTATCGTACCGTGTCGTCGAGTGACTAACGAGTAAGTAGAAACTAATTGGAACGATTTTATCAATTAGTTGGAAGCGTTTCTAGGTGATAGGGTTAATATTATTCGAAACTTTAATTTAGGTACGACATTTATTTAACCTCTAACAGAGAAATCTGTCTTAGAATATAATATTTATCATTGATAGAATACTAAGAGTACTAACAAAATAAAATATTCAGTAACAATAAGTTATAAAGCGAAAAGTACTACTTAAAAATTATAATAGCATTTAGTTATTGTATTGTATTTAACCTTTATCTAACATGCATTACATAAATAAATATATAATTATACACAAACGTAGTGATTATTTATGGTTAAAACATAATCATTTTTTTTTTCAATTCAGTGTGACCACTGTATTTGTTTAACTTAAAAATATTACTTTCATCACTTTAAATACATAAATTTTAACATTTTCAATACGTAAATATTAACGATCATTAAAGTTCTACCTGTAGCTGTGTGAGCTTTCCCACTCCCGACTAGTTTAGTTGTTTTTTTTTTATATAATTATTTTTTTGCATAAGAGCAATTAATTTTCTCCGAGTTTAATTAGAAATTTATCGCGTAATCGCCACTATGCAAATGAATGGTGGCTCATTTTTTTTAGTATGTATTTATTGCTCCACGTTTCGGGTTATTAATTAATAAATTGATGAAGTAAGAAAAAAAAATTAACGTAAGACTTGAAAAATTTAATCGAGCGACGGACGTTGAATGAAAATTTAAAAAAAGATGGTATCGAGTGAAAATGCGAAAGACGAGGAAGCGCAGTCACGCTCTGATACTCGTATTAATAATAATAATGATAATCTACCGTAAATTCATGGTAAACTGAACGCTTAAAAGTTCTTCTTTTTTATTATTAAATTATATTTTCCAATAAAATATTTCAATAGTATGAATAATAATAAAAATTGTAATTAATTCTAATCTAATGGATAACTAAAAGTTATCTTAAACAGATGAAACAATTAGTGTAGTAAAAAATATATGTAGGGTGGGTGGGTGTCCTCTATCCTACTTTCCAATCAATAAAGTTTATACGAGGGTCGTTACTTAAAATAAATTTAACTATACAACGTTTTAAAATTTGATTACATTAATGGTTTCTTTAAAACGAATTAATCCCGAGAAACCCTCGCGTGAGTTTTACTGGTTAGAGGGTGTGATAGAGGCCACCCACCCACCCTACATATGTATTAAAACTTTAACTACAACTACGGTTTTCAATTTTTGAAAATTTCGCCAGCAATACTGAGATAATTTTTAGAAAATCAAACAGGTGATTGTGACTAAAGTACGCATGTATATGTATGGTGGGTGGGTGGCCTCTATAACACCCTCCAATCAGTAAAACTTATGTGAGTGTCTTCATTTAAAGTAAAATTAATCACAGAACGTATTTAAATTTTATTTTTTACATTAATATCTTCTCTAATTCAATTTCTTCTCGAGAAACCCTCGCGTATGTTTTATTAAATGGAGGGTGTGATAGAGGCCACCCACCCACCCTACATATACAATCAAACTTCAACTACATTTACGATTTTGATCTTTGTAAGTATCATCAGTAATTCTGATGAAATTATCAAAAAATTATACAGATGAATGTGACTTAAGTACACAGGTATATGTAGGGTGGGTGGGTGGCCTCGAACCCACCCTCTAATTATTAAAACATACGTTAAAGTCTTAAAAAAATAATTAATTTAATCGTAGAAAGATTTAAACATGATTATTTACATTAATACTTTCTTAAATACAATTATTATCCGAGAAACCCTCACGTATGTTTTACTGGTTGGAGGGTGTGATAGAGGCCACCCACCCACCCTACATATATATTGAAACATTAACTACAACTACAGTTTTAAATTTTTGGAAATTTCACCAGCAATTCTGAGATAATTTTTTGAAAATCAAATAGGTGATTGTGACTAAAGTACGCATGTATATGTAGGGTGGGTGGGTGGCCTCTATCACACCTTCCAATCAGTAAAACTTATGTAAGGGTCTTGACTTGAAGTAAAATTAACCACACTACGTATTTAACCTTTTTTAATTGTATTAATCATTTCTTCAATTCAATTTTTTCCCGATAAATCCTCGCGTATGTTTTATTGAATGAATGGTGCGATAGAGGCCGCCCACCCACCCTACATATATATTGAAACTTTAACTGCAACTACGGTTTTTAATTTTTGGAAATTTCACCAGAAATACTGATGTAATTTTCAGAAAATCAAACAAGTGATTGTGATTTAAGTACAAATGTATATGTAAGGTGGGTGGGTGGCCCTCTGTCACACCCTCCAATCAGTAAAACTCTCGCGAAGGATTCGACTTAAAATTCAAATAACCACAGAACGTGTTTAAACTTGATTAATTATATGAATATTTTTTCCTATGAGATTTTTTCTTGAGAAACCCTCGCGTATGATTAATTGATGGGAGGGTGGGATAGAGGCCACCCACCCACCCTACATATACAATTAAACTTCAACTAAAATTACAATTTTGATTTTTGTAAACATTATCAGTAATTCTGATGAAATTATCAAAAATTCCTAAAGATGATTGTGACTTGAGTACACAGATATATGTAGGGTGGGTGTCCTCGAACCCACCCTCCAATTATTAAAACATACGCGAGGGTCTTAAATTTAAAATAAATATAATCGTAGAACAATTTAAAAATTATTATTTATATTAATATTTTCTGATACACTGATTATTAGAGAACACTCGCGTATGTTTTACGGATTGGAGGGTGTGATAGAGGCCACCCACCCACCCTACATCTACATTGAAACTTTAACTACAACTATGGTTTTTAATTTTTATAAATTTCACTAGCATTACTGTGTTAATTTTTTAGAAAATCACACAGGTGATTGTGACTGAAGTTCACATGTATATGTAGGGTGGGTGGGTGGCCTCTATCACACCCTTCAATCAGTAAAACTTATGTGAGGGTTTTTACTTTAAGTAAAATTAATCAAAGAATGTATTTAAATTTTATTATTTGTATGAAAATTTTCTCTAATTCAGTTTCTTCCCGAGAAACCCTTGCGTATGTTTTATTGAATGGAAGGTAGGAGAGAGGCCACCCACCCACCCTACATATACATTTGTACTTAAGTCACAATTACTTGTTTGATTTTGTGAAAATTACATCAGTATTTCTGGTGAAATTTCCAAAAATTAAAAACCGTAGTTTTAGTTAAAGTTTCAATATATATGTAGGGTGGGTGGGTGGCCTCTATTCCACCTTGCATTCAATGAAACATACGCTAGGGTTTCTCGGGAAGAAATTGGATGGGTGACCTCTATCACACCCTCCAATTAATAAAACTTATGTGAGGGTCTTCACTTAAAGTAATATTAACCACACCACATATTTAAACCTTTTTAACTGTATTAATCATTTTTTCAATTCAATTTCTTTGTTAGAAACACTCGCGTGTGTTTTATTGAATGGAGGGTAGAATAGAGGCCACCCATCCACCCTACATATTCAATTAAACTTCAACTGCATTTACGATTCTGACTTTTGTAAACATTATCAAAAATCCTGATGCAATTATCAAAAAAATTGTACAGGCGATTGTGACTTAAGTACACAGTTATATGTAGGGTGGGTGGGCGTCCTTCATTACGTAAAGCAAACGCGATGGTCTAAAAACTTGAAATAAATTTAATCATAGAACGATTTAAATATTAATATTTATATTAATATTTTCTGATACACTGATCAACCGAGAACACTTGTTGATGTTTTACTGATTAGAGGGTGTGTTCGAGGCCACCCACCCACCCTACATAAGCACTGAAACTTTAACTATAACTATGGTTTTCAATTTTTGGAAATTTCACTAGCAATACTAAGATAATTTTTAGAAAATCGAACAGGTAATTGTGACTGAAGTACACAAATATATGTAGGGTGGGTGGGTGTCCTCTATCACACCCTCCAATCAGTAAAACTTATGTGACGGTCTTAACTTGAAGTAAAATTAACAACAACACGTATTTAAACTTTTTTAACTGTATTAATCATTTCTTCAATTCAATTTCTTCCCGAGAAACCCTCGCGTATATTTAACTGAATGGAGGGTGGGATAGAGGCCACCCACCCACCCTACATATACAATTAAACTTCAGCTACATTTATGATTTGGATTTTTCTGAACATATTAGTAATTCTGATGAAATTATCAAAAAATTATACAGGTGAATGTGACTTAAGCACACAGGAATATGTAGGGTGGGTGGGTGGCATCGAACCCACCCTCCAATTATTAAAACATACGCGAGGGTCTTAAACATTAAATAATTTTAAACATCGAACGATTTATACATTATTATTTACATTAAGATTTTCTGATACATTGATTATCCGAGAACACATGCTGATGTTTTATTGATTGGAGGGTGTGTTCGAGGCCTCCCACCCACCCTACATATGTATTAAAACTTTAACTACAGCTACGGTTTTTATTTTTTGAAAATTTCACCAAAAATACTGATGTAATTTTCATAAAATCAAACAAGTAATTGTTATTTAAGTACAAATGTATATGTAGGGTGGGTGAATGGCCACTAAAACACCCTCCAATCAGTAAAACTTATATGAGCGTCTTTATGTAAAATAAATTTAGACTATAGAACGTTTTAAAATTAGATTACATTAATAGCTTCTTTAAAATTGAATTCTTTCAGAGAAACCCTCGCGTGTTTAATGTTTTAATAATTAGAGGGTGGATTTAAAGACACCCACCCACCCTACATATACAATAAAACTTAAACTAAAACTCTGTTGTATTTCCTTAAACATATCGGGAGTAAAACTGTTATAAGTGCAATGAAACTAAAGCAGTGTCAGTGATGGAAGTTTCAATGTATATGTAGGGTGGGTGGGTGGCCTCTATCCCACCCACCAACCAGTAAAATTTACACGAGTATTTTACTGAAATTTTCCTATATCATCCAATAAGTGTAATTTTATTCCTTTCATTTTATTGCATTTTCATATCTCTAACAGAATAATTTAATACTCTTTAAGTTTTATTTAAAATTTCTATTAATTTTTGTTTGATAGTCATGTATATTTAATACTTCATTCTCTTCAATTTTACAGTTTTAAAATTTTGCTGCTAATTTAAAAGTTAAGTGATTTTTTTTCCAGAATATTTCGAAGATTTCTCAGAAATTGATTTATTGATTAGTTCTCATCTTTAAAAAAAAAAACCTAACATTTTCCAGCACTTTTTTCCAAATTTCTCCAGCAATTCTGTAAGGTTTCTCAAATTTTTCCTTTATTATTGCTAGATGTTTCCAGAAATCACTCTTCTAAATTAATTTAATTTCGTATTATTGTAATATTAAATGTTTTCCAGTGTTAGTTTCTAGTAGTAGTAGTAGTAGTGTTTGGCTATCGACCACGTGGTCCTTCTGCCATGTGTTATTTGTGTATGTCAGGGAAGATTTTGCCAGTAATTTCGTTTCTAAGTATCCAGAATTTTTTTGAGGCTTCTAGATTCTTTCATGAATTTTTTTTTCTATATTTCCTTTTTGTGTTCAGAATTTTCCACAAAGTTCTGAACAAAATTTGTACTGAAGAAAGAAAAAAGGATCACTTTGTTTTACCACTTTTTATTTAAAAAATTACACGTGACTATAGTTTCGACTATCAACTAGTCATTATCAAACATAAAGTATTTTAAAGTTTTCTTTCTTCAATATACTCAAGATGTACCACAAAGTAAACGCCTCCACAATTAAACATTTAAAATTTGCACTATTACCCTCTAATCAATAGAATACAAGCGCGAGTCTTACTAAAAATTTCTATATTATCAAGACGTGTAATTAATTATATTTCCTTTATTTTAGGCTTTGTTTTTAAAATTATTTTTTTCAATTATCGCCGTTTATAATATAGACATTGGAGGGTGGGATAGAGGCCACCCACCCACCCCACATATACAATGAAACTTTAACTATAACTATGGTTTTTAATTTTTTAAACATTACAGTTTTACAGTTTTAATTTTCAAAAAATCAAATGTATGATTGTGACTTAAGTACACTTAATTATGTAGGATGGGTGGGTGGCCTCTATCACACCGATTACTAAAATGTATGTGAAGGTCTTGACTGAAAGTAAAATTAATCACTTTATTAATTATATGAATATTATCTTTAATCCAATTTCATTTCGAGAAATCCTAGCGTATATTTTACAAAATCTAGGGTGTGACAGAGATAACCCACCCACCCATTAATTAGTTTACATACATTTGCATTATACCGTTGCGTCCTGAATATAATCAAACAAACTCAGAAACAATCACGTGACCAGAATACAATTATTATTAAAGAACGAAACAAGGATAGAAAAAATGTTACATGAACGGAAGACGACCAAATAGGTAAAGTATATCGATTGCAATCGATGGATATTGTTTGTTGTTTGTTGCATTGTTTCAATGGTATCTTCGATTTTCATAACCTTGACTGAATTTTGCTGGTCTTAATAAATAAAGTTATTAAAACTGTTGTAAGATATCGAAAAATTCTACTATCGGCGTCTATTATTAGTGTGAACTAACCTCATATTATATATAAACCTATTTATTATAAGTTTGGTTAAAATAGTTGATTTAATTTAATCATTTTTGAAGTCATTAACATTTTTATATATAACTGAATGCGTATTAAAATCGACACTAGTAAATATTGTTAATTTATTTAAAAATGTTTATTAAACATCTCCGAGCTTGTATCGATTGTCAATTTTTAATTCAAAGAATTTCAATTATTACCTGTTGAAAGACGTTCAATTGTTTCGGCACTTTGTCAATTTTAGTTTAGTTATTGTTTTAATCGTTAGTTTAAAATATAATATACCGAATATAAATATAATACAGCCTTATAAACTTTGAAAAAAATCTTGGTGATTATTTTATTCTAGCGTACTATTGACGTACCACAATGTATAAGTGCAGTGACCTGGCGTACTCCCGACCTACCTTAATCAACTACGCGTTGATAGGTCAAGAGTACGCTAGTTCAAGTCTACAATCAATTAAGGCTAAAAATGTTCTAGTTTTCTTTATTTTTAGTAATAAATATCTGTTGTCTTAACAATTCTTATTATTGTTCAAATTATATTACTAGAAATTATTTGAAAACTATACCAATATCCACAACATCATTTTTTATAATTTCGTTTCTATCTTGATAGAAAGTGATAGAAACTAACAGATAAAAAAATCTCAACTGACAACTTTCTTATCAATTATTAATAATTATTATTTTATAAACGTTTATTTGTACTAAATACAGTAATTAATTATTAATATAATCCTAATAGAGAATAGAATAGAAATTAATTTACCTGAAATTCAACTCTTCAAATCAAATATTTATTGAATTATTTTGTTACACGTTAAAGTCAAATAAGTTTTAAGGAGCAAAGAATATTGTATATTTATGTATTCTCAAAATAATACAAATGTAAAATGAATTTTATTAGTTTATTCTGGAAGATCAGATGAATTTCGAGATTTATTAACAAAATTCCAAAACAGCTTAGAATTCTTATTTATGTTTGCTTCCATATGGTTAATATAGTGGACGCCCACACACCCTACATAAATATTTTTAACTTTAATCATAATCACAGTTTTAGGTTTACAAAACTACAACAATATTACTATTGGTATTTCTGAAGGACCTCTACGATGTAATAGTTTAAATTTATGTGAATATGTAGGGTGGATGGGTGACCAAGATTCCACCCTCCAATTTTATAAATACTACTTACGATTTCTTTCAAGGAAACATTGTATTACAGGAAATATTAATTAAGAAATTAAATAATATAAAAGCGTTTTGTGATTAATTTATTATAGGTAAAACTCTCGCGTATGTTTTACTAATTGAAGGGTGGGATAGAGGCCACCCAACCACCCTACATAAACATTGAAATTTCAATCACAATCACTGTTTTAGTTTCCATAAACATCAACATTGTTACTATTGGTGTTTGAAAAAAAAAATGTAAACGCTGAAATATTTTTAATTTTTGTGTATATGTAGGGTGGGTGGGTGGCCTGTATAACACCCTCCAATCAGTAAAACATAAGAAGCGGTTTGCTGTATAATAAATTAACCACAAAACGCTTGATTGAATTACAATTCTTTACAATTTTGAATGAAAAAATATCGTCACTAGTATTTATTTATATATGAAAGGTGGGTAGGTGGCTACTATTTCATCCTCCAATTTAATAAATACTAATGGCGACTTTTTCGTAGGAAACATTGTATAAGAGAAGGTATTAATTAAGAAATCAATTAATTTAAATCATTTTGTGATTAATTTATTTTAAACTAAAACCCTCGTTTAGGTTTTACTGATTGAAAGGTGGGATAGAGGCCACCCACCCACCCTACATATACATTGAAACTTCAATCACAATCACTGATTTAGTTTACATAAACATCAACATTATAATTACTGTTGTGTTGTTTTTTAATTAATATTTCCTCTTACATAACGTTTCTTAGAAAAAAAATCACTAGTATTTATTTATTTGAAGGGTGGGATAGTGGACATCCACCCATCCTACATAAATATTTTCAATTATAATCACAATCACTGTCTTAGTTCAATAAACTACAACAATATTACTGTTGGTGTTTCTGAAGGATTTTTATTATTAAATAGCTTAAATTTGTGTACATATGAAAGAAGGGTGGGAGCCATTATCCCACCCTCTAATTTAATAAATACTAGCGACGATTTCTTTCAAAGAATTATTGCATAATAGGAAATATTAATTAAGAAATTAAATAATGTTAAAGCGTTTTGTGATTAATTTATTTTTAACTAAAACCTTTGCGTATGTTTTACTGATTGGAGGGTGGGATAGAGGCCACCCACCCACCCTACATATACATTGAAACTTCAATCACAATCACTGTTTTAGTTTCCATAAACATCAACATTATAATTATTGATATTTGAAAAAAAACTTAAACGCTGAAGTGGTTTTAATTTTTGTGTATATGTAGGGTGAGTGGGTGGCCTCTATTCCACCCTCCAATCAGTAAAACATACGCGAGGGTTTCAGTTTAAAATAAATTAATCACAAAACGCTTCAACATTATTTACTTTCTTAATTATATAATATTTCCTAGAAAAAATTTGTCACCACTGTTTATTCATTTGGAAGGTGGAACAGTGGACACCCACCCACACTACATAAATATTTTCAACTATAATCATAATCACTGCTTTAGTTCAATAAACTACAGCAATATTGCCATTGTTGTTTTTGAAGGATTTTCACGATTAAAAGCTTAAATTTGCGTATATATGTAGGGTGGGTGGGAGCTATTATCCCGCCCTCTAATTTTATAAATACTAGTGTGGATTTCTTACAAAGAATTATGTACAACAGAAAATATTATTTAGGAAATTAAATAATCTTTAAGAGTTTTGTGATTAATTTATTATAAGTAAAACTCTCGTTTATGTTTTACTGATTGAAGGGTGGGATAGAGGCCACCCACCCACCCTACATGTACATTGAAAATTCATTCACAATTACTGTTGAAGTTTCCATGAACATCAACATTTTTATTACTGATGTTTAAAAAAATTTAAACACTGAAGTAATTTTAAGTTTTATGTATATGTAGGGTGGGTGGGTGGCTTCTATCCCACCCTCCAATCAGTAAAACATACGTGAGGGTTTTACCTAAAAATAAATTAATCACAAAACGATTCAACATTACTTAAATTCATTATTGATATTTCCTTTTTACGATTTTTAATTGAAAAAAAAAAACAATTGTCGCTAGTTTTGGGGGGTGAGACATTGTACACCCACCCTTCATAATTATTTTCAACTTTAATCACAATCACGGTTTTAACTTCAATAAACTACAACAATATTATTGTTGGCTTTTCTGAATTGCATCTGCGATGAAATAGTTTATGTTTGTATGTATGTGTAGGGAGGGTGGGTGGCCGCTATCTCACCCTCTAATTGAATAAATACTAATGGCAATTTTTTCATTTATTAATTATACTAGCAACGATTAATAAAATGTACAAAAGAAAATGAAAATAATGAAATCAAATATTCAAATAAGCGTTTTATGATTAATTTATTTTAACTAAAATCCTCGCGTATGTTTTACTGATTGGAGGGTGGTATAAAGGCCACCCACCCACCCTACATATACATTGAAACTTTAATCACAATCACTGATCTAGTTTCCATAAACATCAACATTTTTAATACTGTTGTGAAAAAAAAACATATAAGCTGAAGTGGTTTTAATTTTTTTGTATATGTAGGGTGGGTGGGTGGCCTCTATTCCACCCTCCAATCAGTAAAACATACGCGAGGGTTTCAATTTAAAATAAATTAATCACAAAACGCTTCAACATTATTTAATTTCTTAATTATATAATATTTCCTAGAAAAAATTTGTCACCACTGTTTATTCATTTGGAAGGTGGGACAGTGGACACCCACCCACACTACATAAATATTTTCAATTATAATCACAATCACTGGCTTATTTCAATAAACTACAACAATATTACTGTTGGTGTTTATGAAGGATTTTTATGATGAAATAGCTTACGTTTGCATATATGTGTTGGGGGGGAGCTATTATCCCACCCTCTAATTTTATAAATACTAGTGTGGATTTCTTACAAAGAATTATGTACAACAGAAAATATTATTTAGGAAATTAAATAATCTCTAAGAGTTTTGTGATTAATTTATTTTAACTAAAACCCTCGCGTATGTTTTACTGATTGGAGGGTGGGATAGAGGCCACCCACCCACCCTACATATATAAAACTTCAATCACAATTACAGTTTTAGTTTCCATAAACATCAATATTGTTATTACTGATGTTTGAAAAAGAACTTAAACGCTGAAGTGGTTTTAATTTTTGTGTATATGTAGGGTGGGTGGGTGGCCTCTATCACACTCCAATCAGTAAAACATACACGAGGGTTTTAGCTATAATTAATTAATCACAAAACGCTTCAACATTACTTAATTTTTTAATTAATATTTCCTCTTATATATTAATTTCATTATTGATATTTCCTTTTATACAATTTTTGGTTTTGAAAAAAAAAAGACGCTAATATGTATTTAATTGGAAAGTGGGATGGTAACCACCTACACACCCTACATAACCATTTTCAATTTTAATCAAAATCACTGCTTTTATTTCCACAAACTAGAGTAATATTACTTCCGATGTTTTTATAAAACCTCTATGATGAAATGGTTAAAGTTTCTATGTATAAGTAGGGTGGGTGGGTTGCTGTTATCCCATCTTCAAATTAATAAATATTAGCGGCGATTACAAAAATAAAATGTATAAAACAAAATGAAAATAATGAAATGAAGTAAAGTAAAAGCGTTTTATGAATAAATTATTTCAGGTAAAACCCTCACGTAGGTTTTAATGATTAGAGGGTAGGATAGAGGCCACCCACCCACCCTACATATACATACAAATTAAAATTTCTTCAGCTTTTAAGTTTTTTTTTCACACCACTAATAATAATGTTAAAGTTTTTACTTAATTAAAACACAGTTATATTCCTTTCTTCTAACTCTAGTTAGCTATTGATAATGGGTACATAATGCCTGAAATGTACATTTAGCTGTGAAAAAATAAAAAGTGAAGGACGGAATATAACTGTGTTTTAATTAAGTGATATTAACTTTCACGTACTCAAGTAACTACATTAATGTTAAAGTTTATGAAAACTAAAACAGTGATTGTGATTGAAGTTTCAATGTATATGTAGGGTAGGTGGGAGGCCTTTATCCCACCATCTAATCAGTAAAACATACGCGAGAGTTTTACCTATAATAAATTATCTACAAAACGCTTTTACGTTATTTAATATTTTAATTAATATTTTCAGTTATTCGTTTCTTTGAGAAAAAAAAAACGTCATTAGTATTTATTAATTCGGAGGGTGGGATAGTAACTACATACTCACCTTACATATACGCACAAACGTAAACTATTTCATCATAAAGGATGTCCACTATTCCACCCTCCAATTAAATAAATACTAGCGACATTTTTTATAATGGAAAAAAGTAAAGAATTGTAATTCAATCAAATAATGTTGAAGCGTTTTGTGATTAATTTACTTTAACTAAAACCCTCGCGTATGTTTTACTGATTGAAGGGTGGATAGAGGCCACCCACCGACCCTACATATACATTGAAACTTCAATCACAATCACTGTTTTAGTTTCCTTAAACATAACCATTGTTATTATTGGTGTTTAAAAAAAAAGCGTAAACTGAAGTAATTTTAATATTTATGTATATGTAGGGTGGGTGGGTGGCCTCTATCCTACCCTCCAATCAATAAAACATACGCGAGGGTTATAGTTAAAAGTAAATTAATCACAAAACGCGTTAACATCACTTAATTTCTTAATTAATATTTCCTCTTATATATTGTTTTCTAGAAAAAAAAATGTCACTAGTATTTATTCATTTTGAGGGTGGAATAGTGGAGACCCACCAACCCTACATAAAAATTTTCAATTTTAATCATAATAACTGTTTTAGTTAAATTAATTACAAAAATATTACAATTAGTATTTCTAAAGGTCCTCTACAATGTAATATTTTAAGTTTATGTGTATATGTAGAGTGGGTGGGTGGTCACTAACCCACCCTCCAGTTGAATACATACTAGAGGCAATTTTAATTAATTAATCATTGTGTAATTGGAAATATTAATTAAAAAATTAAATCATGTAAAAGCGTTTTGTGGCTAATTTATCATAAGTAAAACTCTCGCGTATGTTTTAATAATTAGAGGGTGGGATAGAGGCCACCCACCCACCCTACATAAACATTGAAATTTCAATCACAATTACTGTTTTAGTTTCCATAAACATCAACATTATAATTAGTGTTGTGAAAAAAAAAACTTATAAGCTGAAGTGGTTTTAATTTTTTTGTATATGTAGGGTGGGTGGGTGGCCTCTATTCCACCCTCCAATCAGTAAAACATACGCGAGGGTTTCAATTTAAAATAAATTAATCACAAAACGCTTCAACATTATTTAATTTCTTAATTATATAATATTTCCTAGAAAAAAATTGTCACCACTGTTTATTCATTTGGAAGGTGGGACAGTGGACACCCACCCACCCTACATAAATATTTTCAATTATAATCACAATCACTGGCTTAGTTTAATAAACTACAACGATATTACTGTTGGTGTTTCTGAAGGATTTTTACGATTAAATAGCTTAAGTTTGCGTATATGTGTAGGGTGGGTGGGAGCTATTATCCCACCCTCTAATTTTATAAATACTAGTGTGGATTTCTTACAAAGAATTATGTACAATAGAAAATATTATTTAGGAAATTAAATAATCTTTAAGAGTTTTGTGATTAATTTATTATAAGTAAAACTCTCGTTTATGTTTTACTGATTGGAGGGTGGGATAAAGGCCACCCACCCACCCTACATATACAATAAAACTTCTATCACAATTAGAGTTTTAGTTTCCATAATCATCAACATTATAATTACTGATGTTTAAAAAAAAACTTAAACGCTGAAGTACTTTTAATTTTTGTGCATATGTAGGGTGGGTAGGTAGCCTCTATCCCACCCTCCAACCAGTAAAACATACGTGAGGGTTTTAGTTATAATAAATTAATCACAAAACGCTTTAACATTTTTTAATTAACATTTTCTCTTACATAGCGTTTCTTAGAAAAAAAATCACTAGTATTTATTTATTTAGAGGGTGGGATAGTGGACACCCACCAACCCTACATAAATATTTTCAACTGTAATCACAATCACTGCTTTAGTTCAATAAACTACAGCAATATTACGATTGGTGTTTCTGGAATATTTTTATGTTTAAAAAGCTTAAGTTTGCGTATATATGTAGGGTGGGTGGGAGCCATTATCCCACCCTCTAATTTTATAAATACTAGCGACGGTTTCTTTAGAAGAATTATTGCATAACAGGAAATATTAATTAGGAAATAAAATAATGTTAAAGCGTTTTGTGATTAATTTATTTTAGGTGAAACCCTCAGGTAGGTTTTACTGATTTGAGGGTGGGATAGAGGCCACCCACCCACCCTACATATACATTGAAACTTCAATCACAATCACTGTTTAAGTTTCCACAAACATCAACATTGTTTTTACTGGTGTTTAAAAAACCCTTACACACTGAAGTGATTTTAATTTTTTTGTATATGTAGGGTGGGTGGGTGGCCTCTATCCCACCCTCCAAACAGTAAAACATACGCGAGAGTTTAGTTAAAAATAAATTAATCACAAAACGCTTAAACTTTATTTGATTGAATTGCAATTCTTTACAATTTTGAATGAAAAAATATCGTCGGTAGTATTTATTTATATATGAAAGGTGGATAGGTGGCTACTTTTTCACCCTCCAATTTTATAAATACTAATGGTGACTTTTTTCTGGAAAACATTGTATAAGAGAAAGTATTAATTAAGAAATTAATTAATTTAAATCGTTTTGTGATTAATTTATTTTAAACTTAAACCCTCGCGTATGTTTTACTGATTGGAGGGTGTGATAGAGGCCACCCACCCACCCTACATATACATTGAAACTTCAATCACAATTTCTGTTATAGTTTTCACAAACATCAACATTATTATTAATGGTGTTTGAAACAAAACTCAAACACTGAAGTAATTTTGATTTTTATGTATATGTAGGGTGGGTGGGTGGCCTCTATCCACCCTCCAATCAGTAAAACATGCGCGAGGGTTTTAGTTAAAAATAAATTAATCACAAAACGCTTTAATATTACTTGATTAAATTACAATTCTTTGCATTTTTTTTTATTTAAAAAAATGTCGCTAGTATTTGTTTACTTGGAAGGTGGAATAGTGGACACCCATCCACCTCTATGATGAAATAATTTACGTTAGTGTGTATATGTAAGGTGAGTATGTAGTTGCAATCCTACCCTCTGAATTAATAAATACTAATGTTGATTTTTTTCTCAAATAAACATTGTATAAGTATTAATTAAAATATTAAATAGTGTAAAAGCGTTTTGTGATTAATTTATTATAGGTAAAACCCTCGCATATGTTTTACTGATTGGAGGGTGGGATAGAGGCCACCCACCCACCCTACATATACATTGAAACTTCAATCACAATTACTGTTTAAGTTTCCACAAACATCAACATTGTTTTTACTGGTGTTTAAAAAACCCTTACACACTGAAGTGATTTTAATTTTTTTGTATATGTAGGGTGGGTGGGTGGCCACTATCCCACCCTCCAACCAGTAAAATCTACGCGAGGGATTTACCTGAAATAATTTATTCATAAAACGCTTTTACTTTACTTAATTTTATTATTTTCATTTTGTTTTATACATTTTTTTTTTGTAATCATCGCTACTATTTATTAATTTGAAGGTGGAATAATAGCAACACACCCACCCTACATAAACATATAAACTCGAACCATTTCGTCATAAAGGTTTTCAGAAACATCAGAAATAATATAAATGTAGTTTGTGGAAACTAAAGCAGTGATTGTGATTAAAATTGAAAATGTTTATGTAGGGTGGGTGGGTGGCCACTATCCCACCCTCCAATTAAATAAATACTAGCGACGACTTTTTTCAAATTAAAAATAGTAAACAAGAAATTATTAATAATGCAATTAAGGAATGGTAAAGCGTTTTGTGATTATATTATTTTTAGTTCAAACCCTCGCGTAGGTTTTACTGATTGGAGGGTAGGATAGAGGCCACCCACCCACCCTACATATACAAAAAAATTAAAACCACTTCAGTGCTTAAGGTTTTTTTTAAACACCAGTAAAATCAATGCTGATGTTTATGGAAACTAAAACGGTGATGGTGATTGAAGTTTCAATGTATATGTAGGGTGGGTGGGTGGCCACTATCACACTCTACAACCAGTAAAACATAGAAACGAGTTAATTTATTAAAGCTTTAATATTAATTCCATTTAAAATAATAAATATTTTAATAAAACAGTAGTCATATATTTACAGAAAAGAAAAAATGAAGAAAGGATAATTCAATCTTAATTTTTATTCTTTACTTTCACAAAAACAAAAAACTAAATTGTTTATTCAAGTATAATGTGTTGCAATTATAAAGGACGTTGTAAAAATTATAAGAAATATAAACGATTAAATAAAAAAGATATATTTTCCACCAGTAATAATTTCCAGCAGAGGTTAATTATTAAATGAATTCAATTAGTCGAATTCATACATCTGTCTGTCATACATGTTCACACACACACACACACACACACACACACACACACACACATATTTTAAATAGAGTTTTTGCGCAGGCGGATGGACGGTCAAGTTCCGTTCGCGCTCGCAGGTCCGTTCATTATAATCAGCGGCGTCCGTGCGCGCGCGATCCTCACATGTTTCGTCCGGAATTCATTTGTTTCGCGAATTTAACGTAGAGAGATGAATGGGTGTAACGTGCGTGCGCGTTATTAATAGTGAATGATAATGCCCGGAGGGCATAACAATAACATTAACATTGTGTAACCGGCGCGAGGTGAAGAAATGATTGATTTAATCAACACCGGCGTCATCGACATAATCAGTGTTGTTGAGTGTAAGAACAAAACAAAAATAAAAGAGTTGTAGTACGAGCGTACGACCCACACACAATTAAACGAATGGATAACAGGTGTTGATTAAGTAACACATTAATGGTAAAAATTTGTTATTAAGGATTGATGAAGAAGAAATTTTATACACGTTTGAGGAACATTTCTTTCTGAACCGTTAGTTTGGATGTAAACAAATGCAAAGTGTACCATCGCCAATTATCATCATCATCACTGTCTTTACCGTTAATTAACGCCAATGAGTGGCATGATGATGGTGGTGTTGCGAGGTGAAGGAGGAGGAGGTGGAAAAGGAGGAAAAGTAGCGGTGGTTTTTACTGTAAATTTTCCGCGCTCGTGAAAACAATAGGAAAAACTGTTTGTCGGACAGGAAGAGGAATACGCGAAGAACTAGAAGGAGAAGGAGGAGGAAAAGTGGCGACTTAAATACCTACATACTGCCGCCGATGTGAGAGTATGCTCGTCGATAGCCAAGGTATTTAAAAATGGCCGCCCCCCGATTTGATTCGATTGTTTGTTTTCATTTCAACTTTCAAGTTGAAGTAATACTCGTATAATGATAGATTGTTTGATACATGAACTGAAATAATTTTATTCATTAGGTTGATACACCGTAATAAAATACAAGCAAACAAACAAAAAAAAACGGTGTATCCCGCTTGCTTTGATTACGGTTCTTTTTTCTTCTTATTATAAGTTGTTGGTTTTTTTCATAACACCATATGGATCCCGAGTGACCCCCTTTTATCTCCGGCGTCCGTTTCCTCTCCTTTCCTTTCTTTCTTTCCACCTAGCCGAGCAAACCGGCAAAATCATCCCGCCACCTTTTGCTCGCTTTGATGTCGTCGTCGGTGCGACGAGAGATTAAGAGCGGACGTCCTCACAATATGTTAATGCTACTAATAATCATTAAAAACAAACGAACGACTGTACATACGGTGGTTATTTTTTAGGAAATTAAAACTAAAACAGTATTGAAGAGTTCCAGTAATTTTCAGCTTAATACCACTGAAGATTAACTTTTTACAATCATTTAAACCGACGAATGCATTTTTTCCTTTCTTCACTTTTCAACTTTAAACCTCCACCATTTTATTCCCAGCTAAAATACGATGATTATTCTTTTAGAAAATCAAAGCTAGAATAGTAATGAAGATTTCTAGTAATTTTCAGCTTTAATCCACTGAAAATTAATTTTTTACAATTATTCAAACCGACGAATGCATTTTTGCATTTCTTCATTTTTCAACTTTAAACCTCCACCATTTTATTCCCTGCTAACATACGGTGATTATTCTTTCAGAAAATAAAAACTATAACAGTAGTGAATAGTTTTAGTAATTTTCAGCCTAATTCCACTGAAAATTATTTTTTTACAATTATCCAAACCGACGATTGAATTTTTTCATTTCTTCACTTTTCAACTTTAAACCTCTACCATTTCATTCCCATCTGAAATACGATGATTATTCTTTCGGTCAATCATAACTATAATAGCATTGAAGAGTTGTAGTAATTTTCATCCTAATTCCACTGAAAATTATTTTTTTACAATCAATCAAACCGACGATTGAATTTTTTCATTTCTTCACTTTTCAACTTTAAACCTCCACCATTTTATTCCCTGCTAACACACGTCGATTATTCTTTTAGGAAATCAAAACTAGAACAGTGAAGAATAGTTTTTATAATTTTTAACCTAATTCCACTGAAAGTAAATTTTTTATAATTATTCAAAACGACGAATGAATTTTTTCATTTCTTTACTTTTCAACTTTAAACCTCCACCATTTTATTCCCTCCTAACATACGGTGATTATTCTTTCAGGAAATCAAAACTAGAACAGTAGTGAAGAGTTTTGGCAATTTTCAGCCTAATTCTACAGAAAATTATTATTTTACAATCATTCAAACCGACGAATGCAATTTTTCATTTCTTCACCTTTCAACTTTAAACCTCCACCACTGCTAACATACGTGGATTATTCTTTCAGGAAATCAAAACTATAATATTGGTGAAGAGTTTCAGTAATTTGAAGCCTAATTCCAATGAAAATTAATTTTGTACAATCATTCAAACTGACAAATGCATTTTTTCATTTCTTCAATTTTCAACATTAAATCTCCACCATTTTATTCCCTGCTAATATACGTGGATTATTCTTTTGAAAAATCAAAACTAAAACAGTAGTGAAGAGTTTCAGTAATTTTCAACCTTAATCCAATGAAAATTCATTTTTTATAATCATTCAAACCGACGAATGCAATTTTTCATTTTTACATTTATCAATTTGAAACCTCCACGATTTTATTCGTAGCTGATATACTTTGATTATTCTTTTGGGAAATCAAAACTATAACAGTAATGAAGAATTACACTAATTTTCAGCCTAATTCCACTGAAAATTATTTTTTTACAATCATTCAAAGCGACGAATGCAATTTTTCATTTCTTCACTTTTCAACTTTAAACCTCCACCATTTTATTCCCTACTGATATAGGTTAATAATTCTTTTGATAAATCAAAACTAGAATAGCGATGAAGAGTTTCAGTAATTTTCAGCGCAATTCCAATGAAAATTAATTTTTTATAATCATTCAAACCGACGAATGCATTTTTCATTTCTTCACTTTTCAAATTTAAACCTCCACCATTTTATTCCTAGCTCATATACGTCGATTATTCTTTTGGGAAATCAAAACTATAACAGTAGTGAAGAGTTTTAGCAATTTTCATCCTAATTCCACTGAAAATTAATTTTTTACAATCATTCAAACCGACGAATGCAATTTTTCATTTCTACATTCTTCAACTTTAAACCTCCCCCATTTTATTCCTAGCTGATATACGTCGATTATTCTTTTGGGAAATCAAAACTATAACAGTAGTGAAGAATTACAGTAATTTTCAGCCTAATTCCACTGCAAATTATTTTTTTACAATCATTCAAACCGACGATTGCAATTTTTCATTTCATCAATTTTCAAATTTAAACCTTCACCATTTCATTCCCTCCTAACATACGGTGATTATTCTTTCAGGAAATCAAAACTAGAACAGTGAAGAATAGTTTTTGTAATTTTCAACCTAATTCCACTGAAAGTAAATTTTTTATAATTATTCAAAACGACGAATGAATTTTTTCATTTCTTCACTTTTCAAATTTAAATCTCCACCGTTTTATTCCCTGGTAACATAAGTGGATTATTCTTTCAGGAAATCAAAACTATAATAGTGGTGAATAGTTTCAGTAATTTTCAGCCTAATTCCACTGTAAATTATTTTTTTACAATCATTCAAACCGACGATTGCAATTTTTCATTTCTTCAATTTTCAACTTTAAACCTCCACCAATTAATTCCCTGCTAAAATACGTTGATTATTCTTTTGGGAAATCAAAACTAAAACAGTAGTGAAGAGCTTCAGTGATTTTCAGCCTAAATCCACTGAAAATTATTTTTTTACAATTATTCAAACCGACGAATGCATTTTTTCATTTCTACACTTTTCAATTTTAAACCTTCACCAATTAATTCCCTGATGATTTAAGTTGATTATTCTTTAAGGAAATCAAAACTATAACAGTAGTGAAGAGTTTCAGTAATTTTCAACATTAATCCATTGAAAATTCATTTTTTATAATCATTCAAAACGACGAATGCATTTGCATTTCTTCATTTTTCAACTTTAAACCTCCACCATTTCATTCCCTGCTTATGAACGTGGATTATTCTTTTACTAAATCAAATCTATTACAGTAGTGAAGAGCTTCAGTAATTTTCAGCTTAATTACACAGAAAATTAATTTTTTACAATCATTCAAACCAACGAATGCATTTTTTCATTGCTTCACTTTTCAACTTTAAACCTCCACCATTTTATTCCTTGTTAACATACGCTGATTATTCTTTTGGGAAATCAAAACTATAACAGTAGAGAAGAGTTTCAGTAATTTTTAGCCTAATTCCACTGAAAATTAATTTTTTACAATCATTCAAACCAACGAATGCAGTTTTTGAATTCTTCACTTTTCAAATTAAAACCTCCACCATTTCATTCCCAGCTGAAATACGATGATTATTCTTTCGGTCAATCATAACCAAAATAGCATTGAAGAGTTGCAGTAATTTTCATCCTAATTTCACTGAAAATTAATTTTTTACAATCTTTCAAACCGACGACTGCATTTTTGCAACCCTACATTTTACAACTTTAAACTTCCATCATTTTATTCCCTGCCAACATACGTGGATTATTCTTTTTGAAAATCAAAACTAGAATAGTAGTGAAGAGTTTCAGTAATTTTTAACCTAATTTCAATGAAAATTATTTTTTTACAATTATTCAAACCGACGAATGCATTTTTTCATTTCTTACACTTTTCAATTTTAAACCTCCACCATTTTATTCTCTCCTAACATACGTTCATTATTCTTTTGGAAAATCAAAACTAAAATAGTAAAAAAGTATTTCAGCAATTTTTAGTCTAAATCTACTAAAAAATAATTTTTTACAATTATTCAAACCGTTGAATGCAATTTTTCATTTCTTCAATTTTCAACTTTAAACCTCCACCATTTTATTCCTTGTTAACATACGCTGATTATTCTTTTGGGAAATCAAAACTATAACAGTAGATAAGAGTTTCAATAATTTTCAGCCTTATTCGACTGAAAATTAATTTTTTACAATCATTTAAACCGACGAATGAATTTTATCACTTCTTCACTTTTCAACTTAAAACATCCACCATTCTATTTCCTGCTAATATACGTCGATTATTCTTTCAGGAAATCAAAACTATAATATTGGTGAAGAGTTTCAGCAATTTTCAGCCTACTTCCACTTAAAATTAAATTTTTACAATCATTCAAACCGACGAATGTATTTTTTAATTTCTTCACTTTTCAACTTTAAACCTCCACCATTTCATTCCCTGCTTATACACATTGATAATTCTTTTGAAACATAACAACTAGAATAGTAGTGAAGAGTTTCAGTAATTTTCAGCCTTATTCGATTAAAAATTATTTTTTTATAATTATTCAAACCGACGAATGCGTTTTTTCATTTCTTCAATTTTCAACTTTAAACCTCCACCATTTCATTTCCTGCTGATCTACGTTGATTATTCTTTTAGTAAATCAAAACTCTAACAGTAGAGAAGAGTTTCAGTAATTTTCAGCCTTATTCCACTGAAAATAATTTTTTACAATCATTCAAACCGACGATTGAAATTTTTCATTTCTTCACTTTTCAACTTTAAACCTCCACCATTTCATTCCCTGCAAATATACGTGGATTATTTTTTTAGGATATCAAAAGTAGAACAGTAGTGAAGAATTTCAGTAATTTTCAGCCTAATTCCACTGAAAATTATTTTTTTATAATCACTCAAACCTACAAATGAATTTTTTCATTCCTTCATCTTTCAACTTTAAACCTCCACCATTTAATTCCCCACTGATTTACGTTGATTATTCGTTTGGAAAATCAAAACTATAACAGTAGAGAAGAGTTTCAGTAATTTTCAGCCTAATTCGACTGAAAATTATTTTTTTACAATTATTCAAACCGACGAATGCATTTTTTCATTTCTTCACTTTTCAACTTAAAACCTCCACCATTTCATTCCCAGCTGAAATACGTTGATTATTCTTTCGGTCAATCATAACCATAATAGCATTGAAGAGTTGCAGTAATTTTCATCCTAATTCCACTGAAAATTAATTTTTTACAATCATTCAAACCGACGATTGAATTTTTTCATTTCTTCACCTTTCAACTTTAAACCTCCACCATTTTATTCCCTGCTTACATACGTCGATTATTCTTTCAGGAAATCAAAATTATAATAGTGGTGAAGAGTTCCAGTAATTTTCATCATAATTCCACTGAAAATTATTTTTTTACAATCATTCAAACCGACGAATGCAATTTTTGCATTTCTTCACTTTTCAACTTTAAACCTCCACCATTTCATTCCCTGCTAACATACGTTGATTATTCTTTGGGGAAATCGAAACTAGAACAATGGTGAATAGTTTCATTTATTTTCCGTTTAATTATTTTTTCTCTTCGATCCGTTCACTTCGATCTTATTGGAGGGAAAGTCTTAGATTTCTTCTACGTTGGAAACTGATAGCGATCAAACGTATTCTTCCCATTGTGACGATTAATATTGTTATTGCGGCGTTTTCTCTCACCGGAAGTCCATCCGTTTCACGCCGTCGGATCGCGTTCTGCAGGCGCAACACGACGCCACCATACCTAGCCGGTTAACAATGTTATACCTTTCTAAAAAAAAACGATTAACATTATACAGACAAAAATTTAAAAAAATGATGAGAACGATTAAATCGCTTATTTAAAATTAAAACAATTGATTAACGTAAGTGGTGGTATGACAGAGCCTTGCGGTACAACACGTGTAAAACATTAATTCTTAAGTTTTGATTTACTCATTAAATAATCAATGATTATTTCTATTTCTTTCACGTTTTCTTTTATTGTCTTCAGTGTTAATAAAGTCGATGTGTTTTTGTTTTAAATATTTATTATTTGATGTAAGGATTGGGAATAATTGGCAAGTGGGTCACGATGAACCTTGGCGCGTCTCCTACTCCTCCTCGTGCACTTCCTGACATCTAAAAGTGGCCTCCCCGTGACTGTCCTCTATCCTCTTGGTGTCCACTCTGGTCCGGTCTGGTGCTAAGAATAATTTTACGCGCGGTGGTCATCGATGAAAATTAATGCGTGCGCTCGTCACCGTTTATTTTTAATGGACGTGCGTTGCGTAAATTTTCGCGTCCTTTCTATTTTTACACGTCCCATCTACGCACAAACATAAATTTAACGTCGAATCATAAAAATTAATTATTAAAATTATTTCTATCATCAAATACAGACCAGTTTCGACCCATTATAGTCTCATCACAGTTGTAGACAGGGGGATTATTCACTTTAGGACAACATTAAAAATCAATAATGGTGAACTTTTTTTTTGATTGAAAACAATTTTTTTTCGCTATGATAATTAGATTAATCCATTTGAATGATTATCTTTGTATCCCGTTTGTCATCGAATATACACGTGTGCGGTTGGTTAATTAATCAAATCATTCCCTGCGGTCGGGCATTAGCGTATTCTTGTGGTTTCGCAATTGGCGGCGGCTTTTCTCACATCAACCTCTCTCCGTTCCCACGGGACGGACGTACACTCGTAAGATCTGCAATTTGATCTCACGCACACATTTACTCACTCACAGACAAGACTTTCAGTAATAATGGGAACACACGAATGCAGTGATCTAATCGGTGTCAAAATTTCTATCGTGGGTTTGATTAAGTTTTATATTTATCAGACACATGATTGGCGATCAATTGCGTGATTATTCAGCGCTAAATTTAGCAGTAGTAAACATTTGACAGATGTCAGAAAATACGTTTACGTCATATGAATATTACTTAACCTATATCTGTCAAGCAAGTATAATTTACAACCATATAAAGTAAGATATTATGAAAATTGATTGAGAAACTTGATTTATTGACACATACCAAAATTGACACATATGACAAATGCAAAAAAATATCAATCAAAGACAACTGTCATAATTGACATTGTTATCAACTGTACGAATTGATATATTTATCAACTGTTAAATTTAATTTCTTGTCAAGTGTCAAAATTTGACAATTATCAATCGTGACGCATTCCTCAATAGTCAAACTGTCAACTGTTGATGTATTTATGAGCCGTCAATTTTTTATCTAGTGTCAAAATTGATATATACATTTATAATTGCAATTGTGAAAATTTAAATATTTGTTAACTGTCATAAATAACGTTATAATATTATGTCTTAATTTATTTATCAATTTTCACATTTTTAGAATAAACATTATTAACAACTGTTTAAATGTATATATTTGTCAATTGTCAAATTTAAATTTTTGTCAAAAATTCTCCGAATCGATATCAACTGTCAAATTTGTTTTATATTCAGACCTCAAAGTGAATATATTGTCGCAAATAAACATAATTTTTGTTAAGGTATCAATCTATTAAAGTTGACGTTTGACAACAACTGTCTGAAATGCATTTGACTTTGAGTTAAATGTTAAAATTATCAATTGTGACAATTATTAAAATTGACATTTGTTAAACTTGATTTTTAGTCAGTCAGTTGTTAAAGTTGGCATTTTTGGTTATTAAAGTTATCAACTGTCAATAATAAACTTGATTTATTTGTCATCTGTAATAATTATTGATAGTTGTGCAAATCAATGTCAAAATTCTACGTATAATACTAGTATCAAAATTGACATTTGATAATTGTCAGAAATAAACTGATATTTGTCAACCTGTCAAGAATAAATTTAGAGTTTTAGTCAGGTATCAAAATTGTCATATTTGACAACTGTCAAATAATAATAATTATATTTTTGACACTTATTAAAAATGACTATGAAATAAATATATACATACAACTGTCATAAAAAGGACTTAATTTTGTAGTAATTAATATTTTTGACGACTGTCAAAATTGAAATTTGTTAACCGTTAGAAATAACCTTGATTTTTGATCAAGTGTCGAAATTGACATTTTTAATTTAAAACTATCAAAATTGACGTTTTTGACAACTTGTAAAATGGATATTTGTCAAGAGTAACAAGATTGACATTTGCTAACTGTCAGAAAAAACCTATTTTTTTTTCGGGTCAAACAATCAAAATTAACATTATTAAATCATAAATTGAGGTATGTACGAACTATCGAACTTGACTTTTTGGCAAATGTTAATACACATATTTTTCAATTGGCAAATTAGAATTTTGGACAAGTGTCAATATTGATATATTAAAACTGACATTTCTTAAAATTAAAGTTATTATTAACTGTCTAAACTGACATATTTGTCAATTTTCAAGTTTGATTTTTTTTAACTTTACATATTTGAAATTAAAACTATCAAACATATATTTTGTCAACTGTCAAACTATCAAATGTCTCATAGTTTATCTACATGTTTACATATTTTTGTCAGTTTCAGCGTTATTAATAATATTTCTACTAACTGTCAAATTTAATTTCGTAAAAAATCTTCATATATTTGACAGCTATCAAAAGTGGCATCTGGCAAAAAATAACGTAATTAACAACTGATCAAATTTACGTATTCAACTACTCAAAATGATATTTGTCAAAAGTTGAAAATAAACCTAATTCTTAGTCACGTGTCTGTATTGAAAATTTTGACAATTGAAATTTATCAATTATCGTAAATATTCTTAATAAAAATATACAAATCCTTTACGTTGTAGAAAATTCACTAATAATTAGAATAAACACAAAAATATTTTCGCAAAATCTACAACAAATGAGTCTTATTAAGACTACAAGAGGATGAGATGTAGTCTTAATAAGACTCATTTGTTGTAGATTTTACGAAAATATTTTCGTGTTTTTTCTAATTATTAGTAAATATTCTTATTTTTTTTGTCAAGTGAAAAAATTTGATATTTCGGACAATTATTAAAAATATCAAAGTTGACATTTTTGATAACTATTTAAAATGATAATGGAAAATAAACTTGATTATTAGTCATGTGTCAATATTGAAATTATCGATAAAATTAAAATTTATCAACTATTAAAAATACTCGTTATTTTCGTGTGTCAAAATTGAATTTTTTTTAAAATCTATTCGAATTAACTCTTGTCAGCTGTTATAAATGAACGTGATTTTTAGTGAAGTGTCGAAAATGATATTTCGGACAATTATTAAAAATGTCAATGTTGACATTTTTGACAATCATTAAAAATGACATTTGTCAACAGTTGAAAATAACCTCGATTATTAGTAAAGTGTCAATATTGATATTATTGATGAAATTAAAATTTATCAATTATTAAAAAACACTCGTTATTTTTTGTCAAATGTTAAAATTGACATTTTTAAAAAACTATTCGAATTAACTCTTGTCATTTGTCATGAATAAACTTAAATTCAGAAATGATATTTTGGGCGTTGATATTAATTCAAAATGACATTCGTCAACTGTCAAAAATAAATTTTTAGTTAAATGTCAATATTGGCATTTTTGGAAACTATCAAAATTGAAATATATCAGCTGTTTTGAAATTAACTTAATTTTATTAAATTAATATATTTGACAACTTTTTGAATTAACATTACAAATTGACATACTATTCAATTGTCAAATATGAAATTTGTTCAATGTGGCAAAATTGATATGTTGAAATAGCGTTTTTAACAACTGTCAAAATTGAGATATTAATCAATTGTTAAATTTAAAGTTTTTTCAAGTGCCAAAAACTGTCAACTATGTTGTTCTGTTACAAATAAATTTGGTCAATTGTCATTTAACAACTGTCAAAAATATATTTGATTTTGTATCAAAATTAATATATTTGGCAACTAATAATACTGACATTTGATAATTCTTACAATAAACGTTATTAACAACTGTTTAAATTGACACATTTGTCAATTGTCAAATTTGTTAAGTATGAAAATTGATATATTTGACAAATACAAATAAATAAATATTAAAATTGACATTTAATAATTCTTAGAATAAATGTTATTAACAACTGTTTATATTTGAAATTTGAATTTTGGCCAAGTGTCAAAATTGATACATTTATCAATATTAAAATTTGATATTTTTAAAATTAAGGTTGTTAATATGTCCCTTATTGATATATTTGTCAATTAATAATTAGAAAATCATGAAAATATTTGGGAATTGTCAAATTTGAATTTTGATCAAGTGTCAAAACTGATACATTTGACATATTTTATAATTGACATTTGTAATTTCTCTATATTAACGTTATTATTAATAACTGTCTAAATTAACCTGTTTGTATATTGACATTTTTGACAAATTAATGTTGTGTCGGAAATAAATTTAATTATTGTCAAGTGTCAAAATTGACATTTTTGTCAACTGCCAGAATTCAACATTTGCTAACTGTCATAAAACTTGACTATTTGACTTGTTGATAAATTCATTAATTTTAATGTTGGTAATAAACTTGGTGTCTAAATTGACATTTTTGTTAATTGTCAATTTTGAATTTTTGTTTGTCAAAATTGATGTATTTGAAAAATATTAAAATTAACATTTGACATTTCTTAGAATTAACGTTATTAATAACTGTCTAAATTGACATGTTTGTCAAGTGCCGAAATTGATATATTTGAAAAATATTAATATAGACATGTGACATTTCTTAAAATTGACGTTATACATAACTGTTCAAATTGACCTATCTGTCAAATTGTCAAATTTGAATCTTGGCCAAATGTCAAAATTGATATATTTGACGTCTATTAAAATTGACATTTCTTAGAATTAACGTGATTGTTAACTGTCTAAATAAACAAATTTGTCAATTGTCAAAATTGAATTTTTGCCAAGTGTCAAGAACGATATATTTGACAACTACTAAAATTGTCAAATAAACGTTATTAACAACTGTCTAAAGTAACCTATCTGCTAAATGTCAAATTTGAAGTTTTGTTAAGTGTCACAAGAAAAAAAATATGTCAGAATCGACATCAATTGTGAAATTTTATTTTTGGTCAAGTGTCAAACTATTAAAATTTTCATTTAACAACTGTCAAATATATATTTGATTTTGCATAAAAATCAAATATATCTTTGACAATTATTAATACTGACATTTGATAATTCTTAGAATTGACGTTATTAGCAACTGTTCAAATTGACATATTTCTCAATTGTCAAATTTGTACTTTGGTCAAGTGTCAAAATTGATATATTTGACAACTATTAAACTTGACATTTGACATTTCTTAGAATAAACGTTATTAACAATTGTTCAATTTGTCTATTATCATATTTGAAGTTTTGTTAAGTGTCAAAATTCGACAAATATTTTTTATAGTATTTTAGGGTTATTATTATTATTATTTGTTATGACACAACTTCATTTATGTTGACTAGAATAATTTTTATGTGTTCTTGTAACCATTTTTTGAAATAAAGTTGATTTATTATTATTAAATATTAAAATTGACATTTGACATTTTTTTAATTAACGTTATTAATATGCCTATATTGATATATTTGTCAAATGTCAATTTTAAATTTTGGTCAAGTGTCAAAACTGATATATTTGACATATATTAACGTTATTAATAACCGTTTAAATTAACATGTTTGTCAATTGTCAAAAATTGAATTTTGGTCAATTAGCATTTTTGACAACTATTAAAATTGACATTTGACACCTGTCAAATATACATTTGATTTTGTCTCAAAACTGTCTATATTGTCAATTGTCAAATTTGAATTTCGGTCAAGTGTCAAAATTGATATATTTGACAATTATTACACTTGAAATTTGTCAATTGTCAAGTTAGAATTTTTGTGTGTATTTGTGTCAAAATTGATATATTTGAAATTAAAACTATCATTTGTTAACTGTCAAAATTGACATTATTAAAATGTCTTAATTGAAGTATTTAATAACTATCAAACTTCTTTTTAGCCAATTTTCCAAACGGATATATTTTGTCAACTGTCAAACCCTATGTTAGTTAGATTTGACATTATTAGTGTCAACTATCAGACTTAATTTTTGTCAAAAAATCATATATTCGACAATTATCAAAACTGACATATGTATTGGCAAACATAACGCAATTAACAACTGATCAAATTTATCTATTTGTCAACTGTCAATATTGACATTTATAATAACTATAAAAATTGACATTTATCAAATGTCAAAAATAAATTTAATTTCTAGTCAAGTGTCAAAATACTAAAAATGACATTCGTCTAATATCAAAAATAAACTTCATTTTCAGTCATGTGTCAAAGTTGACATTTTTGACAAATAATAAAAAGTGACATTTGTCGACAGTTAAAAACAAAACTTGATCAATGGTTGATCAAGATTGAAATTTAAGTGTCAAAGTTTATATTTTATAAAAACTGTTCGAATTAACTCTTACCAGCTGTCATAAATAAAATTGATTTTTTTTAGTCAATTATCAAAAATTATATTTTGGACAATTATTCAAAATGTCAAAGCTGACATTTTTGACAACTAATAAAAAATACATTTCTCAACTTGATTTTTGGTCATATGTCAATATCGACATTTTTTGATAAAATTGACACTTTTTAATAATATTAGATTAAATATTTGTCAGCTGTCATAATCTTGAATTTTTAGTCAAGTCTCAAAAACGATATTTTGGACAATTATTAAAAATGCCAAAATTGACATTTTTGGACTATTAATAAAAATTATATTTGTCAAAAGTTGAAAATAAAGTTGATTTTTGGTCATGTGTCAATATTGACATTTTTGATCAAATTGAAATTAATTAACCATCATAAATACTTGTTATTTTTTGTCAGGAGTCAAAATTGACACTTTTGAAGTTAATTAGATTAAACACTTATCAGCTGTCATAAATTATTTAAATTTATTAGTCAAGTGTCAAAACTGATATTTGGGACAATTATTAAAAATGCCAACTTGACAACTATTCGAAATGACATTTATTAACAGTTAAAACTAAACTTGATTTTTAGTTTAGTGTCAATATTAATAATAATAATAAATAAATTTATTTCCCAACAAAAAACTAAATATTTACATTTTTAATAAAATTTAAGTTTATCACCTGTCATCATAAACACTTTTATTTTTTTTATCAATTGTCAGAATTGACATTTTTGAAGAATATTAGAATAAACACTAATCAGCTGTCATAAACTTTTTTTATTCAAGTGTCAAAAATGCATTTTTATAACAACCATTAAAAATGACATTTGTCAACAGCTGTCAAAATTGAACTTAATTTTTAATCTAGCGTTAATATTAACATTTTTGAAAACCATTAAAATTTAATAAATTTATCAACTGTCGGAAATAAACTTAAATTTTTTGGTTCTAAAATTGACACTTTTATCAACTATCATAATTCAACATTTGTCAACTGTTATAAATAAACGTTACTATTTTACAAGTGTCATAATTGATCATTTTAACAACCGTCAAAGTCGATATTTGTCAACTCGGAACTTGATTTTTGGCGAAGTTTCAAAGTTGGCATTTTTGGCAACTATTAAAAATAACATTTGTCGTTAGTTAGTTTTAATTTGATTATTAGTCAAGTGTCAATATTGACATTATTGATAAAGTTAAAATTTATCAACTATTATAAATGCTCGTTATTTTTTTATCATATGTCAAAATTGCCATTTTTAAAAAACTACTTAAATTAACTCCTGTCAGCTGCATAAATAATATTTTGGACGTTGGTATTAAAAATGACATTTGTCAACTGTCAAAAATGAACTTGATTTTAGTTATACGCCAATATTGACACTTTTGAAAACCATCAAAATTGAAATGTATCAACTGTCTGAAATTACCTTAATTTGACACTTTTGTCAATTATCACAATTTAACATTTTTCAACTGTGTGAATTTTAATCAAGTCAAGTTAATTGATATTTTTAACAACTGTCAAAATTGTTATTTGTCAACTATCAGAAATAAATAATTTGGTCAAGTGTCAAAATTATCATTTTTAAAAGTATTAAAATTGAAGTTTTTGATAACTCGGAGAATTGATAGTTTACGACTCTTAAAAATATTTAGAAGAGCATCAAAATTGATAGTGTTGACAACTATACTATAAAAATTGACGTCATTTGCCACCTGTCAGAAATCAAATTAATTTTTGCGTAAGTCTCAAAATTGACATTACTAAATTGACGTATTTATGAACCGAAATTGATTACTTGATTTTGTGGCAAAATTAATTAATGTCTGACAACTTTTAGAATTAACATTACACATTGACATAGTATTCAATTGTCAAATTTGAATTTTAGGCAAGTGTCAAAATTTATACATTTTACAACTGTTTAAATTGACATGTGATAATTTTTAAAATAAACGTTATTAACAACTGTTCAAATTGATATATTTATCAATTGTCAAGTGTCAAATTTGTCCTTGGTCAACCCGAAAAATTGATATACTGTTACAAATAAATTTAATTTTTGTTCAAACTATCAAAATTGTCATTTAACAACTGTGAAAAATATATTTAATTTTGTAACAAAAATAAATATATTTGACAACTATTAATACTGACATTTGATAATTCTTAGAATTAACGTTATTAACACCTGTTTAAATTGATATATTTGTCAATTGTCAAATTTAAATTTTTGGTCAAATTTTAAAATTGATATATTTGAAAACTACTGGTATATAAATATTAAAATTGACATTTAACACCTGTCTATATTGACATATTTGTCAATTGTCAAATTTGAAATTTTATTAAATGTCAAAATTAATTCATTTGACAAATATTAAAATTGACATTTGACATTTTTTTTAAATTAAGGTTCGTAATATGTCTATATTGATATATTTGTCAATTGTCAAATTTGACTTTTGGTCAGGTGTCAAAACTGATATAATTGACAATAAAAACTATCAAAAATAAACTAAATTCCCATTCAAGTGTTAAAGGTGACATTTAAAAAAAAAACTTTTGTCAACGGTTAAAAATATACTCGACTTTTAGCCAAGTGTCAATATTGATTTTTTGATAAAATTCAAACTTATCATCAAGTATCACAAAAATACTTGTTATTTTTGTCAGTGTCAAAATTGACATTTTTGAAAACTATTAGAAAACATGTCAGTTTTTAAATAAACTTGATTTTATTATTTATTTTGACAATTATTAAAAATGTCAAAGATGACATTTTTGACAATTATTAAAAATGACATTTGTCAGCTGTCAGGAATTAACTTGATTTTTTGTTAAGTGTCATAATTGATGTTTTTGACAACTTTTAATTTTATATTTGTCAACTGTCAGAAGTAACCTTGGATTTTGATTATGTGTCAACATTGAAATTATTTTTAAAACTATTAAAATTGAAGTATTCGAGAACTAGTAGTCAACTAGTCAACTCTCAAAAACATTTCCAAGAATATCAATATTGACAAAATCGATAGTTTTGACAATTATAAAATATGTCGTTTGCAAACTATAATAATAATAATAATGTTTGAAATACTACATCAACTGTTTAAAATATTTAAATGTTTTTCATGTGTTAAAATTGACATTTTTATTTACAGATAAATGTTGAATATTAATTGTCATTAATAAACTTGTCTTTTTGATAAGGGTCATAACTGATATTTTTGACAATTGTCGTAATAAATATTTTTCAACTGTCAAAAATAAACTTAATTTTTGAGTGTGTCAAAATAGACGTTTTATTTTTTTAAATTACCCTTTCAACAAATAGTAAAATTGACATTTGGTAACTGTCATTTTTGGTCAAATGTCAAACTATCAAAATTGGCATTACTAATCTTTTAATCGACGTATTTATGAACTACCGAAATTGATTATATGGCAAATGTTGAAAATACTGAATTTATCATCAAATGTCAAAATTGATATGTTTGACAATTGTCAAAATTTACATTTTACAAATTTTTAAATAACCATAGTTAACGTTATACATAACTGTCAATAGTCAAATTTGAAGTTTTTTAGTGTCAAAAAATTGTCAGAAACGACGTCAACTGTGAAATTTGTTTTTAGTCTACTGTCACAAATACAATTGATTTTAGTTTAAGTGTCAAACTATCAAAGTTGTCATTTAACAACTGTCAATACTACAATTGTGTCAAAATTAATATATTTTACAACTATTGATATTTGTCAGCTTTTAGAATTAACATTAATAACTGTATAAATTGACATAGTTTTGAATTATCAAATTTGAATTTGACCAAGTGTCAAAATAGACATTTTTGACCACAATTAAAATTGACATTTGACATTATTTAAAGTTAACGTTATAAATAACTGTCTAAACTGACATCTATGTTAATTGTCAAATTTAAATTTTTGTTATATGTCAAAATATATATTTGAAATTAAAACTATGAAAATTCGATAACTGTCTTAATTGACATTATCAACACCTGTCTTAGGTGACGTATTTATTAACTGTCAGATTGGATTTTAGTCAATTTTATCAACGGTCAAACTATTTATACTGTCAAGCTGTATGTAATTGTTAACTCTTAAACAAATTATCAGAATCGATGTCAACTGTCTAATTTGTTTTTAGTCAGCCGTAAAATTGGATATACTGTCACAAATATGTTTGATTTTTGGTTAGATGTGAAACTATCAAAATTGCCACACGACAAATTGTCAGAAATAAATTTTATTTTTTAGTCAAATGTTAAAATTGGCATTTTTGTGTGTTTGTCAACTGGCTAATTTGGCTTCTTCATCGCGTGTCAAAATTGACATGTAATACAACTATCAAAATTGACAATTGCCACAAATAAACTTGATTTTTGTTAGATTTCAAACTGGCATTGAAATTTGTATTTAGTGAGCTCAAAAAATGGATGTACTGTCACAAAAAAGAAACTTGATTTTTGGTTTGACACTATCAAAATTGACATTTGACAACCTGTCAGCAATAAATTTGATTTTTAGTCAAATATCAAAATTGCCATTTTTGACAACTATCAAAACTGACATTTGACAACCTCTTAAAAATAAATTTGATTTAGCAACTAATATTAATAAATAAATAGTTAACTACTGAATTTATCAACTCTCAAAAAGAAACTTTTAAAATCAAAGTTATTAACAGCTGCCTAAATTAATGTGTACTTGTCAACTGTCTAATTTGACTTTTTCATTGAGTGTCAACATTGACATATATCGAAATTAATATTTGACAACTGTCAGGGTTAATTTTTTTTAAATCAGGTATGAAACGATCAAAAGTGAGATTTGACTGTCAGATACAAATTTGATTTTTAGTTAAATGTCAAAATTGGCTGTTTTGGCAACGATTAAATTTGTTTGTCAGAAATAAACTTGATTTATTTGACATGTATTTGCCAACGGTTAGAATCAAAGTTATTAACCACTATCTTAAATTAATCTGTACTTATTAATTGTTTAATTTGACTTCTGCATCTAGTGTGAAAATTGACATTCCTCCACTGACAATTGGACTTTTTAAATTTTTGTATTCACATCAAAATTAAATTTGATTTTTAGACAAAAATTGTTAAAATTGCAATTTTTGACATTTGTTAAAATTGACATTTGACAACCTCTTACTTGATTTTTACTAAAAAAATTTCAAACGATTAAATTTGTCCACTGTCAAAAATAAACTTGATTTATTAAAGTTATTAACAGCTGTCGAAATGATTTAATTTAATTTTTTCATCGAGTATCAAAATTAATTTTTAAATGTTTTAAGCTGAAGGACAAAAAAGTGAGTGAACAAATTCATAACACTTATTTTAGTACAGTTTTCCATTGAGTTTTACATAAATAAAGGCTGGCCGGCCAAGTTTAAATAAATATCGCTTTGGCTAGTAATTATTGTATAATCAGAAACCGTTTGAACGAGTGGAAACCGCCGAATTTTATTTATCTTTCGATAGAACGATCAAACAAATAATACAATAATACATCGACGCGCGTTTCGATCGAATCAAAATGCGCAGAAACGCTCTCTTTTGTTTGTTGTTAACGATTCCGTCACCATGGCAACTAGATGAAAATTTTTCGACGTCGTTTACGTAACATTAAAGACGTCGCCGCCGGTATGTTTGCGAGTGAGTCAACGATGCGGTGATTTTTTTCGAGAATTCTGGTCTAATTTCGTGGAGATTGTTTAATCACCATCGACGGGGATGTGATTCGCGGCGTGAATCAGGGGTAGTTTCTCGACTTCTCCCGAGAGAGTAATGTCGAAAGGATTTTCATTCTGTTAGCAAGTTTGCTAATAAGAATTCTAAGATCTGAATTATTTGTTTTGATCAATTAAACAATAAATAAATCATTAAATTTTTTTAATAAGGAGAGTGAAATGGTGATGTTTTTCATTGATGATTCTGAGAATATGCTTTATAAATTTGGTATGTATTTTATGTTGTTATTAATTAATCAATTGATATATTATATATCTGATAAAAACTGCCAAAAAGTTCCTGGTTTAAAAAGTAGACAAAAAACGATATAAAGAAAATATAGTTATAGTTATAAAAGTTTCCAGATGTGGATGACAATACTTGCCTTCCCAACATCATAGTACAAAAAGGGTTTTAGTGGAAGAACATAATTTGTAATTGTGCTTCTTTCGTTCAAAATTTTTTTATATTTTTTGTAATTAATTTGTTTTTATATGTATTTTAAGAAATAAGACTAAAGAACTAAATAAATAAATGTATGGAGGAAATTATTATGTAAATTTGTAACTTGAATTTTTGTTAATGTGCAATTTGTTTTGTTACAGAAATTGGAAGAGGTACGGTGAAAGGGGGTCGAGTTTCGCCCGGCACTCGGCCCCACGCACAACCACGGGCCCCCTTGAAGCCGCCAGCTCCCAGGACTGCGGAGGCCCTCGCCGTACTGGTACAGCACTTGGTCTTCAATGTAAGTACTGTTAAGAAATATATTTTTTTACAATTAATAATTAATGATAATAAACTCCACGTTTAACACCTGTTCAAATTGAACACGTTTTAATCCTGAAGAGGTAGATTCCGCAACACGACATCTGCTCAGGAAAAAAAAAGTTTTTTTTCAATCATTGATAAAAGGGACGAGTTTTTCACGTTTATCTGGGCATATAAACATTTATTTTTGTACCTGCTCGCCGCGTGCTGCCGCTGCTGCCAGGTGCTCACTCACCTTCCTCAGCAGCTGTTGCCCACGGTGAAATTCTATCGCTCGCATTGTTGTCAGGTCGTAGTTTTCGTGAAATGTTCTACTTGGTAAATCACGACATTCACCTGTCCGACATAATTAGTAGATTAGTTCGGATTGAATTGGCTGAAAACATTGAATTGTTATTGTTGCAACGTCTAGACAAGACAATCGAAGACACCTTAATGATTTTATTGCACTGGGCGGGTTTTGAGGGGGCGATCATCACAGAGGGGCAATAAAATTTACGACGGGATTATTTAAATCCTTAGTGGAATAAAATTTCCTTTAAATTATATAATTATTAAAATTTCTGAATTTCATACTGGCGAAGTCTAATTGTATAATCTTTTTAAATATTATTTTTTAATGCTTAACTAATTCTCTGTAGATTTTTATCTGAAGAGCATATATTTCTAGAGAGCGCACAGCTCGAAAATTGCACGAAAATAAGTCGCAATTTCGTAATCGGCGCCATTCTAAAATTAAACGTCGAAAACGTCCGCGGCCCAGAAGGAGGCGATGGGCGACGAGCAAAATAAATACCGCCGAACGCCAAAACAATAATAAAAATCGGCCCAAGATATGCGACGATGATTACGCCCACGCGAAACCTCTAATGATAACAAAAAACCGAGGAGAAGAGAAGATGTAAAAATAGAAATTCGAAAGTCGAAATTAAATAATCCACTAGAGAAGATGAAGAGAATGATGTAGTTTTAAAAAATAAATAAAATATTGACAAAATTCAAGAACACCCTAGAAAAATTCTTCAATAATTCTTCTAGAAATCTACAAAAAAATTGTAAAGGCCCATAAGGAAAATCGAATGAATTTTACTAGAAAGTTGTAGAAATCTTAAATTTAAAAATACGAAAA
The DNA here is from genome assembly GCA_963969525.1 of Ontholestes murinus. NCBI lineage: Eukaryota > Metazoa > Arthropoda > Insecta > Coleoptera > Staphylinidae > Ontholestes > Ontholestes murinus. The sequence goes on from OZ018393.1 coordinate 1,381,691, forward strand.
CATTTCGTGAATCTACAACAATGAGTCTTACTAAGACTACAAAACAAATTAATTTGAAACAACTACTTCTCTAGCTAATACTTCGACAGACATTGAATAATACAAATTAATTTGCGTGTTACAAATAGTACAACTATCAAAGCAACACTAATTTGAATGAAATTATTTCTGTTGAACAAACTAAAAAGTACATTTTATCATTTATTAGTTTGTTCAACAGAAATAATTTCATTCAAATTAGTGTTGCTTTGATAGTTGTACTATTTGTAACACGCAAATTAATTTGTATTATTCAATGTCTGTCGAAGTATTAGCTAGAGAAGTAGTTGTTTCAAATTAATTTGTTTTGTAGTCTTAGTAAGACTCATTGTTGTAGATTCACGAAATGTTTTCGTATTTTTAAATTTATTATTTAATTTTCTACAACGAACTAAAGGATTTTAATACATTTTATTGTAGAAATCTATTTTAAAAAAAAACCCAACTGAAGAAAATTCTAGAACTCTCCAGGAAAATTCCTGATAAACTGAATGAAACTCTAAAAAATTCTAGAAATCTACAAAATTCAAGAATGTTTTAGAAAATTTCTTCAAAATTGCGATGAAAATTGCCGAGTTCTAGAAATTTAGAAAAATATTGATTAAAATTCTAGAGGCCCATAAGAAAATTCTTGAAAAATGAAATTAAAAAAAGTACTACAAACCTACAAAAAAAATTGAAGAATATTCCTGAAAAACTTAATCATACGTTCTGAAAACTTCTAGAATTCTACAAACAAAATCAGGAATATTCTTAAACTGATAAAATTTAAACTGTTAACGGTGGAGGCTTCTACTTCGTTATACATTATTCTTCACAAATATTATTCTTGTCATTATCAAACTAGAAGAAGTTATCAAACTTCTAGTTTGATAATGACAAGTTAAAATTGTCGAAACTATAGCCACTTAATAAAGTCTGTGTTATACAAAGTTTAAAAGTTTTTTATTTGTGATAAAATTTAATAAAAATTACTAATAATATCTAAAAACTACAAAAAATTAAGGAAAATATTAATCACATAAAGAAATTAAAAAAATGGAATAAAAGATATTCGAAAGTTTTACAAAGAAACTTCTAGAACTCCATAAAAAATATCTGAGGTATTGCATTAAACTTTTTAAAATTTTTTCACTGTTTTTTTAAATTAAAATTTTCAATTGTTTTTTTTGTTGTAAAATTCCAATTATATATATTTAAGCTCATTTTAAATCTAAACCAATATTCTTTTGTGAATTTTCAACTGTCTTAAACGAATTAAAGTTTTCAACTGTTTTCGCATCATTAATAATTTTTTTAGTATGATTATGATTTTAAAGAAGTTTGCAATTGTTATGTAACATTTTTTTAACTGGTTTTTCTTAATAAATTCTTTGAAAATATTAACTGATTTAGAAAATATAAACTGTTTTTATAGCCCAAATTTTCGAATTAGTTTTTTATACAATTTCTAATTGGTTTTCTTTCTAAGCAAATTTATCTTTCATTCCATTTTAATTGTTTTTTTAAACGAACTAAAATATTCAACTGTTTTAGATTTTCAATTGTTTCTTTCTGGTAAAATATCAATAATTTTCTTCTATCTTTAAAGATTTTTTTCACCTTTTTTAATTGTTTTTAAGCAATTTTTAATTTTATTTTTTAATATCATTTTATGTTTGTTTTGATTTTTTTTAAACTGGGTTTTAGAAAACATGTTTGTGTTAAATTCTTTTTAAGCCAATTATTAGCTTTAGTTTTACTTAAGAATAAACAATTGTCGTTTGGAACATTTTAATTGTTTCAAACGAATTTTCAATTGTTAAATTGTTAATTGTTATTGAAGGTTACAACTGTTTTTTTTTTCTCAGCAATTTTTAACTGTAACAAACATTGTTTCAAGAACCGTTTTAAATTAAATTTTAAACTGTTTTGTGAACATTTTTAATTGTTTTTCTTCAATTTTTTTTTCTTTAAGAAAAATTTCACCACTAAAAAATTTGAATTGATTCTTTGAACAATTTTCAATTGTTTAGCAATTTATTATTTTTTATTTAATTTCAATTGTTTTAAATAAACTTTTTCAACCGTTTTCACAGATTTTAATTTTTTTGTTGTAATATCAGTTATCTCAAAAAAAATAATTATTATTCATTATTTCATTTTTTTACTTTCCAACTGTTTATTAAACAAATTTCAATTGTTTTTTTGTCAAAAACTTTTTTTTCAACTTTATTTTTTTCATTTTTTATGTATAGAAATTTCAAACTGTTTCTTCTTTGATGAAATTTGTAACTCTTCCTTAATTTAACTATTTTTGAGGCAAATTGTTTTTTTTTTATTTTGTATAATTTCAACTAATATATTTTTTTTCATTCTTCCTAGCCAATCTCAAATACTTATACGAATTAAAATTTTTAACTATTTTCAAGATTTAGATTTTAGAATTTTCTTAAATAAACTATTTTATATTTGGCAAATTTTCATTTTTTTCATTAATTTCCATTGTTTTTTTAATCAACTGTTTCTTTAATTATTATTTTTTCCACTTTTCCCTTCTAAAAGAAATTTTTTAAGTATTTTTTTCTTGTTGTAAAATTCCTTCTATTGTTTAAGCAAATTTTACACTGTTTTTTTCTTCTCCTTAAAGTTTCAACCGTTAAAATAATAAATAAAACAATAAAAATTTGAATTGTTTTTTTAGTTTTTAATTTAATTCAAATTTAAACTTTATTTTTTTAGTAAACATCAGTTGATGCGTAGTATATTTCAATTGTTTTAAACGAGTTTTAAATTATTAGGCAAATTTTTCTTCCGTGGTTTTTACTTTTTGCAAATATCAACTGTTTCAGAAATAAGTAATTGTTTCAGAAATGTTTTTAATTGTTTTTGTAGCAAATTGCAATTCGATTTTTTTTCAATTTTTTTCTTCATTTTACAATTTAAAAAAATCAATAAAAATTTCAACTGTTTTTGATAATTTTTAATGTTTTGTTAGCAAATTACAATTCTTTTCTGCAAATATGAACTGTTAGATAAATTTCTCAACCATTTTAAAATAAATTTAAACTGTTTTTTGTAGCGATACAAATTCAATTGTTTTCTTTTGTACAATTTTCAACTGTGTTTTATATTTTATATAGTATAATAATTGTTGTTTGTAATACTTCAATAGTTTTAAAGGCATTTTAATGGTGGGTTATTTTTTTTTATTCGTAGGCATTCAACTGTTTTTTCTTAGCAAATATTGCAACGATTTTTTTAAAGTAAATGTTAACTTATAAAAACAGTAAATCTTCAACAGTCTTTTTCTTTAAGAAAAAATTTACTATTCTTTAAAAAATGAATCGTTTTTAGCACAATTTTAAACTGTTTATTTTTTTCCTTAGTAAATTATTACTTTTTAAAATACTACTACTAAAACATCTTTATTCACAGAATGAAAATAAAATATAATACGTGTAATGTATAAAATAAAATAAATTCTAACATAATTGGTCTTCTGTTTCATGGCTATCGACCAGTGGTCTTTCAGCCTTTTTAAAATATTTCTATTGTTTTAAACAAAAAAATTTTCAACTGTTTTTTACCATTTTTTTTCATCTCTTACCAAATCTGTTTTCAGACAATTTTCAATTGTTATTTTTATATATATATAGTTATATATCATTATTTAAAACTATTTTTAAATCAAGTTTTTATAAAATACTGTTTTTCTTTAAAAAAAAGAAACTGTTTTTTTTTCTCATAGCAATTTTTTTTTAAATTTTTTGTTCAATTTCATTTGTTTCAAGTGAACTAAAAATTTCAACTGTTTTCATAGATTTCTAATTGTTCTATGTTTTGATAAAGTGCAAATTATTTACTTTTGTCCTTAAGCAAGTATTTTTTCTTTCTTCCAACTGTCAGTTTTTTAATATTAAATATTTTTTTCAACTCTCTCGTTTCAAGCATTTTTCAAGTTATTCTAAAAAAAATTAAATTATATTTCTGTTTCAAAAAAACAATTGTTATTTGTAATGTTTCAATTGTTTTAAATGAGTTTTCAAGCAAATATTTTTTCATGTTGGTTCTAACTGATTTTTATTTCTTATCGAATTGCGATTGTTTTTCTCTTTGCAAATATCAACTGTTACAGAATTTTTTTAACTGATTTAAAAATACATAAATATTAACTGTTTTTTTAAACGAAAATATTTACAGTACTTTTTAAACAATTTCCAAATGTTTTATTTTTTCTTCGTGAATTTAATTTTTGTTTAAATTTAACTGTTTTACGAACAAGAATTTTCAACTGATTTCATACACACCACTGAATAAAACACTTACTATGTTTTTAACCACTATAATTAATAACGGTCACAACCATCATTATGATTTCATACATGTTTGATTGTTTTTTGATTATTTTTACTTCGAGATTTTTAAATTCTTGTTAAATTTAATTGAACTAAAATTTTCCACAGTTTTCATACATGTTTGATTGTTTTTTTTTTTGGATGAACTATCTTCTTTGATTTTTAAATAAATAATTATGTTTCTTTAGAATGGTTTTAACTGTTTTAAGCAAATTTTAAATTTTCAAAATAAATGTTTAAACTGTTTCTCTTTTTTTCTTTTTTTATCTATAAAAAACGCAAAAAAAATCAATTGGAAACTGTTAAATAAAACAATTTAAAATTTCCCAAATATTTGTGTAAATTATTTTTAAAGAAAAAAAAGAGAAAAATTAAAACAGTTTAAAATTTATTTTTCAACTGTTTTAACAGAATTTCTATTGTTTTTTTTGCAGAAGGTCATTCTCTTTATATTTAAACAACAAAATGAATGCAAGAAATAAATACTTTTTGCCTTTTTTTTCTTAAGCAAATTTCCTTTGTTTTTTTTCCAATATTAAATATTATTTCTTTGTGAATTTTTAAACTTCTAACCTTCGCTTATGTTTTATTGATTGGAGTGTAGGATAGAGGCCACCCACCCACCCTACATATACATGTTAACTTTAATTGAAAATCGTTGATGATTTTGCTGCTACAAACAATCAAATCCTTTATGTAATAAAAAATAAAACGAAATCAAAATTTAAGTTTAAATATAAATGACTTTCTACAGCAAATCTTATCTAATTTAGATTTAAAGTCTGCCCACCCATTATGCATAAAAATTTTATTAATTTACTCACTCAAAAATTTTACCTTTCGAATTTCTTTTTTATTCAAAAAGTTTTGTAATTAATTTACTCCAAACCGCGAGACGATCAGTAATTGAAATTTATATGTATATGTAGGGTGGGTGGGTGGCCTCTATCCCACCCTCCAATCAGTAAAACATCATCAAAAATTATTTGAAAAATTTGTTTGAATAAATCTCTAAAATTGTAATTATTGTTCTTTTATTTATATTTTATAACTTTTAATTGAAACCCTCGCTTATGTTTTACTGATTGGAGGTTGGGATAGAGGCCACCCACCCACCCTACATATACATTAAATTTTAATCCCAATTCCTGTTTTAGTTTCCCTGGAACTATTCCATTATTAGAGTTGATGTTGTTAAGACAATTTAACAGAGTTTTAATTTAAATAACATTGTATATGTAAGCTGGGTGGGTGGCCAGTAACCCATCCTCCAATTGTGATTTTTAAGGAAAATAATTACATAAATCAAAGCCTGAAATAAAAAAATAATTACTCTTCTCGGATGATATTGGAAATTTCAGTACAACGCTTGTGTAAGTTTTACTGGTTGTAGGGCTGAATAGAGGCCACCCACCCAACCTACATATGCCTTTAAATTTCAGTCACAATCATGAATTTCATTTCATTTCACTTCATTCACTATTAGTGTTGACGTAGTTTAGGAAATACATAATATTTTTAGTTTAAGTTTTCTTGTATATGTAGGGTGGGTGGGTGGCTTCTATCCTACCCTCCAATTTCTATATTGTGAACGACTATTTTTGAAGAAAATAATTACATGAATGAAATATAATTTTAATTTTATAAGATTAAATTTGACGATCAAAAATTGATTTTAATCAGAAAAAATAATTATAGATGCAAGAACCGATATGGAAATTTAATGAACCTATTACGGAGAAATCTTTATCGGTTAATGTTTGAAAATTAGTAATTTGAACTTTTTTAATTCCATAGGAGGAAAGGTAGAGTTTGTCAAATTAAAAATTTTAAAAGATAAAATAATATCGTATTGTTTTCGATCACACTAACAATTTTAGCAATTATTTTTCTGCAAACTACAGCACGATCAGTGGTTAATGTTAATATGTATATGTAGGGTGGGTGGGTGGCCTCTATCCCACCCTCCAATCAATAAAACACGAGCGAGGGTCTTCTTAAATATTTCTGCAACTAATAACTAAATCAATTTTATATTACAAGCAAAGCGGTTTGATTAAAGTTTATGGTTAATTAAATAAAACCCTCGCGTATGTTTTACTGATTGGAGGGTGGGATAGAGGCCACCCACCCACCCTACATATATATGTTTACTGCAATCACAACAGTTGTTTGGGTTTCATGAAAACAACAATTATATTAATGTAAATGTTTATGAAAATTTTTAAAGTTAGTGTTTTTTTTAAATAGTTATGTTAAGTAAATACTAAGTAGTAACATAAAATAAATATTGTCGTACAGTGAAAACAGCACAAAATGTAAAAACCGTGTACGGGAAAGTGTCCGCACTTGTCCTAGAATGCGGAATGGTGGCGTAAAAATACCACCATCATTATCTTCTACAAGGAACTCTTACTTTTGATCAATCAATTGCGAACGAATGTTGAATGGACAATTATTAAAAAAAATAATCACCCGCCGTCCGTATGGACTCTCGTCATCGTCGTACATATTTTTATTAATCAATAATTTGATTAATGATGTGTGAAGAGGTGAGGAAAGATAATAATAATAATAAAAACTCTTTAATTGAAATATACCAAATACGGGCAAATTATAATAAAATCTTTACGACTTTCATTGGTAACGATAATTGGAATAAAACTTTCGCGCTATTAAATGAAGAAAATAATTTTAAAAAAAGTTGTTTTCTTATTACTGATCTCAATTATTGATTTTAACTGTTAACAAAAAGACAGAGAAACTAAACTTTAAAAAGACTTTCGTCGAAAATATTTGACTAATTTACGAATTTAAGAAATTACTTAAAATTAAGTTAAAATTAAAATGCATATACTTATTATTTTAATTTTAACTTAATTTTATGTAATTTCTTTTGTAAATTGGTTAAACCGTCCAATAAATAAATAAATATCAAACATGTATAATTATTTAAAAGTCCAAACACATCTGTTGGCCTCGAATTGTTGGTGTTTTAACACGTTCAAATTAAAATTCTGCAGAAACTATTTTCGATGTTAAAATTAACTGTGCTGTCAATACGCGAGCATAAAGACGAGTTAATTGGTTGCTGGGGGGAGGTTGGTTTTTACGAGAAAACTAATCGCATGAACAAATCAAAGTGCTGCTGACAGGAATCGCGGTAACGCGTGTTGCTAACTGTAAATATTTGCCTAAAAACGGACCGACCGTTTCTCTTCCGCACGTTTCAAGACTGCTCGGCAGGCCAATAAGGAAACGGAAATTTATTTTAATTTTAGAAAGGAAGCATAGAACACACACACAAAAATTACAAAATTAAAAAAAAAAACTGGCAATTTCCCCATAACACAACATTCTTCCCTTCTTATTTTCGAATTAATTAAGTTACGTAAATAATAAATTTAAAAATACGAAAACATTTCGTGAATCTACAACAATGAGTCTTACTAAGACTAATAAACAAATTAATTTGAAACAACTACTTCTCTAGAATATACTTCGACAGACATTGAATAATACAAATTAATTTGCGTGTTACAAATAGTACAACTATTAAAGCAACACTAATTTGAATGAAATTATTTCTGTTGAATAAACTAATAAATGATAAAATGTACTTTAGATTGTTTAAATGTAACTATAACATGAAAAATTATGAAAAATGAATTTTAAACTGATTTCATTAAATTAAATTAGCAAAAGCAATTAAAAAATCTAGCATTCAAGTTTATAATCATCTGCAGACACGTGTTTCGAACTTTCGCTCTCTTCAGTACAGCTTTATTATAAAATTTATTTTAGGTTTACGTAAAGTTGATAATAACTTTGATTAAAATACTTAGAAATCTTTCTTCTCTATATAATTTGTAACCAGAAAGGTTTACAAGTGTTTTAATCAAGTTATTCTTCCTTTTTAATTTACAGGTTGTCAGATATTGTGCTTAATACACTAAATACGTTTCTACTGTGCCTAAATGGCCCAGTTGGTAAGAGCTGTGGAGTAAAGATCCAAAAAATTCTTAATTACGTTTAGTTGTATAATCAAATCAAAATCAATTCGGAAGTCGTTTGGTGATTAGGATGAAGAGGCGTGAAAATTGAAACCCTATATATAATTTTTTCGCTTCCATTACATCGAACTGCTGATCGAATCAGAGAGTAAACAGGATGTCCACAATTCAATGCCGATTGACACTCAATTAAGTGACAGTCGACGTGTTTACACGCCCACGCTAATGCCATTATCCCGATTAAATAGAGACGTGTGTGTGTGTGTGTGTGTGCGCTATCAGACGAGACTAATCACAATCAAAAAAAAAAGAACGTATAACAATAGCAACAGTTTTTTTTCAATGCCGAATATTTATAATTAGGTTATTAGACAATTTTAATGATTTCAATTATCTTATTATCTATTAAGTTAAAATTTTATTTAGAAAATAACATTTTAGTATTTTATTTATTGGTAAGACATCCATCTACCTTACATATGTATTTTTATCTAAACTAAAAACCCCGATTTATAATTTATTCTATATCATCACTCATAATTTCGTTTTTGTTGTTTAAAATTGTATTGACGATAATTTATTATAATATGCATGAACAATAAAAAAAACGTGTTTATGATAATTAAATTGGAGGGTGTGATAGAGGCCACCCACCCACCCTACATATATTTTTTAACTTAAGGTAAAATAGTGCTTATGATTATTTTCAATTACAACAGATAAGTAATATTTGTATTCCTGTAAATTTAACCACAATCAGTAGATAAAAAGAAAATATATATGTAGGGTGGGTGACCTTTATCGCATCCTCCAACCAATAACACTTACGCGAGAGTTTTACTGAAATTTTTAATGTCATCCAAGTGGTATATTTCTTTCTTTTGAATCTTTAACTTTTGTAATTTATTATCAATCAAAATCGCCGTTTGTAAAATATATATAAATTGGAGGGTGGGTTATGTGTCACCCACCCACCCTACGTATACAATAAAACTTAAACAAAACTATATGTCTATTTACATAACTCCTAGAATTTTCTCATAATTGTTCTTTCATTTCTAGACTCCTTCCAAAAATTACTTCGAAGATTATAGAATTTTTTTAATAATTTCTGTTCTTAATAATTAATTTTCTTTAAAGAATTTTATAATATTGCTTCATCTAATCGAAATTCAAAAGTTGCGTTAATATTCCTCGAAGAAAAAATTTGTTTTTTACGTTTCTAAACATTTCTTCAAGAGTGTTCCATTAATTTTTCTACAAATTTTTTTTTTTTTAATAACTTTCCACCTAATTTTCTGAAGAATTTTCAACATATTCTTCATTATTTTATCGACTTTCTTTTCAAAAATGTTAGTATTTTCTTCAGCAGTTTCTCATCCAGATTCTTAAAATTTTGGTGCAAATTTTATTCAGTATTTATAAATTTTGGCAACAATTTCTCTCCTAAAGGTTATCAAGTGTTACTTTTTTATATTATTTCGAAAATTTTCCTGGATTTATTGCTATATACCAAAGTTTTCCAACAATTTATCTTCAAGATTTATAGAATTTTCCAACATTTTCTTTTTCATTTTATTAAAGTTTTCTATAAATCTTAAAGAAAGTTCTAGGAATCTGGAAGTGAAGTTGATGAAAATTTATTTTCCACTAACTTCTATTCCAAATTTCTAGAATTAATCTGGAATAGAAGTTAGTGGAAAATAAATTTTACTATTTTCCAATAACCTCTATTCAAGATTTCTAGAATTCATCATCAATTTCTCTTTCAGAATCCTAGAACTTTCTTTAAGTATTGTAAAATGTTTTCTTAAATTGGTTGCTTGAGTTACGTGAAGATCAAATTAATTTGACAAATAAAGCACTAATAACCCAATTTTGGTTAATCAAATAAAATTGTGAAGAAAAGTTATTAATGCTTTATTTGTCAAATGAATGTTTTCTTCCCGATTGCTAGATTTTGTTTTAGCAATACCTCTTCTAAATTTCTAGAATTTTCTTCCAGTTTTCTAGTACTTTCTACTACTAGAAATTATATAAAAAAAGAAAATTGTTCCGGATTGATAAAATAAAATTGCATTTTCATGTCATAATTCTAGAATATTCCAGTAATTTCTTTCATAAATTTCTAGAATTTTTCAAAAATTCTTGCTCTATTTTCTCTTTAAGAACTTTGCTTCAATTTTTATGATTTTATTTTCTTGAGAAATCGCCGTTTATAATATAGAAATTTGGAAGTAGTTTAGAAGTCACCCACAACTCCACTTAAACTAAAATTCGGTTATATTTTCTCCTTAACTACATATCTAATAATAGAATAGTTGCAAGGATATCAATACAGTAATTGTGATTGAAATTTAATGTATATGTAGGGTGGGTGGGTGGCCTTTAAACCACCCTCCAATCAATAAAACATAAGCCCGAGTTTCACTGAAATTTTCTTCGTCATCTAAGACGTGTGATAATATTCCTTTCATGTCAGGCTTTGATTTTTATAATTATTTTCTTCAAAACTCGCCGTTTATAATATATAAATTGGAGGGTATGATAGAGGCCGCCCACCCACCCTACATGTACATGGAAACTTTAACTAAAAATCTGTTTTATTTTCTTGAATATATCAACACTAACACTGTTAGAGGTGCAATGAAACTAAAATAGTGATTGTGATGAAAATTTAAATGCATATGTAGGGTGGGTGGGTGGCCTCTATCCTACAATCCAATCAGTAAAACATAAGCGAGGGTTTTAATTAATTAACCACAAACTTTAATTGAACTGATTTGTTTGTAATATAAAATTAATTTTGGTGCAGAAATTATTTTAGAAGACCCTCGCTCGTGTTCTATTGATTGGAGGGTGGGATAGAGGCCACCCACCCACCCTACATATACATTGAAACTTTAATCACAATTACTGTTTTAGTTTCCATAAACTTTTACTTTGTAATTACTGATGTTTTAAAAAAAACTTAAACGCTAAAGTCGTTTTTTTTTATGTATATGTAGGGTGGGTGGGTGGCCTCTATCCCACCTTTCAATCAGTAAAACATACCTCTTATCCATTCTTTAATTTCTATTTTATAAACGGCGATTTTTCAAGAAAATTATTACAAAAATCGAAGCCTGAAATGAAAGAAAAAAAAATACACCTCTAGGATGACATAGTAAATTTTAGTAAAACTCGCGTTTATGTTTTATTGATTGGAGGTTGGGATAGAGGCCAACCACCCACCCTACATATACATATTAACAATAATCACTGATCGTGCTGTAGTTTTCAGAGAAATATACAATAAAATTATTAGTGTGAGCAAAAACATTACATTATAATTTTTCTTTGAAATTTTAATTTTGATAAACTCTATAGCGCCACTTATGAAATTAACAATATCAGAATTACTCACTTGTAGATATCAAATAATAAAGTCTAATTTATTTTAATTATATTAAACAATAACAATATTTATTTTTTTAAATAAAAACAATTTTTGATTGTAAAATTTAAAACTTTGATCAACTCTACTTTTTCTTATATGAAGTCAACAATGTTTCTATCATTAATTTTTTAGAAACTAACTAATTAAAAATTACTTGTTATAGTTTCATTTATATTCTACATTGAATGTGGAAATTACAATAATGTTTTTTTTTAAATAGAAAAATAGATTTGATGGAGAAATTTCAAATCCTCTACAAAAAATTGATTGCACTAGTTAAATTTTTCTAAATTGTTTAAATATTTACCAAAACACCCACCCACTCTACTTATACATTTTACTTTAAGTAAAGCACTAACTTTAAAATTTTTCATGTATATTTACATTAATATAACTGTTGTTTTCATGAAACCCAAACAAGTGTTGTGGTTGAAATAAAAATATATATGTAAGGTGGGTGGGTGGCCTCGATCCCACCCTCCAATCAGTAAAACATACGCGAGGGTTTTAATGAATTAACCACAAACTTTAATCAAACTGATTTGCTTGTAATATAAAATTGATTTAGTAATTAGGTGCAGAAATATTTTAGAAGACCCTCGCTCGTGTTCTACTGATTGGAGGGTGGGATAGAGGCCACCCACCCACCCTACATATACATAAAAATTTCAATCACCGATCGTGTTGCCGTTTGCAGAAAAATAATTGCTAAAATTGTTAGTGTGATCAAAAACTATACATTACTTTAACTTTGACAAACTCTACCTTTCCTCCTATAGAATTAACTAATTAATTCAAACATTAACCGATAAAAAATTTCCGTAATAGCTGTATTAAATTTCCATATCGGTTCTTGCATCTATTATTAATTTTTCTGATTAAAATCAAATTTTTAATAGTCAAATTTAATCTTTGATTAATTTTCTTTTGACTGGTATAAAACCAACAAAATATTTATTTATTTATTTATTATTTTAGATAATATTATATTATTATATATTCCACCTACCCTCAGTTAATTTGCAGTAGAATTAACCGCTTACTATGTTTTTAGTAACGGTCGCAACTATTCTTATGATTAAAATTCACTCCACGTATGTAAACTTTATTAATTGTATTATTATTTTCATAGATTCAATTTCTTCCCGAGAAACCCTCGCGTAAGTTTTATTGAATAGAGGGTGGGATAGAGGCCACCCAACCACCCTACATATACATAAAAATTTAGACTATTTTAGCGTTTAAGTTTTTTTAAAACACCAGTAATAACAATGTTGATGTTTGTAGAACCTAAAACAGTGATTGTGATGGGAGTTTCAATTTATATGTAGGGTGGGTGGGTGGCCTCGATCCCACCCTCCAAACAACAAAACATAAGCGCGAGTTTTTCTGAAATTTTCTATGTCATCCAAGAGATGTAATTTTATTTCTTTCAGGTCCGGCTTTGATTTTTGTAACTATTTTCTTGAAAAATCTACTTTTATAATACAGAAATTGGAGGGTGGGATAGAGGCCACCCACCCACCCTACATATACAAAGTTATGTAAACTAAAACTCTGTTAGACTGTCCAAATAACATCAACTCTAATAATGGAATAATTGCAAGGAAACAGAAACAGTGATTGTGATTGAAGTTTCCTTGTATATGTAGGGTGGGTGGGTGGCCTCTATCTCACTCTCCAACCAGTCAAATTTAATCACGTATTCTACTGAATATTCCCATGTCATTAAAAAAAGGATAAGTTTATTTCTTTCATTTTAGGCTTTGATTTTTGTAATGATTTTCTTGAAAAATCGCCGATTATAATATAGAAATTGGAGGGTGGATTTGAGGACACCCACCCACCCTACATAAACAATGAACTATAAACTAAAAAACTGTTGTACTTACTTAACTACATCAACTCTAGTAATATAGAATAGTTACAAGGAAATTAAAACTGTGATTGTGATTGAAATTTAAATGCATATGTAGGGTGGGTGGGTGGCCTCTATCCCAACCTCCAATCAATAAAACATAAGCGCGAGTTTTAATAATTTCCAATGTCATCTAAGAGGTGTAATTTTATTTCTTTCATTTCAGGCTTCAATTTTTGTAATAATTTTCTTGAAAAAATCGCCGTTTATAAAATAGAAATTAAAGAGTGGATAAGAGGTATGTTTTACTGATTGAAGGGTGGGATAGAGGCCACCCACCCACCCTACATATATGTAAAAAAATAAACTACTTCAGCGTTTAAGTTTTTTTTAAACACCAGTAATAACAAGGTAAAAGTTCATAGAAACTAAAACAGTGATTGTGATTAAAGTTTCAATGTTTATGTAGGGTGGGTGGGTGGCCTCTATCCCACCCTCCAATCAGTAAAACTTACGCGAGGGTTTGATTAAAAATAAATTAATCACAACACTCTTTACGATTAATTAATTTTGGTATTAACATTTTCTCTTTTCTATAATAATTTCATCTCAAAATCTTTTTCAATATTATTTATTTTGAAGGCATCTACTTCGTTATGCATTTTGAATAATAATTAAAAAAACTTAAAACTTTGATAATGGGTACGTGTAGTTACCGAAACTTAAGTAAAGAAAATAAATATAGTGTTATACAAACAAAGTTTAAAGTGTTTTAATTATTTTTCAATATTGTTTCAATTGCAGAATGAAAATATATCAACTGAAATAATTAAAATAGCGACGTATAAAATCCGCAGTAGGCTCTGAAAATAGTCAAGGCCAACTGTGTTTATCGATAACGCCATCCTTACGTGTATTTTCTCGTGTTTAAAATTGTTTTAATTTGAAAGAGGTAACGTTATCCCGAGTAAATATAATCATAGTGCGTGCAATCTGAAGAGGATGGCCTTGCCCCGTTATTTTACGTATATTTATACGGCTCGTTTTCAAGATGTTTTAATTGAAATAATGGTTTGTAATTGATGAACTAATAATGTTTTTTAATTGCGCGCCGCCTGGGTTTTCGATTGATATTTGATCGCCGACGTATAAATAAATAAAAAGGTTACATCAGTAAATTAAAAATGTTATTCATGGTTTCTATTTCTGTTTCTGTTTCATGGTTATAGAAAATTAATTTCAGAAATAGGAATAGTTTTATAAATCTACAATCTCAGCGTCGTGTATTCACAAAATTTAAAGTTAAACAAAACAGTACATAAAATATTTTAAGAAAAAATGTGTAGAAAAATTTGTATCTAATTGTATGTATGTGTATGAATACTAAAGTATTGATTGTGTTGTAGTTTAATATAGTCACAATTTTTTAAATTTTAATAATTTTTAATTCGATAGCACTTGTTTTAATATTTATTTCAAGCTCTTCAAAATTATCAGAAATGTTTGGAATTTTCTTCATTCAGATGAAATGAATTAAGTTTTACCACTATAATAGAGGTAGTTTTTATTGTATTACAATTTTAAATTATTACAATTTAAATTTTGATCATTTTCGACTTGATAGCACTTGTTTTAATATTTGTTTCAAGCTCTTCAAAATTATCATACATTTTTTGAATTTTTTTCATTCAGATGAAATTAACTCAAGTCTTACCACCACAATGGGGGTAGTTTTTATTGAATTATAATTTCTAATAAATTCTGTTTAAATTTTTATAATCTTCAATACGATAGCACTTGTTTTAATATTTATTTCAAGCATTTCAAAATTACCAGAAATTATTTTAATTACGCCAAGTTCAGATGAAATTCACTCAAGTTTTACCATTTCAATGGTAAATTCTGTTTGAATTTTAATAATTTTCAATTCGATAGCACTTGTTTTAATGTTTATTTCAAGCTCTTCAAAATTATCAAAAATTTTTTCGATTATTTTTCCTTCAGATGAAATTAACTTAAGTTTTACCCCCACAATGGGGGTAGTTTTTTATGGAATTACAAATTCTAATAAATCTGTTTGAATTTTGATAATTTTTAATTCGATAGCACTTGTTTTAATGTTTATTTCAAGCTCTTCAAAATTATCAAAAAAAAATTCGATTATTTTTAATTCAGATGAAATTAACTTAAGTTTTACCACCACAATGGAGGTACTTTTTATGGAATTACAATTTGTAATAAATTCTGTTTAAATCTTGATAATTTTCAATACGATAGCACTTGTTTTAATGTTTATTTAAAGCACTTCAAAATTATCAGATTTTTTTTAATTACGCCACGTTCAGATGAAATTAATTCAAGTTTTACCACCACAATGGAGGTAATTTTTATGGAATTACAATTTGTAATAAATTCTGTACAAATTTTGATAATTTTAAATACGATAGCATTTGTTTTATTGTTTATTTCAAGCTCTTAAAAATTATCAGATTTGTTTTATTACGCTACGTTCAGATGAAATTAACTTAAGTTTTGCCACCATAACAGGGGTAGTTTTTATAGAATCACAATTTGTAATAAATTCTGTTTAAATCTTGATAATTTTCAACTCGATAGCACTTGTTTTAATATTTATTTCAAGCTCTTCAAAATTATCATAAATTTTTTGAAGTTTATTCATTCAGATGAAATTAACTTAAGTTTTACCACCACAATGGGGGTAGTTTTTATGAAATTACAAATTCTAATAAATCTGTTTGAATTTTGATAATTTTCAACTCGATAGCACTTGTTTTAATGTTTATTGCAAGCTCTTCAAAATTATCATAAATTTTTTGAAGTTTATTCATTCAGATGAAATTAACTTAAGTTTCGCCACCACAACAGGGGTAGTTTTTATTGTATTACAATTTCTAATAAATCCTGTTTAAATTTTGATAATTTTTAACTCGATAGCATTTGTTTTAATATGTATTTCAAGCTCTTCAAAATTATTTAAAAAATTTTGGATTTTTTGTCATTTAGGTGAAAATAACTCAAGATTTACCACCACAATTGGGGTAGTTTTTTTATGGAATTACATATTCTAATAAATCTATTTAAATTTTGATAATTTTCAATTCGATAGCGCTTGTTTTAATGGTAATTTCGAGCTCTTCAAAATCCGCACAATATTTATTTAATAAAAACACAGTTTGTTATTGTTAAACTAATTAGAGTGTAAATTTGGGTGTGGTTTATTGTTTGGAGGGTGGGATAGAGGCCACCCACCCACCCTACATATACAATGAAACTTAAAGTAAAACTCTGTTGTATTTCCTTAAACATATCAGCAGTAAAACTGTTATAAGTGTTATGAAACTAAAACAGTGTCAGTGATTGATGTTTCAATGTATATGTAGGGTGGGTGGGTGGCCTCTATTCCACCCTCCAATCAATAAAACATAAGCGCGAGTTCAATTGAAATTTTCTATGTCATCTAAAACGTGTAATTTTATTTCTTTCATTTCTGGATAATTAAATGATTAAATCTTGAAAAATCTCTTTCTATAATATTCATATTGGAGGGTGGGACCGAGATCACCCATCCACCCTACTACATATACATTAAAACTTTAACTAAACATCGGTTTAATTTCTTGACATCATTTCTAACATTGTTAGAGGTGCAATGACATTAAAATAGTGATTGTGGTGAAAATTTAAATGCATATGTAGGGTGGGTGGGTGGCTTCTATCCCACCCTTCAACCAGTAAAACTTACAAAAGTGTTCTACTAAAATTTCCCATCTGAGAAAACTATTTTTTTTTATTTCAGGCTTTGATTTTCGTAATTATATTTTTTTGACAAATCGTTAGTTTATAACATAGGAATTGGAGGGTGGATTAGAGTGCACCCACCCACCCTACATATAGAATAAAGCTAACACTAAAAACTCCTTTCTATTTTCTTAAACACATCAGCACTAATACTGTTATAATTGTTTAGAAACTATAACAGTGATTGTGATTGAAATTTATAAGCATATGTAGGGTGGGTGGGTGGCCACTAACCCACCCTCCAATCAATAAAACATAAGCGCTAATTATATTGAAATTTTCTACACTTTCCAAGACGAGTAATTAATTAGATTTCATTCATTTTAGGCTTTGCCTTTTGTAATTATTTTCTTCAAAAATTGTCGTTTATAATGTAGAAATTGAAGGGTGGGATAGAGGCCACCCACCCACTCTACATATACAGTGAAACTAAAACTAAAACACTGTTGTATTTCCTTAAACATATCAACAGTAAATCTGTTAGAATTGCAATAAAATTAAAACAGTGTCAGTGATGGAAGTTTCAATGTATATGTAGGGTGGGTGGGTGGCCTCTATCCCACTCTCCAACCAGTAAAACTTACACAAGTGTTTTACTAAAATTTCCTATGTCATTTGAGAAAAGTATTTTTTTATTTCAGGCTCCGACTTTCGTAATTATTTTTTTTTTTGAAAAATTACCGTTTATAACATAGAAATTGGAGGTTGGGTTAGAGGCCACCCACCCACCCTACAAATACAATGTTATTTAAACTAAAACTCTGTTAGACTTTACAAACTACATCAACGTTAATAATGGAATAATTGGAAGGAAACTAGAACAGTGATTGAGTTTGATATTTACTGTATATGTAGGGTGGGTGGGTGGCCACTATCCCACCCTCCAACCAGTAAAATTTAACCACGTGTTCTACTGATTTTTCCCAATGTCATCAAAGCAGGAGTATTAAGTTTATGTCTTTCATTTTAGGCTTTGATTTTTGGAATAATTTTCTTCAAAAATCGTCGTTTATAATGTAGAAATTGAAGGGTGGGATAGAGGCCACCCACCCACCCTACATATACAGTGAAACTAAAACTAAAACTCTGTTGTATTTCCTTAAACATATCAACAGTAAATCTATTAGAATTGCAATGAAATTAAAACAGTGTCAGTGATGGAAGTTTCAATGTATATGTAGGGTGGGTGGGTGGCCTCTATCCCACCCTCCAATCAATAAAACATAAGCGCGAATTCAATTGAAATTTTGTATGTCATCTTTTAATCTTTCAGGCTTTGATTTTGGCAATTACTTTCTTGAAAATTCGCCGTTTATTAAATAGAAATTGGAGGGTGGGTTAGAGGGCACCCACCCACCCTACATATACATTGAAACTTCTAATTTAAACTAATACTCTGTTAGACTTTCCAAACTACATCAACGTTAATAATGGAATAATTGCAAGGAAACTAAAACACTGATTTACTTTAAAATTGTATGTATATGTAGGGTGGGTGGGTGGCCTCTATCCCACCCTTCAACCAGTAAAATTTAACCACGTATTCTACTGAATTTTCCCATGTCATCAAAGAAGTATTAAGTTTATTTCTTTCATTTTAGGCTTCGATTTTTGTAATTATTTTCTTCAAAAATCGTCGTTTATAATTTAGAAATTGGAGGGTGGGTTTCGAGTCCACGCACCCACCCTACATAAACAATGAAATATAAACTAAAAATCTGTTGTATTTTCTTATTTTCCACTCTAGTAATTGAATAGTTGCATGGAAACGAATACTGTGATTGTGATTGAAATTTCAATGCATATGTATGGTGGGTGGGTGGCCTCTATTACACCCTCCAATCAGTAAAACTTACGCAAGGGTTTTATTGTATAAATATTGTATAAAAACAAAGTTTATACATTTTTTTTATTTTGTTCGTTTAAAAATATATAATTATTAAAATATATATTTGAAAGTCCATTCATAATTTTTGAGTAAACTTTTTCAAACAATTTTATTATTAGTATTAACAATAACAAAGTTTAGTTTATGTTGGTTTATTGTCAAAAAATATATATAGATATGTTTTATTGATTTGATTCAAAATTACTTTTTTTACAATCATTCGTTTAATTTCTTAAAAACTACATCAGTGAGTGTTGATGTTGTTAATAAATTATAAACCAGTGTTTTAGGTAAAATTTTAATGTGTATGTAGGGTGGGTGGGTGGCCACTATCACACCCTCCAATTATTCAAACACGAACGACGATTTCTCGGGAAAAAAATATGATAATTCACGACTTTAATTAGCGTTAATTGTATTTTTTTTTTTTTTGCTCGACGTTAATTATTCCATAAGAAAACACCATTAATCAAACCTGTTTACTCGGTATTAGAATTTCAAGCGTTCCGTGCTTGAAGTTTGTTGGCTTTTCTCACGAACTATTACGCATCACACCCTTTTGCATAAATTTTAATCTCGTGCCCATTTGAAAACGATTATTGTTTCACATTCTATACAAACCGATTTGCGTATTATGTTTATCAATTGCTCGTCTGGACTTGTCCAAACGGATTATCTCGTTAATCCAGCGAGAGGGTCGTAAATATTTACTCAGTAATTACGTGTCGTAAAAATGAGGGCAAGACATTGGCGGGTGGTCTGAGAGTCTAATGACACCACTAGTAATTTGCAAATTTTTGTCTGCGCTTAATCCCGAACCGGTGTTTCTGTGGTGGTTTCGGAGGTGTGCGCCCCACCCGAATAGTGGTATAAATGCTCGAGATGGGCGCCCTAATGGTCAGTCAGCTTCACGAGAGCGTTACGTTTATGATGGTGTTTACTGTGAAAAAATGCAAGGTTTATATTGAACGGATTGAAAAATCGGTATGTAAAAATTTTTTACATGTATAATTATAAACAATTTGTACACTTTAAAAAAAATCATTTAATTACATGATGCTACAAATAAAAACACGTTTTCAAATAATAATAAGTAAATTTTTATTTGTAGTATCATGTAATTAAATGGTTTTTAAAAGTGTACAAATTGTTTATAATTATACTTCTAGTAGCGAAAGTCGGTGAAATAAATTTCTAACGTTTGGACATTATAGCGAAGTGAAATTATCGAATAAGCACTTCCTTTTATGTTCTTAATGTTCCTTCACTCGGTGACATAAACACACGTAATGACCCCGTTTTTTTTCTTAAATTTGTTAACATGGTTTTTCCCAAAAGTGTTTATTAATCAATTATTGAATAATCAATTATATAAGAATGTTCTTAATGAAAAATATTTGAAATTCTCAAATTTTTAGTTACCATTTTTAAATTAGAAAATTAATTAAAACACTAAAATGTTTCACCACAGGTTAAGTGAGAATTTAATTCATCGTACAATTTTTAAACTTTAAATTCAATTAAAGATTTGTTTTTCTCCACTCGTAATGCAAATCGAATCATTCCTTGCGTTAATTGTATCTCATTTTTTGTTGCTTCTGCGTTACAGCTCGAGGCCTTCAAGAACCCGTCGCTGAAGAAGGAAGTGGAGAGGATGCGCCTGGACGCGGAGGAAGCGCGCCTATCGTGCAAACAGTTGGAGGAGACGCTGGGCGAGGAGAGGCGGCGGCATCTGGACGTCGTCAAGGATGAGAGGAACAAGTACAGGGCGGAGATCACGCAGCTCATCGAAAGGCACCGAAACGAAATCATTCAACGTGAGTAGATCAAATTTTTATCATATATAATCACAACTATTCATTTATTACAGTTTTAAAACAAATAATTTATTGCAACGACCTATAGGATTTTAAATACATTTTATTTTTAGTTTTATACCAACATTTTTTAATAATATTTTTTTAAATTATAGTGAATTTACAACACGAAGAATCAATGAAGTTATTAGAAAACGAAAAGGATAACATCAAGGCGGCGACGACGAGGCAACACGAGGAACAGATGCGCGTCCTCAAGATCGAGATAGACAAATTGCAGAAGACGCACGAGGAGAGTCTGGACATTCTGCGCGAGGAGAACGACGCCATCCGCGAAGAGATCGACGAGAAGAACGCGAGGATCCGCGAATTAGAGGCGCACCGGTGCGAGAGTGAAAAACTACGCAAGGATTACGAAGCCAAAGAAATCGGCTACAAGGAGCAGCTAGCGATGGTTCAGGAGGAGGCGGCGAGGTTGCGAGCGGAGAACGAGGCTCTCTTCGCGAGCCGATGCAACGACGGCGGTGAAAACAGCTACCAGGAGGTGCAGTCTCTGCGCGCCGTCCTCGAGCTGAAGCAGAGGGACGTCGCCGAGCTGAGGAAGGCCCTCGCCGAAGCCACGCAAAAGGCGGAACTCTTACCAGCCGCCGAGGAAAAAATTGCCGTGCTACTAGCGAAATGCGAGGATATGCAACATCAATTAGAGAGGAAGAATGAATATGAAATGTAAGTCATCTTTAATTAAATTAAAAATAATTAATATACTAATTATTTATATTTTACAGTCAATTACTCTCCGAGAATAAAAAACTACAAGAATCATTCAAAGAGGAGGCGAATCAAAAGAAACGTCTGTCTCAATACAACGAGGAGCTGCAGTGGAAACTCCAGCAGAACAAGGAAGTAGTCACCAAGGTGTTGGAGGAAGCGGAGGCATCAGCGTTAACACGATCCACACTACTAAGCGCCAGCTTCAACGAACGACACTCCTCCATCCAGAGGCCGAACTTCGAACGCACGCTGAGCTTCAGGGAGCGTTCGCTGAGCAACAAAAGCAACATCAGCCAATGCTCGGAACGATCGCGCAAATCGAAGAATTCGTTCGAAGACTTCGACGATCTCTCACCCCCCAGCTCGCCTAAAGTCAAGGGCGTTGTGGAGAAATCGGATTCCGTTAGTTACGTGCTGGAAATGGACGAGAGTCCCGAGGTTGTAGCCTCGAGAATCGTACGCCGGAGCTTCAGAAACGCAACACCACCAAAAAACACGCCGACGAAATCCCCGGCGAACAAACGAGCGCGCATGAAGAATAACCTAAGCCTGAGCTCATCGACAAGCTCAATCGTCCCCGGAATTAAAACCGATCATTTAAGATCGCGTTCGGCATCGGTTAGGAACGGTGATGATAACAACGAAGACATATTCCTATGGGAAACCCAACATAGCAGCACACCGAATCCAAAAAAATTTGATGAGAATTACTGGAGCCCGCACGGGGATTTCGACGAAGATTTAGAGGACATCAAACTCCCATCATTACCGAGCGAAATCGGCAACAAGCACTGCAGCATCCTCCCAGTGCCGAAACACCTAGCCGGCGAAGCCATGATATCAGAAAGTAATTCCGAAGACGAGTGCTCGACGAGTTCATCCAGCGGGCAATTGTGAGACGAACTATATTTTTAATTTTTGTTTTTGTGTTACGGACTTATTTTTTTAATTGTTAAGGGGGTACGTTGTCTATTTTTTATTTATTTTATACACTACTTTTAACGAGCCCTTTTTACTACTACTACTCTTTTAACCCTGTGTAAATTACCGTGTACTTGCTTGTATATATGTAAAGAAATGTTTTTATTATTACAAATGTTATTTTGTTATCGTTAAAAAAAAAAGAATAATAAGAAAGTTATATTTAGATCTTCAACCAAAGGGCTAACAACTAGATAAAACTCCTATTTAGTGAATAGTTAACAATTAAAACCCACGGGTGACTTTGAATGCAATTTTTTTTACGTTTGTACATTAAAAGTCATATTAGTGAGGCTTGAAAATATTTACAAAAAAAAATATTGAAATAAACAAATCCGGTTGTTAACACCTTTGTTATATATATTCCCTTAACTCATCAGTATTATGTATAATGTTTTTTCACTTTGCGTGTGTTAGTTAACTTCTTGTGCATAGAGTACAACCGTTATTGATGAATGAATAATAATTAATAAATAAATTAATACGGCGGATCATTCGACACTGTTGTGGACTGGCTGTGACTGTAATATTAAAACGCGAAACAGGGAAACAGGATACGAAAAAAACGATAGGTGATGATGTTGATGAGGTGAATGCTTTTCAGCCGTTCTGCGCAATTCTCATCCCATTATTAAAAAAAAAAATCTTCCTTCCCTCTTACTTACTGTGTTTGTTTTTCCGTTTCATTATTTCTAACGAGCAACGTGTTAGGACCAAATCACTAGATTTTCACATTTTGCTATATTTATTGTATAAAGATACAAAAAGCGAGTGCGTGTGTTTTGGAATGCGCCGACAGAGAGTGGTTTCTTATTTGTATAAATAATAGGGATTATATATTATAAATGAATATATTATATACACACATATATTGTAAAATAAAATGAAATAAAGTTTATCAGATTTAAAAATTGATTCCGTCTAGATTTCATTTCTCAATCCCCACCTTTATAACCCATAGTTTATCTGCACGATAAGAAGTAATTATTTAGTAGTTACAATTAACACAATTAAATTATTATATAATAAACAAACAAACAAGTTTAATTGTATTTACGACTATTTAACATATTTATCATCATTAATCTAAGGAATTTATTTGTTTATTTACTATTTTAATTAGAGTATTTATTTATTAAAGATAAGTTTCATGCAATTCATTATCAGTTGTATTTAGACAATTATCATATGAAATATCTTCAAACACAAAAAGCAAGGTTCTAAAGAATGTAACCTTTTTACTTTAAAATTTTCCCCCATTGAGGTTTTTTAAAGTTTGATTAAGCAATTAAATACTTGTGTTAAAAATTAAATATATATTCATACATAGAATATACGAGTGACATAGATGGCTAAATTCATTTCGCAACTCGTAGTTCTTAAAACAAATTCCAGAGGGCGATTAGAAATTCTCATAGTTATGTTTGATTTATATTTGTTATATCCCTTTATGGTATCGCCATCTAGTTTTCGTTTTTAAAACTACGAGTTGCGAAATGAATTTGGCCATCTATGTCACTCGTATATTCTATGGATGAATAAAACTTGAAAAATAACAAAAATTCGTTCCATAGAATATATGCGAGACATAGATGGCAAAATTCATTTCGCAAATCGTAGTTTTTAGAACAAAATCCAGAGGGCGATTACGAAATTTCATAGGTTATTTTATTGTATAGATAATCAACTACATTTGTTATATGCCTTTAGTGGTATCGCCATCTGGATTTCGGTTTTAAAACTACGAGTTGCGAAATGATTTGGCCATCTATGTCTCACATATATTCTATGGATCGAATTAATTATTAATTTTTAAGTTTTATTCATCCATAGAATATACGAGAGACATAGATGGTAAACTTCATTTCGCAACTCGTAGTTCTTAAAACAAAACCCAGGGGGGCGACTAGAATATTTCATAGGTTATATTCATGTATAGATAAACAACTATATTTGTTGTATCACTTTAGTAGTATCGCCATCTGGATTTCGTTCATAAAACTACGAGTTGCGAAATGATTTGGCTATCTATGTCTCACATATATTCTATGGATCGAATTTTTTAGTTTTATTCATCCATAGAATATACGAGTGACATAGATGGCCAAATCATTTCGCAACTCGTAGTTCTTAAAACAAAATCCAGATGGAGATTAGAAAATTTTATAGGTTATATTCATGTATAGATAAACAACTATATTTGTCGTATCACTTTAGTAGTATTGCCATCTGGATTTCGTTCTTAAAACTACGAGTTGCCGAATGAATTTGGCTATCTATGTCTCACATATATTCTATTGATCAAATTTATTGTCGATTTTCACTTTTATTCACCCATAGAAATGTATGACATAGATGGCAAAATTAATTTCGCAACTCGTGTAGTTGTTAAAATGAAAACTAGATGGCGATACATATAAAGTGATATGATAAATGAGGTTGTTTGTATAGACAACAATATAACCTATGAAATCTTCTAGTAGCCCTCTGGATTTTGTTTTTAAAACTACGAGTTGCCATCTATGTCACTCGTATATTCTACTAAATGTAATTTGAATTTTTCGTTTTTTAACAAAAATTTTCAATTTCTTAATCATAGATTATTTAATTTTTTAAAAACAATAAAAAAATCCTCGTTGATTATTCAATTATTATAAGTCATTTATAATTTAATATATTTTTTTAAATTTTATTCATAAAAAACACTTTTTTATGATTTTTTGACTAATAATTTTTTTATTGAGATGAAACAAATTTAAAATTTTATAATTACCAAAGAAAATATCATTTTTTGATTATCAAGATAAAAATTAACTAGTATAACAGTTTTCATTTAAAACTGTTATTTTTTTATTTTAAGAGGATAAAGGTATTTTTGAAATAAAACGATAATTTTTTTTTCTATAAATTTTTATTTGTGCCAATACTACAAATTTTACACAATAAATAAAAACAACATGAAAAATTCTTAGTTATATTTAAAAAATTAAGCGACCGGACAAAAGAGATGAATACGAGCAAAAAAGTAAAAACGTAAAGAGACAAAAACATTGATAAAATTTAAAAAACTCAAAATAACTAAATAGTAAGGACACGTTAAAAACAGAGAAAATAAAAATATAGTGTGTGAGGGGGGAACCGTATATAATATATTGCATAAATCTAACCTTACACTTATTTTTGTTTTTTTAAAAAAAGTAACCAGTTAGAGCGCACAAGTTATAAAAAAGCTTCTTAGAAAATGGTGGTGGGGGAGGGAACAAATATAACGAAAAGAACTTCCAATTAAAAAAAACTGGTGTGTACCGTAATAATAAGGCATAAGTAGTCGAACAACGTCTCCTCTTCTCGTTAATATAATATTTTTTTTTAAGTAACATATGTCGTTAATTTTAATTATTTCATAGTTTAACTGTTTTTTTTTAAATATAATTATAATAATAAAGATCCGAGAAGCATAGCAAATATTATAGCCGTAGCACCCAATCATAGTATTATTAAAATTTCCATAAAGGGTTTTTTAAATAATAAAAATTTTAATTATATTTACAGAAAGTGCATTGCAATCACATGTTCAGCACACCTAAGCATCGGCCAAGCTTAACCTAAATAAATACAAAATGAAGTTATCGTTTATAAACATCTTAAAAAGTCCTTAATATCTCAGTATCTCGATAATACAGCTGGAAATCTATTATTATATATTGTGTTACCTTAAATCCACACCGGGTTGATTTTTTTTTTAATAATTCCTTCTCAGTCCTATATATAATATAATATATCCACAGCTCTATGATAACACACTGATTATAATATAATGTTATATAGGAGAGGCTTAATAAAAATATAAAAATTTAAATATTAATATAAATATCTTCTCTTTGAAAAAAAAACCTTTTCAGTCTGCGACGGTGGTCAGGGGTAGCTGGGAGTTGTCTATTATTAGGTTGTCTTCGGCGATGGGCGACTGGTCTTTTACTAGTAGTTCATCTAGATCATTCGAGTTTGCGACTTTAACGGTCGTGATTTCCGTGACGGTGGTCACGCCGTTCGGAATGCCGTTCTCTTTCGGCTTACTGACTTTCGTGACGGTGGTGGTCGTTTTCGTCACAGCCTTGGTCGCGTTGTTCTTGTTGGCCAGGTCGCCCGACTTTTTCGGTGCCGTTTTTGTTGCTGTGCTCGTTGTCTTCGTGGTGGATGATTTCAATGCACCTGTGGTCTATAAATACAAAAAAAAATTAAATCAGTAAACTAATTGTTCTTAGTTGTCACAAAGTGACGATTATCAATGTTTTAATAGTAGCAGTATTAAAACATTGATAATGGTCACTTTGTCTCCGAAATATATATCTGTGAATTTAAATAAAATTTCTGAAGAAAGGTTTTTAGTGCTTATTAATTTAATTGTACTTACTTTTGATTCTATTTTGCGGACCGTCGTAGTTTTATTGGTGACTGAACCAAGGGTAGTCTTTGATGTGGTAGTGGAAGTACGCGATGCTGTCAGCTTGTTCACGTTCTCTTTGTTCTGCTTCTCGGTGTCCGGTGCCTTGGCGGCGGGTCTGCTGCTCAAAGGTACACGCGGTTTCGGTGCAGCTGCTGATGACGCCGGGGCCGAAGCCGGCTTCGACCTAGCGGCGGAGGGTGAAGCAGCTGTCGTTGACTTCGGTGATGATGCAGTCTTTGTAGTAGTTGAAGTCTAAACAGAAAATTAAAATGTATTGAATTTATTCGTACACAAATTTTGTAATTATAAATTTACCTTACTAACAGTCGAAGTAAGCGGCTTCGTGGCGGTTGTCGTTTTCGTTGCTAATGTGCTCGGTCTAGGCTTTGGAGCGGAAACAGTTGAAGTCCTGGCGGATGCCGTGCCACTTGGCCTGCTGGTGGTGGTCGTGGTTTTCGACGCAGGGGCTTTATCACCAGATGCGGTCTTTGTTAAGCTAGTTTTGGTAGTGCTCAACCTCGCCGACGATTGCGTTTTCGGTGCAGTGGAAGAAGGCACACTGGGCTTCTTCGCGGCCGTGGTTGTTTTCGCGGTGGCATCACCATTAACCAAAGGTTTTTTCTCCGCCGGCGTTTTCGCGAGTGCTGCCGCTGCCCTTGCTTTAGCGGCGTTGGCGGCCGACGCCCTGCTGATCGGTGGCGGCTTGGTCGTGGTGGTCGTAGCGGCCGCCGTAGGTTTCGTGGTGGCCGGCTTGGCGGCTGCGGTGGTTTTTGTGGCGGACGTTTTCGTTATTGGCGCCCTGCTCGTCGTCGTTTTCGATGGAGATGTGACGGTTTTTGCGGCCGGTTTCTTAGCGGTGGTCGTGGAAGGTGTTTTGGATTTCGGTGTTGTTGTCTTTTTATCTGGTACAGCGGCAGCAACGGCAGTTGCGCTAGCAGCTACTGCAGCGACAGCGGCTACTGTTTCTATCACATCTGCGACTGGTTTGGGTTGTTCTGATTCCGGTACTACTGTTGGTTCTTCTTTAACTTCATTCACCACCTATAAAAAATGAAGATATTAATAGTAATGATAATGATAAGTAATGATGTTCAATAAAAAAAGTGTTACCTCTTCAGTTTGCGGTGGTAATTTTGGAACTTCGCAAACCAACAAGTCCGGATCAGCGGCCGGTACGTTCTCTTCTTTCGGTTCTTCCATCTGAAGGTTAGCGCCGGCATCCAGCGGAGACAAGGGCTCGTCGTCCTTAACGGAAGATGTAACCTCTTCGTGAGGAGACTCGAGCTGTTCGGGTTCTGCTTGCCTGGCTGGGGGCATGGGGCAGGCGTCCAGTGGAAGGCTACAAGTTAACCTGACCTGCTCTGGTTCGACCGGTAGGCTGCACTCTAGAGCTTCTGGTAATTCTGGTGACTTGGCGCAAATTTCCTCTGTTGTAGGCTCTGGTGATGCTACGTCCTCGTGACCCATTGAAATTTCGGGCTCCGGCGACTTCAATTCTTCAGGTTCCGGCGATTTGATCTGCAATTCTGGCTCGGGAGACATGACGGCTTCCACCAAGGGTTCGGGCGACTTCGCGACGACTTCCTCTTCGGGTTGCGGTGATGGAATCGTGGGCTCTGGTGTTTTAGCCACCTCTGCGATTACTTCGGGTTCGGGTGATTTCGGGCTTACTTCAGGTTCGGCTTCGATTTTCTCCGGTTCCGGTGATTTCGCGCAAACCTCCGGTTCTGGAGACTTTGCACAGACTTCAGGTTCCGGAGTTTTCACGCATACTTCCGGTTCCGGTGTTAATACGCACAATTCCGGTTCCGGTGATTTCGCTGCGCAAATTTCCGGTTCTGGTGACTTCATGCAAACTTCTGGTTCTGGTGATTTGATGCAGACATCATTCTCTGGTGATTGTGCGGAAATTTCCGGTTCTGGAGATTTGGCGCATACTTCTGGTTCTGGAGATTTGGCGCAAACTTCAGGTTCTGGAGATTTGACGCAAACTTCCGGTTCAGGAGATTTGGCTAAAATTTCTGGTTCCGGCGATTTCGTACAAATTTCCGGTTCTGGTGATTTCATGCATACTTCCGGCTCTGGCGATTTCACGCACACTTCAGGCTCGGGTGATTTAGCGCAAACTTCCGGTTCTGGTGATTTCATGCAAACTTCTGGTTCTGGCGATTTGACACAGACTTCAGGCTCTGGAGATTGCGCGCAAATTTCCGGTACGGGTGATTTGGCGCAAACGATTTCGGGTTCCGGTGATTTCATCATGCACACTTCAGGTTCCGGTGTATTTATTACCTGCAATTCAGGCGATTTAGCGCACGTTTCAGGCTCTGGCGATTTAGTGCATATTTCAGGCTCTTTAACCTCTTCCAATTCGGGCGATTTGATCTCCCCTTCCAATTCCGGAGATTTGATTCCTTCTAATTCGGAAGACGTGATTTCATCATCCAATTCTGGAGATTTGATCTGTTCCAATTCTGGGGATTGTAATCCTTCTAGTTCGGACGATTTCAATTCTTCTAACGTTGATGGTGGTTCCGGTGATTTAGCAGCTAGTAATTGCGGTGATTTTGCGCATAACATTTCCGGTTCTAATATCTCGACTGTGTCGGGGCAGTGTTCTGCTGATTCAGGCACTTTGGTACCGCAGAAATCCAAGATTGGTGATTTGGAAATAAGTTCATTCGTAGGTTCGGGTGTTTTAGCGCACAAGTTCTCATCTAAAGTTGGTTCTGGAGTAACTGCTTGTGGTGATTTGGGTAGTTCGCATACCCCCAAAAGATCATCGTGCTTATCCAGATCGGTGATGGTGGGGATCTGGTTATCGGAAATGGTCTCGTCAACTTTTTCAATGAAATCGTAAACATTCTCGGGAAGTAATTGCACCTTATTTAAGTCCAATGTCTCGCTGGCGTCTTCCTTGTCCTGGTAGAAGGACATCGACATCGGGTCCTGTTCTTTTTTGAAAGGCTGGAAGTCCGTCGCGTCGCTGTAAGAATTTTCGAAGCCCTTTTCCTCCATGTAACTGGCAGAGGATTCGTCCCCGAAGTTTGCTTTAGTAGAGAGGGCCTCGGACTGATCTAAATTCTTCGCCGGTGTGGTGAAGGGGGTGGCGTTGGGGCCGAAATGGAATTCCTCTGATGGTCTGACTTTCTTGGGTGTGCTGTTCGGTTGGAATTCGATCTCATCGATGTTCTTCCCGTTCAGAAGATTCTCCATGAGTTCCAACGTCGATGTTTTATGGCCCTGATGATATTAAGGTTTTAATAAGATGATTTAAATGTGTGTAAAGTATGAGTGGCTTACATTTTCGTGTCCATTGCTGAAGACCTCGCTGGGGCGGCTCTTCACTTCCTTTTCGAAATCTTGCGGACTAGGAAGGTCGATGTCGACGTCCGCATCGGAGATGGGCACGCGTTTTGGTGATTGAGCCAGGAACGGCTCGCCCTTCAAGGCCGTGCAGATCGGCGACTCGACGACGCGTGTCGGCGATATCGGAACGAATTCCGCGGCGTCCGGATTCAGCTGCGACATACTGTTGTCTTCACTGATTTCGTCTTCGTCTCCAGCAGCCGCTGCAGCAAGCGTTTCGTTGCTCCTCTCGGTTTCGACACCGATTATATCAGCAACCTGTAAATACACACACACAAAGGGAAATGATTGATTGACGTTTTGCTTGTCAGGCGGTGATGATGTTAATAATGTTAATAATGATAATAAGTAAGAAAATATCGCGATATTGTCACCTTGGTGTAAAGGAAGGCGATCATGCTCTTGGTGTAGAAGATCATTGATAATGAAGGAATTGATGGAGTGATTGTTGTACTTGAATTTGGTGATTGATTTATGTGACAATTGAAATTCGATTACTTGATATATTCTATAATTAATAGTGTTGTGAAACAATTACCTCTTTATCGGATTGAGATGGAGGGACGTTCTCCTTCTCGGCGCCTTTGTAGTAGTTCCACTCGTCCTCTGACTCGTCTCCGCTTTCTGCTACATTATCTACGAGGCCACCATCGTGCACTGAAAACAACAAGACGGTTCTGCTTTAGTACAAACGGATAGACAATTATACGAATAGATGAGATGAGATGAGAGATTGTTATCGCATCAAAACGGCCACACCCAGACGTCGTCTCGACGCCTAGTAACCCCACTAGTACGGTCGCCTCATCTCGTGCGCGCCGCCATCCATCGATCGACTCCCGCAACAGGTTGCGCGCCCCCAATATTATAACCCTCGAGAGTTGCCCCCCTTGTCATTACAACACCAATAATCGTAACATTAACGTAAGCATTTATACAATTACGCAAAGATGCAAAATTAATAGAAAAAAATAATAATAAAGAATAGAGTAGTTATCTTCTAAGGCCGTCGCGGTCCGTCGGCGCTGTTAATTAAGAACGCGATTGTTTCTGCGAGGATCGGGGAAAATCCGCAACTCTTGCTGCGTTTGTGTGAAATTTTCGAATGGTAATGGGGCGTCGTTCTCGCAGTCATTGGACGGCCACAAGGTTTTGTACTTTTGGTCAAGTGAGCGTGAACGCAAAACTCATTCGAGCGTACGAAAAACGTTGAATGGATTTTCAAAATCAACCTTGCAAGTCGTTAATAAAACCACCTTACCGTCTAGTCATGTAATTTACAATCAACAACTTAATAGCTTATTATTATTATTACTAATGTTGGGTAGTGAAGTGCACCAAATTTCACAATTATAATTTTACTTATAGAACGAGGGTATAACACCCACCGCTATAACAATAATACGCAGGGGTCAACTATTATTAGCGTTAGCATTTAGTGCTGAAATGAGTGGTATTAACTGCTTCCTTATTGCGTGTCCTGTAAACACTTATATAACCACGCAGAGAAACTAATTTGTGTTTATGTCAACGAGTAACATGAGATTAATAATAATAGTGAAACGTCTTTGCTCCTTGTATTTAAATGGAATTTACTGATAAATCATGTATTAAATTAAATTTTAAACGCTAATCATTTACATAAACGATTGGCGCTTGGAGGAATTTAAAGACCATTACGAACTGAATCAACTGGAGTGCGTTGCGTAGCGATTTTTATTACACTTTAAGTACCATCTGGTGTGGACTGCATTTAGAACCCACGCGCTTATAAATATTAGGTCGTTTTATCAGCGGGTACGAAGTTACAAAAAAAAAAAATTGCTTGCAGAAATCCCACACACTGGGTGATGATGATGGATGTCGTCTTTCTTTTTCAGCGCCTGTTTTGCAAGTCGGCAACTTCCCACACGAAGCATATTTTTAACGTAATTGATGTTTTCACTTATTAATAAGAAATTATCATTATCGTTATTATATTAATCAAGAAAGTTTGTAACATTTTGCGAAATTACAATTTTAAATTTAAATGTCAACGCCGTTGTGAATTTCAAATGAATCGCCTGCTCACCTGTTATGTCATCGTTTGGCACAGATTTACTTTACATAATCTACAAACAGCAAATAAAAAAGTAAG
This sequence comes from Ontholestes murinus, assembly GCA_963969525.1. Classification (NCBI taxonomy): domain Eukaryota; kingdom Metazoa; phylum Arthropoda; class Insecta; order Coleoptera; family Staphylinidae; genus Ontholestes; species Ontholestes murinus. The sequence goes on from OZ018393.1 coordinate 1,414,606, forward strand.
ATCGTATGAACTTGAAATAATTCTTATCTCATAACAAGGAAAATGTTTTAATACCATAATTTATAAAAATACGTTTTTAATGGACTATCATATAGTATATCATATTTTTTTAATTCCGTAAATAAAAATTATTATTATTATTAGTAACAAACATTTTAAAGAAACGAGTATTTTTCTAATAAAATGTATAATATATAAATTTAGTATGTATTTTTCTCTCAATTACGAATTACAATAAATTTAAATAAAGCAATCGTTTTTTTTTTAATTTACACATGCGAATTACGAAGTCGGTAATAATCAACACAACACAACACGTCGCCTTATCTTTTCGCGATTCGAGCAAATTTATTCGCTATTTCGCCCCATTATAAACAACGGCGTTATCACACCTGCAAATCGATAATGATTCTGGAAATGAAATGTATGTGTGTGTGTATACGTTGAATCACAACAATGGAATTATGGAATGTGGAACGCGAACAAAATATTACAAACGAAACGTACGAATAATTTAGACGAAAATATTTATATAATTCAGGTAACAATGGTGAGTAACAAATAAAAAAAAAAACAAATGACGGAACGTAAACAGGTAATTCGATTGTTTGTTTGAAATCATTTTTTAATGATCGTGTTCCAGTTGATTGGAATTAAAAAAAAAATACGATAACGAAAATGAAGAGATATATCTACGTAAAGTTGTAAAAAAATTCAATGTTAATTTAGTATACATATTAGAATACATACTCGTGAGAAATTGATTTGTGAGAGAATTTATTGTATAAAACAATTGAATAACGAATTTTTACTTTTTGGTTTATTAAAATACATTAGATGTCAAGAATATTTAAATAAAATAACTTGTAGTAACTTTTTCAACAGTTTATTTTTATTATGCTAAATGTACATTACAAGTTATTTTATTTAATATTATTTTATCTCCACGTAACTCATCAATCAACATTAAGAATGTTTTAGTGAAAAATATTTCAAAATTATATCATCAGTTTAATAGTTATTATCAAAAATGTAAAAAACAATTGAATAACGAACTTTTGTTTTTTAGTCTATTAAAATATATTAGATGCCAAGAATACATTAGTGGAAGAATTTTTGGAATCAGATAGTTGTTCGTGTTATTATCAAAAAATGGCAAAACAATTGAAAATCGATTTTTTGGTTCATTGGGATATACAAGATGTGAGAAAATCGTTAGTGAAAGAATTTTCAAAATCAAAACATCGGTTCCAGAGTTATTACTAAAAATGTAAAAAAAAACAATTGAACATCGTATTTTTATTTTTAGTCTATTAGAATATATTAGATGTAAGAAATGTTTTGCCGAAAAAAATTTCAAAATCTCTCCATCAGTGCAAGAATTATTAGAAATAATGTAAAAAAACAATTGAAAATCGAATTGTTGTTTGATAGTTTATAATATATCAGACGCTAGGAAAACATTAGTGTATGAATTTTTAAAATCAAATGATTGGTTCAAGAGTTATTAACAAAACATGTCAAAACAATTGAAAATCGATTTTTTGTTTTTTGGTTCATTGGAATATGAAAGGTGTGAGAAATCCATTAGTGAAAGAATTTTTAAAATTAAATCATCGGTTTAAGAGAGTTATTACTAAAAATGTAAATTGAATTGAACATTGAATTTTTATTTTTTAGTCTATTAGTATAGATTAAGTGTCAGGAATGTTTTGATCAAAAAAATTTCAAAATCTGGCCATCAGTTCAAGAGTTATTGTAAATAATGTAAAAAACAATTGAAAATCGAATTTTTGTTTGATAGGCTATTATAATATATTAGACGCCATGAAAACACTAGTGGATACATTTTCTGAATCAGATAGTTGGTTCAAGAGTTATTATCCAAAAATATCAAAACAACTGAAAATCGATTGTTTATTTTTTAGTTCACTGGAATATATAAGGTGTGAGAAATTCGTTAGTGAAAGAATTTTTAAAATCGAATCATCGGTTCAAGAGTTATTATCAAAAATACAAAAAAACAATTGAATAACGAACTTTAGATTTTGGTCTGTTAAAATACATATATTAGATGTCAGGAATGTTTTGGTGGAAAAATTTTCAAAATCTCTCCATCAGTGCAAGAGTTGTTAGAAATAATGTAAAAAAAAACAGACATTTGACATATAACACTTGACAGATGACTTTTTACACATGACAGTGAACACGTGATAAACGTGATGACATTTTGACAGATGGCATTTTAACATTTAATACAAATGCAGATAAAAAATTACATTTGTCATATGACGGAGAATGTATGATTAACGACAGATGACATTTTGACATTTGACATATAACAGATAACATGTCACTTGACACATGGCAGAAAGCAGTTAAGTTAGTTAGTTAATTATAGATGACATTTGGCACATAACCAACAAATTTTGACACGTCACAGATGATATTTTGGCATTTGACATATAACAGATGATAGATGATGACATATTGCACAAAATCAACCGATGAAATTTTGACGCATGACAGACGACATTTTGACATATAACAGATGACAGGTGACATTCGAAACATAACAGAAAACAAATGATATTTGGCATATGACAGAGAACATATAATAAACGACCGATGCTTATGACAGATACCATAGGATAAACGACAGAAAACAAATGACAGATAACATGGAATAAATAACAGATGACATTTATTATATGATAAACGACTGATGACACTTTACACATGACAAAAAACATTTGATATATGACAGAGAACATGAGTTAATAATATGTGACTTTTGACACATCACAGATGATATTTAATATATAATAAACGACATATGACATTTTACGCATTACATGACAGAAATGATATATGACATCTTAACATGTGACAAAAAATATTTTGACATAAAACGATGACAGACGTTATAAACATAGCATATGACAGATGATATTTGACATATGACAAAAAACATATATTAAATGGCAGATGACATTTAAAAAATGACAGATGATGACATTTAACACATGAAAAAGAAGATATAATAAACGGCAGATGATATTTGTCACATGACAGAAAACATATAATCAACTACAAATGACATTCGAACATACCGACGATGACATTTTGACACATAACAGATGACATTTAGACATTTGACACATAACAACAAACAGAAAAAATTTGATTAATGGCATATGATATTTAACACAAGACAGATGACAGATGAAATTAGACATATAACAGAGAACGTATGCTAAATAATAAATGACAGATGACATTTGACACATGATTTTTACTCAATGTTTTCTAATTAAACTTTTGTTTGTTATAAAATTAATGGAGGGTGAGATAGTGATTTAATCGTGTTTTCACAATGTTTTTTAATTAAACGTATGTTTGTGGTAGATTTATTGGAGGGTGGGGTAGTGACCACCCACCCACCCTACATATATATTGAACTTAAACCTAAAACATTGTTTTTAAATTGATTAACTTCTGCAGAAGCACTAGAGACGACATTTTTGGAAATTAGTATAGTAACAGTGATGTAAGTTAAGAAATAAATGAGGGTGAGTGGGTGGCTTCTAACCCACCCTCCAATCCCAACATCATACTCCAAATATTTATCAAAGGAAGAAATTGATATAAACAAATTTACAAATGTAAATTGGTTCCTGTTTACGCAATGATTTCTATTCAAACTTTTGTTTGTGGTTAAATTATTGGAGGGTGGGATAGAGGCCACCCACCCACCCTACATATATATTGAACTTAAACCAAAAACATTGCTTTTAAATTCATTAACTTCCACAAAACACTAGAATCGATATTTTTGGTAATTAATACAGTAACAGTGATAAAAGTTAAGAAACATATATAGGGTGGGTGGGTGGCCTCTAACACACCCTCCAATCCCAACATCATACTCCAAAGATTTATCAATGAAAGATATTATTATAAGTAAATTCACAAATGTAAGTTGGATACATCGTGTTTACACAATGTTTTCTAATTAAACTTTTGTTTGTGATTAAAATTAATGAAGGGTGGGATAGTGGCCACCCACCCACCCTACAAATACATTGAACCTAAACCTAAAAGAGAAACATTACAGTCGAAATTTTTACAAATTAAAATAGTAACAGTGATGAAAGTTTAGAAACATATGTAGGGTGGGTGGGTGGCCTCTAACCCACCTTCCAATCCCAACATCATACTCCACAGATTTATCAAATGAAGAAATTATTATAAAGAAATTTACAGTTGTAAATTTGATCGTGTTTACGCAATGATTTCAATTAAAACTTTTGTTTATCGTAAAATTACTGGAGAGTGGGATAGTGGCCACCCACCCACCCTACATATATTTTGAATTTAAAACTAAAACATTGCTTTTAAATTTATTAACTTCGACAGAAACACTAGAGTCGTTATTTTTGAAAATTAATACAGTAACTGTGATGAAAGTTAAGAACCATATGGTGGCCTCTAACCCACCCTCCAATCCCAAACATCATACTCCAGAGATTTATCAAAAGAAAATATTATCATAAACAAATTTAGAATTGTAAATTGCATCGTGTTTACACAATGTTTTCTAATCAAATTTTTGTTTGTGATAAAATTATTGGAGGGTGGGATAGCGGCCACCCACCCACCCTACAAATATATTGAACCTAAACCTAAAACACGGCTTTTCAATTCATTACCTTCGACAGAAACATTACAGTCGAAATTTTTAGAAATTAAAATAGTAACAGTGATGAAAGTTAAGAAACATATGTAGGGTGGGTGGGTGGCCTCTAACCCACCCTCCAATCCCAACAACATACTCCAAAGATTTATCAAATGAAGAAATTATTATAAAGAAATTTACAATGGTAAATTTGATCGTGTTTACACAATGTTTTCTAATTAAATTTTGTTTGTGGTGAAATTCTTGCAGGGTGGGATAGTGGCCACCCACCCACCCTACATATATATTGAACTTAAACCTAAAACATTGCTTTTAAATTCATTAACTTCCACAAAACACTAGAATCGATATTTTTTGGTAATTAATACAGTAACAGTGATAAAAGTTAAGAAACATATGTAGGGTGGGTGGGTGGCCTCCAACCCACCTTCCAATCCCAACATCATACTCTATAGATTTATCAAAAAAAGATTATTATTATAAACAAAGTTACAAATGTAAATTGGATCCTGTTTACACAATGTTTTCTAATTAAACTTTTGTTTGTGATTAAAATTAATGAAGGGTGGGATAGCGGCCACCCACCCACCCTACAAATATATTGAACCTAAACCTAAAACACGGCTTTTCAATTCATTACCTTCGACAGAAACATTAGAGTCGATATTTTTGGAAATTAATACAGTAACAGTGATAAAAGTTAAGAAACATATGTAGGGTGGGTGGGTGGCCTCTATCCCACCCTCCAATCCCAAGCATCATACTCCAGAGATTTATCGAAAGAAAATATTATCATAAACAAATTTAGAATTGTAAATTGGATGGTGTTTACACAATGTTTTCTATTTAAACTTTTGTTTGTGGTAAAATTGTTGGAGGGTGACATAGTTGCCACCCACCCAACCTACATATATATTGAATTTAATCCTAAAACATTACTTTTAAATTAACTACCTTCGACAGAAACATTAGAGTCGATATTTTTGGATTTTTAAATAGTAACGTGATGAAAATGAAGGAACATATAGGGTGGGTGGGTGGCCTCTAACCCGCCCTCCAATCCCAACATCATACTCTAAAGATTTATCAAAGAAAGATTATTATTACAAACAAATTTAAAATTGTAAATTGCATCGTGTTTACACAATGTTTTCTAATCAAATTTTTGTTTGTGATAAAATTATTGAAGGGTGGGATAGTGGCCACCCACCCACCCTACATATGTATTGAACTTAAAAGTAAAAAATTGCTTTTAAATTCGTAACTTCGACAGAAACATTAGAGTCGATATTTTTGGAAATTCATGTAGTAACAGTGATGAGAGTTAAGAAATATATGTAGGGTGGGTGGGTGGTCTCTATCCCACCCCCCAATCCCAACATCATACTCCAGAGTACTCCCAAGAAAGATATTATTATAAACAAATTTACAATTGTAAATTAGATATTCCTTACGCAATGTTTTCTAATTAAACTTTTGTTTGTGATTAAAATTATTGAAGGGTGGGATAGTGGCCACCCACCCACCCTACAAATACATTGAACCTAAACCTAAAACATTGCTTTTCAATTCATTACGTTCGATAGAAATATTACAGTCGAAATTATTAGAAATTAAAATAGTAACAGTGATGAAAGTTTAGAAACATATGTAGGGTGGGTGGGTGGCCTCTAACCCACCTTCCAATCCCAACATCATACTCCACAGATTTATCAAATGAAGAAATTATTATAAACAAATTTACAATTGTAAATTTAATCGTGTTTACACAATGTTTTCTAATTAAACTTTTGTTTGTGGTGAAATTCTTGGAAGGTGGGATAGTGGCCACCCACCCACCCTACATATATATTACACTTAAACGAAAAACATTGCTTTTAAATTCATTACCTTCGACAGAAACATTAGAGTCGATATTTTTGGAAATTAATACAGTAACAGTGATAAAAGTTAAGAAACATATGTAGGGTGGGTGGGTGGCCTCTATCCCACCCTCCAATCCCAAGCATCATACTCCAGAGATTTATCGAAAGAAAATATTATCATAAACAAATTTAGAATTGTAAATTGGATGGTGTTTACACAATGTTTTCTATTTAAACTTTTGTTTGTGGTAAAATTGTTGGAGGGTAGGATAGTGGCCACCCACCCACCCTACATATATATTGAACTTAAACCTAAAACATTGCTTTTAAATTTATTAACTTCGACAGAAACATTAGAGTCGATTTTTTTGGAAATTAATATAGTAATAGTGATGAAAGTTAAGAAACATATGTAGGGTGGGTGGGTGTCCTCTAACCCACCCTCCAATCCCAACATCATACTTCAAAGATTTATCAAAGGAAGATATTATTATAAACAAATTTGCAATTGTAAATTTGATCCTGTTTACGCAATGATTTACATTCAAACTTTTGTTTGTGGTGAAATTATTGGAGGGTGGGATAGTGGCCACCCACCCACCCTACATATGTATTGAACTTAAAAGTAAAAAATTGCTTTTAAATTCGTAACTTCGACAGAAACATTAGAGTCGATATTTTTCGAAATTAAAATAGTAACAGTGAGTAAAATTAATAAACACATGTAGGGTGGGTGGGTGGCCTCTAACCCACCATCCAATCCCAACACCATACTTCAAAGATTTAACAATGAAAGATATTATTTATTATAAGCAAATTCACAATTGTAAATTGGATCGTATTTACGCAATGTTTTCTAATCAAATTTTTGTTTGTGGTAAAATTATTGGAGGGTGGAATAGTGGCCACCCACCTACCCTACATATATATTGAACTTAAAAGTAAAACATTGCTTTTAAATTCTAAACTTGGACAGAAACATTAGAGTCGATATTTTTGGAAATTAAAATAGTAACAGTGATGAAAGTTAAAAAACATATGTAGGGTGGGTGGGCGGCCTCTAACCCACCCTCCAAACCCAACAACATACTCCAAAGATTTATCAAAGGAAGAAATTATTATAAGTAAATTTACAATCGTAAATTGATTCGTGTTTACACAACGTCTTCTAATTAAACTTTTGTTTGTGGTAAAAATATTGGAGGGTGGGATAGTGGCCACCCACCCACCCTACCTATATATTTAAAATTAAACCTAAAACATTGCTTTTAAATTCATTTCACTTTGACAGAAAGATTTGAGTGGATATTTTGGGTAATTAAAATAATAAGTGATGAAAATTTAGGAACATATGTAGGGTGGGTGGGCGGCCTCTGTCACACCCTCCAATCCCAACATCATACTCCAGAGATTTTCCCCAGGAAGATATTATTATAAACAAATTTACAATTGTATTGTTTACACAATATTTTCTAATCAAATTTTTGTTTGTAAAATGCATTGCTTTAGACATATTATCAAAGGAGGGAAATTTCAATGTATAGAGATAAATAAATATAAATCTATACAAATTGATTGTTTAGAGAATACAAAGATTTAAACAAATACAAAGGAAAATGCGATATTAATACATTTTTTGAAAATATTTAAAAGTCTTTCAATGAGTATCTCAATAAATCTACTACAAAACAACTTTGTTTTGAGACGACATTAAAATCTTGTAGTGTAGATTAATTTATAATATTTACACAAACGTTTATTATTTTTAAAAAAATTCAATAATAATTCTTAAAATATTAAAAAGGGGTAAATGAACTACCATGTAGTAACGTTCGCTGCCATCATTTTCTAAAAATATTCTTTGCTGTTATTTTTCACTATGGAATTTTTAACTGACTCATACAACAATTGATAAATTCATGGAATATACAATTAATCAAGTAGGCTATCACTACTAATCTAGCATTTTAGCTACTTGTTTTTGTGTAAATGTTAATAAACCTAAAAGACAGTAAGAATCTTTGCAATGATAATCTGAATGAGGAATTACATCTGTTTGTTATTAAAAAAAATAATTATAATGTTAAATGGTACGTGCCCACTAGGAAAACTAATAATAAACAAACTGATATATACTTACACACACACTGAATGTACTTTACGAGTGGCTTGGTTTATTAATAATATCAAGTGAAACATTAGATCTGCGGGAATGTGGAACCTTCAATGCCATTGATGAACTGAACACGACAAAAACTTATGTAATAAGTTGCAATAATAGCTTTTCTTAAGTTCGCGTGATTTAATTTAATTTAAACCATCTTACATGGACACAATTATTAAATAGTGTAGCACTTAAAATCAATATCGGTTTCCAATTTTAAAATTCGATTAAAATTTGCTATAATCATAAAATCATTCATACAAATTTGACAACTAAAGCACTAATAACCTTTCTGCACAATTAAAGGTTATTAGTGCTTTAGTTGTCAACTTAATTTGATCTTCACGTAACTCAAGCAACCAATTTATTCAAAACAAATATTCTTGTTATATTTTAATGAATTTGTTTTTAAATCAAATACAATTCATATTACTTTTCCTATATGAAATATAGGGGAAGTATTTTTTTCGTGATTTTATTTTGAAAATTTTTATTATAACATATTATTAAATTATGCCACCGTATAAATAAATAATAACGTTGATAACACTTTTCCAGTTTAATTACGTTTAATTATGTAATCAGTGCGACTTTCTATAAATGTGTGTGTGTGTGTGTGTGTGTGTACATGTTGCGAAACGTGGCAACCTCGCGCATGCATAAATTAAGCCCCCGTGATTCGCCAAAACGAGATTTTCAGTTTCACTACTCTTGTTTACCTCTTTTTATAGACTTGCATCACCACCTCGACGGATTATTATTACTCACCCACGGTGGGTTTGGTTTTTTTTTTCTCTCTCTCCCGAACAACACAACTGCTCGAAAAATTGGTATAGAAATGCATGGAAACGGATTTTAATGCAACAAAAAATTAATCGTAAAATGCGAGTGAGTTTTACTTAATAAAAACTTAAATTATAATTAAGCAAAAAAAGAAAACAAATAACTTTAAAGTACCATTTGCATATATTTTTTTTAAATCGTGTTTTTTTTATTTAAAAAAATCGAAAACCTATTACGAACGAATTTAAAATTCAAGAATTAAGAATCATTAAAATTCGTTGTTGATTTATTTTGAAATAGGAAATATTCTACTATTTAAACACATATTGAAACACTTACTATGTTTTTACCACAATTAATTATTGGTTTATGTTTACGAGATTTACATATATAGAAAAATTCACGACTTTTCTTTTTTAAAATCTTTTTTCTTGTTAATTTCATTCTCTTTGCAAACATCATAAACTATACTTATTTTTGTAAATTTATGGCCCTGTTATATGTATATTTCTCTGTAATTGGACTCAATTGTCTGTTGAGAAATAAAGGCTTATTATTATTATTATCAATTATTTCTTCTTAAAATTCTATTTCAGCAGATTTTTAATTATTTTTTAGTTTTAAATTTTTTCTTAACAAATTTCAATTGACTTTATATTTCAGGTGTTTTTTTTAAAGAAAATTTCCAACAGTTTTTTTTCAATATTTTAATTTTTTTTTTTCTTAAAAGGTAAATGAAAATAATTTTTAAGTTTTTACACCACTCTATATTGAAAATGATGGTAGCGACCGTTACTATGTGGTAGTTCATTGTTTTTTCTTGTTAATTTCAATTGTTTTTAATTTCAATCGATTATATATTTGTGAAAATTTCCAGCGTTCTTATTTCAGTAGAAATTTTCAATTATTATTTTTTCTTTCTCTCTCACAAAAAACTATTTTGAAGCTAATTTTAAACCGTTTTCATCTTCTCAGAGTGTCAACTGTTTTTTCTTCTCTCAATATTTTCAATTGTTTTTTCCTTGACACAATTCAACTGATTTTTTTTAATTGCTAATTGGTTTTGGGTAAAATTTTAATCATTTTTTTAACGAAATTTTTTCTTTGAGAAATATTTTTTTATTTTTGTAAATTAAAAGTTTCAGCTGTTATTACCAATTGTTTTTAAATATGTTTTAAAAACTTTCTTCTTGGTAAATTCAATTGTTTTTAATTTCAGTCAATTGTATCGTATTAGAGGAAAAAATCAATTGTTTTTTTTGCAGGAAAATATTTTGAAGAAAATTATAAACTGTTTTTGTTTTTCTTCTCAAAATTAAATTGTTGTTTTTTTTTTATAAATAATATCAATTTCTTTTTAAACCTTTTAAAGTTTTCAACTATTTTTTTTTCGTTTGTTCAATTGTTTTAGGCATTTAAAAAAAATGCTTCCAAGAAAAAAAATATTTTTACAAATTTTAACATTTTTCTCAAGTTTTCTGAAGTGATTTTTCCCATACTTTCAACTGTTTTTTTCCTTGACACAATTCAATTGTTATTTGTTACTTTCATTTTTCATTTTTTTTAAATTCCCAATTGATGTTAGGTAAAAATTTCAATTATCATTTAAACAAATAAAAATTTCTTCAGAAAATATTGAACATTTTTTTTAAACAGAAATTCATTTTTTTTGTGAAACAATTCGTTTTCTTTGCAAACATCAATTGTTTCTTGTTAAATTTTAATTTCAGCCGATTATTATTTTTTTTTCTTTAGTTTAAAATCATTTCCTCTTGACATTTGACTTTTTTTTAACTTGACAAAAAACAGTTTAAATTTTAAAAAGAGGAAAACACTTGCTGCATAATAGTTTTTTGAGAAAAACAATTGAAAAATTTCAATTGTTTTTTGTTTTTTCAGCTCTTTTTTTAAAGAAAATTTCCAGCCTTCTTGTTTTAGTAGAAATTTTCAAAAAACTATTTTGCAGCAAATGATAAATCGTTTTCCTTTTCTCAAAGTTTAAACTGTTTTTTGTCAAGTTTAAAAAAAAAACTTTCAAACGTTGAAAAAAAATTTGACATCGACAAAAAACAGTTTGTTTTCAACCATTTATTCTTTATAAAGTTTCAATTGTTTTAGACATTTTTTAAAATTTGTCCATTTTGTTTCCTGGTCAAATTTTAAATATATTTTTACAAGTGTCAATCAATTGTTTTTAGATGAAATTTTAAATAAATCAACTGTTTTTTTTCTGACCTTGTATGTAATAAAAAAATAAAGCATAATCGAAATTTAAGTTTAAATATAAATGACCTTCTATAGCTAATCTTATCTAATTTAGATTTAAGGTCTGCCTACCCATCGTGTATACAAAATTTAATTATTTCCTCACTCAAATATTTTACCTTTTGAATTTATTTTTTATTCAAAAAGTTTTGTAATTATTTTTAGTGGAAACCGCGAGGCGATCAGTAATTGATGTTAATATGTATATGTAGGGTGGGTGGGCGGCCTCTATCCCACCCTCCAATCAGTAAAACATCATCGAAAATTATTTGAAAAATTTATATGAATAAATCTCTAAAAATTGTAATTATTTTGTGTTTATTTATATTTTACAACTTCTAATTAAAACCCTCGCTTATGTTTTACTGATTGGAGGATGGGTGGGTGGCCTCTAACTCACCCTCCAATAATACATAACTTTAATTACTAATTGTTTTTTTTTTTACTTTCCCTTTGTAGAATATACAGAAAGTATTGTTTTTTGTTGTTTTAAAAAAAATGCTTAAAAAAAGTTGAAAAATTTTAAAATCTTGAATGACAATTGAAAATTTATAAAAAAAATTCTTAAAGAGAGTTGAAAAGTTAAAAAAAAAACAATTGAAAATCTTTTATAACAATTCAAAACTTAGTTCATTCAAAACAATTGAAATTTAACAAAATGGCTTAGTTTTTTGTTAAACTTCAGTTGTTTTGAATGATATAATTCAATTGTTATTGAAAATTTTAAATTGTTTATTTTATTTTTTAACTTTTCAACTCTTTTCAGAGAAAATTTTAATTATTTTCTTACAATTTAAGTTAATTTTATTTTATCTTTTTCTTCTTTAAGAAACTGTTTTGATTGGGTTTTTGAATAAACTTTTAATTGGTTTTTGAAAAAAATATCAACTGTTTTTTTAAGTATTTTTTTGTAAAAAAAAAAATAAGTAAATATTTAGATATTATTAAATTTCAAGGTTTTTTTTTTTGAAATAATAAATCGTTTCGACTTGCATTAAATGAAATCTTCAGAGTTCCTAAATCTGCCATTTGGTTTGTATTATATATTTTATTTATAGTTTATTAGTTATTTGTATCAATTAATAAAAAATTTAGTTTTTCGTCGAAAATTTGTGCTATTCATTCATCTGTCAAATTTGACATTTCTGTGCACTAAAAACAGTTTGACATTACCGTGCAATAAAAACGTAAAAAAGCACTAGTGCTATAAAAAGCCACTTTTACAATGAAAAATGATGCAAAAAGCGTCTACTTTCTGTACGATCGTAGATAAAATACTTTTTTATACACATTTTTAAAGATAAAAAGAGGTAAAATCTTTATTGAAGATAGTATTACAATAATAATAATCATACGACATAACAATTGTTATGCTTCTTCTCTTCCTCTTCTTCGTTGGCCACCGAAAGATGGTTTTTCAACTCGTTTTAAAGATATTTTTAGTGAAATTTTCCATTTTTTCACTGCTTTCAAGGATTGTAAGGATTTTTTAATTTTAATCAAATTTTGTAAATATTCAACTGTTTAATATTTCTTTTTGGCCATTTTTTTCCAAAAATAATACTAAAACAAAATTATAGTTACATTAATAAAGAAGCAAAGTATTAAATTGATTGATTTAAATCGAATTAATTTAACGACTAAAGCACTAATAAAATAAGCTTTTATTTGAATTACCAAATGTACATTTCGGACACAAAGTGTGAAGAAAGTGCTTTATTCGTTAAATTAAACAAAGAATTGATCTAATAATAATAATAATAATAAATCAATACAATAAAAAATATTTCGTGAAAGAAAGTGTTACTATTGTTTTTTGTATAATTATCAAATCTATCTTCATCTATCTTCTCTAAACCACGTTTCTATTTATTTCTACAAGTAATAATACACACTTTTAAGACTTTTATTTTTATTCTATGATAAATCGACTTTAATTAAATTACCAAGCAATGGCTTTAAATGTCTGTTCTAAAATTGTCGTGCACTTGTAATACAATAAACGAACATCGATTGCAGCACCCTTATTAATGGCAGCGACTAGAAAAGAACCGTAAATTAAATTACCGCTTTCAAAACCCATCCGAGCAGAAAGTACAACTTCTGTCTCCACCCAAATTAAAGCCAGTCGCCGGGGTTAACAACCAACCGTACGAAGATTAAGGTTATGAATTGACAATATAGAGATAACCCTTAGCAACAAGTAAGGCATTGTACTACGTATCGCCGGATTGATAATTACCGCACGGGGTTATTAAAATAATTAAAACACGGATGAGCGGCCAGATTTAAGAATATAATGGGAGGAAGGTGTTCCGGTGTGAAGTACGTAAAGTCTTATAACGGAACGTCTTCGTCTTCCACGGCGAAGGGGGCGCCAATTAATTAAATAATTACATGTGGCAACGGCGCAATTACGCCGGTGCGCACACAAATTGGGCGTAAAACTCTCCACGTCTCGCAAGTAAAACCGAACGAACGGAACACGCTTTCTAAACAACGAAACCGACACGGTTTAAATAGAAAAAAAGAACGAACGAGGGGAAAAATTGATGCAAATGGCGGTGCGATTGTTCGGGTGGATCAGGTGGTGTGTACGTGCGTTCCGAGAGTTTTGGCAACGCGGCGACACTCGTTTGTTTTTAGGCGTGCATTTGTTTTTGTTGTCGCCGGTGCAGCCGGGACGAAAATAGCCAAGGCGCGCGTGCAACCCTCCGAAAATAGACACCGCCTTGGAATAACGTATAAGTGGAAAACGTGGTGTTAACACTCACCTCTATTCTCGATTGTAGTACGTGTATTATCACAGGGTAAACGACGATGGTAAAAATCTAGCAGGCACTTGTTCAATAATAATAATAATCAAATAAAAGAACACCAATTCCGAGCACAACGACGACGCACTTGCTTTCGAAAAACGTACGGCACGGACGTGTATATGTATAAAAAGTGTGTGTGTATGTGTACAGTAAAAAAAAGACAAAGAATACGAAGGCGAGCTGATGGTGACTCTGGCGGAGGATGGAACGGACTGTCGGTTCCCGGCCGGGGGAAGACGGAAGGCCGAGGCGCAAGCGTGCGTCAGCCCCACCACGCCGCCGGTGACCGAAAAGCGACAGGGTCGGAATGGCGGAGAGTGTGGGCCCCCAGGCGGAAAGAGACGAGAATACAAAAAACCCCGCCCTGGTGGTGCACTGACACTGCACCTACGCTTACGCGACGTCTTCGTCGGCGCCAACGGGTGCACCCAACCATAATAATCAATAATAATATTATCAGTTTAAACAATTAAATGAAATCACTTTATTAATATTCTAAAAACAATTTTTAGGTTAGAAAATTTAATTCACAAATGAAACACTTTTTACCGTGTATAACTGGGACTTTATTCAATAACTATAGTTTCATTTGTGATTAATGATGTATAATGAAGTAGAAGCCTCCACCGTTAACAATTTTAAAAAATTCGGTCGATAAAGAGTGTAATATTAAAAAATAATGGTAATTGAGATTAGCTTTCGACCGTATGGCCTTTCGGCCGTGTTATTTATATACTTATCTATGTAAGTGGGCTTGTTACTTTAAATAATTGTCTCCGTCATTAATTATTATTCTAATGGCGAAAATTGCAACGAGTAAAATTTAAAAAAAACACTTATCTTTTTTCTATTTTTAAATTTGTATTCGTACGATTTTTTTTGAAAATGCAATGCAATTAAAAATCGATTCGATGAAATAATTCTCAATAATCCTTTATTATTAGAAGAATATAAAAAATTTGCTTCATTTTATAAAAATTGGCTTTTATGTTGCAGAATCAGTTAATGTTTAAGTGTATATGTGCGGTGGGTGTGTGGCCTCTATCCCACCCTCCAATCAGTAAAACATACCCAAGGATTTAACTAATTGTAAACCTCTATTATAAGAATTAAATACGTAATTTATTTTTTTGTGCTGCACATAAAATTCTGTAGAAATCGGCTTTTATATTGTAAGAAAACCACCCACCCTACATATACAATTAAATATTTAACTAAAGTACTACTTTTAAATTATTTATCTTTAACAGCAGTACTCTTAACGATTTTAAGAAAATTAATCGACTAATAGTGTTTGGAGTACATAGGTATTTGTAAGGTGGGTGGGTGGCCTCTATTCCACCCTCTAATCACGAGAGTTTTCTGAATATATTCGAAACTAAATACAGGGTATTTCTGTGACTCGGGGAATAAAATTTACAACATATACTACAGCGAAAATTATGATGATTGGTAAAAAAATATTATAAATAACCAAAATACAGGCATACAGAGTATTAAAACATTGATAATGGTCACTTCGTGTCCGAAATATATATCTGTTAATTTAAATAAAATTGTGAAGAAAGGTTTTTAGTGCTTTTTAATTAATTAAAATACAGGCCATCAAAGTTAAGAAATTTTAACACATTTTTCTAAATATTTACAATATCTTTCGTGTTATAGAGTTGAAATTTGTTACTAACATCAAGTAAATTCCTTAGGCAATTAGTCACTTCGATAGTTACCGTGGGAACCATGCTATACAGGGTGTTACTAAAATTTGTTTGCTCGCAAATCTACGTTTATTCTTCCACATTTAATAGAAAATTTGTTTTGGAAACTTTTCTTTGATAATTTCTTTGAACAGTTGCCGTTTTTGAGTTAAAAGCAAAAGTGTTAGTCTCTGATTTCAATCGTAACAAATAAAAAATAAAAAATCATCGGAAAAATCTGAGTAGGCGATGACAATTGACAAAATGATTTGAGCTGTCAACTTGCCTATGTCGTTTAAAGAAAACGTTTAATTTTTCGTTAGTTTTTAGATAATATTTTCTATAAGTATATGACACTTGTAAACCCTGAATGCAAGAATTTTTAAAATACGACCTTTCGTTTAAAAGTTATGTTCAAAAAATGAAAAACAATTCAATTACACTTATTGTAGTACGACATTAGTGAACCATCAGTGCAAGAATTTTTCAAATTCGATCTTTCGTTTAAAAGTTATGGCCAAAAAACTAAAAACAAATGAAAATCGAATTTTTGTTTTTAATTTCTACAATAAGTATACAACATTTGTAAACTCTGGGTGCAACAATTTTTAAAATTCAACCTTTCGTTTAAAAGTTATGTTTAAAAAAAGAAAAACAAATGAAAATCGAATTTTCATTTTCAACTTTTACAATAAGTATGCGAAATTTGTAAATCATCAGTGCAAGAATTTTTAAAATTCGATCTTTTGTTCTATAGTTATGATCAAAAAACGAAAAACAAATGAAAATCGAATTATCGTTTTTAACTTCTACAATAATTATACAACATTTGTAAACTCTGGGTGCAAGAATTTTTAAAATCTGACCTTTCGTTTAAAAGTTATTTTCAAAAAAAGAAAAACAAATGAAAATCGAATTTTCGTTTTCAACGTTTACAATAAGTATGCGACATTGGTGAATCATCAGAGCAAGAATTTTTCAAATCAGATCTTTCGTTCTGGTGTTATGACCAAAAAAAGGAAAAACAAATGAAAATCGAATTTCCGTTTTCAAAGTTTACAATAAGTATGCGACATTTATGAACCATTAGTGCAAGAATTTTTAAAATTCGATCTTTCATTCAAGAATTATAACAAATAAAGGAAAAACAAATGAAAATCGAATTTTCGTTTTTAACGTATACAATAAGTACATAACATTTGTAAACTCTGGGTGCAAGAATTTTTAAAATTCGACTTTTCGTTTAAAAGTTATGCTCAAAAAATGAAAAACAAATGAAAATCGAATTTTCGTTTTCAACATTTACAATAAGTGTGCGGCATTAGTGAATCGCCACTGCAAAAATTTTTAAAATTCGATCTTTCGTTCTAGAGATATGGGCAAAAAACGAAAAACAAATGAAAATCAAATTTTCGTTTTTAACTTCTATAATAAGTATACAACATTTGTAAACTCTGGGTGCAAGAATTTTTTAAATCCGGACTTTCGTTCTAGAGTTATGGCCAAAAAAAATGAAAAACAAATGAAAATCGAATTTTTGTTTTCAACATTTACAATAAGTGTGTGGCATTAGTGAATCGCCACTGCAAGAATTTTTAAAATTCGATCTTTCATTCTAGAGCTATGGTCAAAAAATGAAAAACAAATGAAAATCAAATTTTCGTTTTTAACTTCTATAATAAGTATCAACATTTGTAAACTCTGGGTGCAAGAATTTTTTAAATCCGGACTTCCGTTCTAGAGTTATGGCCAAAAAAATGAAAAACAAATGAAAATCGAATTTTCGTTTTCAACGTTTACAACAAGTATGCACCACTTGTGAAACATCAGTGCAAGAATTTTTAAAATTCGATCTTTCGTTTTAGAGTTACAGCCAAAAAACGAAAAACAAATGAAAATCGAATTTTCGTATTCAACGTTTACAATAAGTATGCGACATTTGTGAAACATCAGTGGAAGAATTTTTAAAATCCGATCTTTTGTTCTAGAGTTATGGCCAAAAAACGAAAAACAAATGAAAATCGAATTTCCGTTTTCAAGGTTGACAATAAGTATATTTCCGTTTTCAACGTTTACAATAAGTATGCGACATTTGTGAAACATCAGTGGAAGAATTTTTAAAATTCGATCATTTGTTCTAGAGTTATAGCTAAAAAATGAAAAACAAATGAAAATCAAATTTTTGTTTTCAACGTTTACAACAAGTATGCGACATTTGTGAACCATCAGTGCAAGAATTTTTAAAATTCGATCTTTCGTTCTTGAGTTATGGCTAAAAAACGAAAAACAAATGAAAATCGATTTTTCGTTTTTTACTTCTACAATAAATATACAACATTTGTAAACCCTGGGTGCAAGAATTTTTAAAATCCGATCTTTCGTTCAAGAGTTATAACCAAATAAAGGAAAAACAAATGAAAATCAAATTTTCGTTTTTAACGTTTGCAATAAGTATACAACATTTGTATACTCTGGGTGCAAGAATTTTTTAAATCCGATCTTTCGTTCAAGAATTACAACCAAATAAAGGAAAAACAAATGAAAATCGAATTTTCGTTTTCAACGTTTAGAATAAGTATGCGACATTTGTGAACCATCAGTGCAAGAATTTTTACAATTCGATTTTTTGTTCTAGAGTTATGGCCAAAAAACGAAAAACAAATGAAAATCGAATTTTCGTTTTCAACTTCTACAATAAATGTACAACATTTGTAAACCCTGGGTGCAAGAATTTTTAAAATCCGACCTTTCGTTTAGAAGTTATGGCCAAAAAAACCAAAAACAAATGAAAATCGAATTTCCGTTTTCAACGTTTACAATAAGTATGCGACATTAGTGAACGAAAAACAAACGAACATTGAATTTATGTTTTTAACATTTACAATTAGTATGCGATATTGGTGAACCATGGGAAAAAATTTAAATTCGATCTTTCGTTTAACAGTAATGATCAAAAAACGAAAAATCTGAGGAGGTGATGACAAGTGAAAAACGTATTCAGCTGTTAAATTGCCTTATCCTAAGTTTAATTTATCGTTACTTCTTAGATTTATTTATTTTTATTATGCAGAATTTTCAATGTTTAGAAAGTTTTGAAGTTTACATAAAACAATTGATAATAATGTAAATTTACTGTGTCACAAGTCAAGTTTTAATAGGATTCAACGATTGGAAAATTGAATACAAGATTTCATTTGTTTGTGACAATTTAAATGCACATAAACTGCCATTCACAGAAATTTCAATATTTAGAAAATTCGACATGCAGAAAAGTCAACACTTGCGTAGAATTCTTAATGTTTAGAAAGTTCAGGAAGTGGAAAATTTTAACTTAAATAAAATACAATCTATTTTGTTTTGTTCCTTGAAAAATTTTAGACATGAAAAACTTTAACAAGAACTGGAAAATATAAGGGTAATTTCATTTCGATAACATATACACACTGAAAAATAAGGATTAAATTTACTTATAATATTTTCTATCCATATAAATTATCATAAGCAGAAAATTCAATGTTTAGAAAATTCAACGTATCGAAAAATCAATATTTAGAAAATTCTTCGGATAGAATTTTCAATGTATAGAAAGTACAATTATTAGAAAATTTAACATTGTACTCTTTTTTGGGGGAAAAACTGTACTCTAGTGTAAAAGGGGCCTTCAAACTCAGGAGAAATTTTGTTTTAATAACAAGTAAACATCGTCTAAATAAATTTATTACGGGGCACAGGTTTGATTTAAAGAAATTTCAATGATTAAAAATTTTAGCCCTCAGATATGAAGATTTACTTTTTAAAATACTAATTATTAAACTGTCATCCGTAGAAATTCTAATAATAATAATAATAATAATGTTTATTGGTGCTATTAATCTTTAGAATATTCGTTGTAAAGGAAAATCATTATTTAGAAAATTCGATATAGACTTTTTATCTTTAGAAAATTAAGTGAATAAAAAAATGCAATCTCTTATTTAACAAATTCGACGTTAAATTTTTACTAGGAAAATGTATCCATAAAAAAGGAAATGTCTGTATAAATAAATTAGTTGTATAGAATATTCAATGTTTACAAGTTCCAAAGGGACTGTAAAATACAAGGACACATTTTTTTGATGGTTAGATATTAAGTAAAGTAATGCTTTGTTCAATACTCAATTCTCAATTGATTCCAAAACATTCTAATCGTGTGCATCTTATGATTTACTACGCAATACCGCGCGCACCTTGTAGCCTGTTTTTTCTTATTTATTATACGTTGAGTCCTTAATCGGGTGCCAAATTACAACTCCAAGAAATTTTATCTTTAAAGGATTAATTTATATATAAATTTATAAACGTTTCCATTTATCACACACTCGCAAAACTTAATGACTAGAATCAACCTTATAGACGCTTAAAGCTGTGGCCCTTAATTGGGCGCCAGTTTACAATTGATTTATTTTAATTTTAAAATGATTATAGACCATTCTATATACATTCCATGTACATTTTGTGGTAAACTAGGTCACGTGATCGTCGCCTACTAACGATTTGCACGGGTCCATACCGTCCTGGGGCGCAACGACCCTTCAGCAATCAATTATTCCCGGGACGTCACGCCGTTTTTGGGATGTTAGCGCCGGTAAAAGGGGTTTTATAATATCTCAAAACATTAATTATGTCTATAACAATAATAATAATAACAATAAGACATCTGGCGCGTATAAACAAACAAAACGCTCTTTTCTCCTGTGTGCGTTCATTCAAATCCGCCATCTGTGAAATGTGATAAATGATGATAATTAACCACTAGCTGTTTCATCGCGTTAACTGTTGTAATATCTGGTGCGTGTAATTATTAAATTAAGCAAGGGAAGACAAGATGTAATTTGAATTTATGAGGGAGGTTGTATGATAATTATTTTTGTAGGTCATTACTTTTTCGTTAATTGTTGATAAACTTTCGCCTTTTGCAAGAGAGTTCACGAAGTGTGGAAACTTTGTGTGAAGTATGCGCCGTCGGACGTCTCGGGGGCGTCTATTTCTGGTCGGTGTTAATGAACCCGTCGCGACGCCCGAAATAGCACACGGCGTCGGATGAGTGACGGAGATGGAGAAGAGGCGAGACCATGAAAACTTAGGTAATATTTGTGTTCGTCGAGGTGCAAGGCCACGTGCAGACCGAAATAGCGTGTGTGTGTGTGTAAGAGGGAGACGGCGAGAGATTGTCACGCAACCGTGCATGAACTTCACACCTAGTGTGTGTGTGGTTTTTGAAAATTCGAACATCCACCTCAGGAGCGCGATCGATGGTCCCGGCAGAGGGCGCGCGGGTCGTTGTTGCTAGGTGGCGGCTCTGGATGAGTTATACGGCCCGTGCGCTCAGTGCCCTTATGTTTAATTCAGAGATCTAATCGCGGTGTTTAATTTGCTCAACCGAATAACTATAGGGTAAATTTATGGATGAAATTTTGTTTGTTGTATTAATCGTAATCTTTACTGATAAGAATTAAGACGTATTTAACACCAGTATTGATTGGATAAAGAACGGATCCTTGGGGAACATCCTACCTAATGCAGTAGAATCATTGAAGAACTTTTATATCTTAAATCTCTATGTTTTGCGTGGATTAAAACTATATGAGGAAGAACTTCATCTTTCTGAATTGTATAATTAGACGTCTTAATTGGAAGAAGGTATATTCCTGAAATGTTAGAAATGAAACACACTAATAACTTTGCCTTCAACATCAACAACATCCTGAAATGATATTAATTTACTAGTTATATATAGATTAATAGGAAGTAAATGAAGTAAAACCAACAAAATCTCCAAAAACATTTATGGAAATTTTTTTGAAGATAACATTACTTTCAGTTATTTCGATCTAGGGAAATACCGAATTGATCGATGAAGAGAAGGCGTTGCGCGCACACACGCTCGTGCGCCTTCATTGAGTATTTATAGAATTCAGTCGTCGGAATGAATGCACTTGCACAGAGTGTCGCCTAGCCCATGTTGAAAGTAAAAGTTGCACAGACGCCATCCTCACCGTATTTGGTCCGGCGCGGTGACCCACTGCAGGACCGCCCGAAGGCAGGAGCAAAAAAAAATGTTCTGTTACATGTTCACAGGCTTACCCACACATACACGTATAGACAGACACCCCCTTGGATTATGCTTATGTGTCTGTGTGTGTGTTTATGAGAGAAGAGGGTGGTCGTACATCGGTGGGTAGCGGAAGCATACCAGGCCAGGGCCTACTAGATAGGTAAGTAGAGCGCGACCCCGCAATTTGCAATTTGCGAAATCGACGCGACGGACACATGTTATAAAAGGTGGCGATTTTTCCTGGACACAATGGTCAAAGGATGGTAAAAATTGATGATTTTGAAAGCCTGATGCTTAAATTCAGTTAGTCAATTAATATTCTCTTTTTCATAACAATAATTTTTGTTAAAACATTATGGCTGTTTCATAATATAGTCTCAAAAAGTTTATTTTATATTTTGTGTGTCATAAAAAAAACTTTTTGATTACATTATTTCATAATATTTCACGAAGAAATACGAGAAAAGCATTCAAAAAAAACCTTTTGATTTTGTTTTACAAGAAAGGTATAATAAACATAAAGTTTTCTCGGTTTTTATTAAAAATCTCTTAGTTTGTTTTACAAATATTTATTATTTTCTCTTCGACTAGTTTTGACAACAAGTCAGTATCAAGGAATAATAAATGAGTTAACTAAAAGTTTTTGTAATCATACAACACCACAAAAGTTTATGTATTGAGGCTTTGATGAATTTTAAAATATACAAGAAAAATGTTTGCAACTTATAATTATGTTACAAATTTTTTATCTTATGTCAAATGATATCAAACTAGAAAAAAATCATAGCGTTGATTAGAATAAGTTAGCGGAAGTATCGCCCTAGTGCTTAATGTATTTATCAGATGACGAATGGCAAGAAATTTCAAACAAAAAGAATTCAAAATCTTCAAACGCAAATAATTCTGGAAAAGTTTCGAAATTTAACAATTAACTGAAAAGATCAAATAATTATAAATACGAAAACATTTCGTAAATCTGTTATAGATTTAATTTTCTACAAATACTTAGAGGACTTTAATACATTTTATTAAGAAAAGATCAAGGTCACAAAAATGTTTTATATAAGTTTCAAATAATTATTTCAAATTAATCATATGTCATATGTCATTAATAATCATCAATCAACTATTAATTAACTGTTGTAAAATATGTCGTTGTCATGTGTCAACTGTTATCTAAAAACAAATGACAATCATATGCTACGTGTCATCTGACATAATTATACGTCTTTTGTTCTTTAAAGACAAATGAATAAATTATTCATATGGTATCTGTTACTTTAATAGCGAATGAAAATAAAACACAACCCAACATTCCTAATTATTCATCGGGATGTTAAAATAAAAGGTCATAAGTGAATGTGTGTCATGTGACCATTGAAATCATCATAAGAACTCGCGCGTAAGTTTACTGGTTGGAGGGTGGGTTAGAGGCCACCCACCCGCCCTACATATAAACTTAAATTTCAATCAAATCCTCCGTTTTCTTTTCTTTACATCTCTAGTAGTATTCGTGTTGATGTATTTGAGACAATAAAACAGAGTTTTAGATTAAGTTTTACTGTATATGTAGGGTGGGTGGGTGGCCTCTATCCCACCCTCCAATTTGCATATTATAAACGGCGATTTATCAAGAAAATATTCACAAAAGACAAGGACTAAAATAAAATAAATTGAATGATAGAAACACGAAAGTTTTTTGATTGGAATATGTGATGGAGGCCA
This sequence comes from Ontholestes murinus, assembly GCA_963969525.1. NCBI lineage: Eukaryota > Metazoa > Arthropoda > Insecta > Coleoptera > Staphylinidae > Ontholestes > Ontholestes murinus. Next base: position 1,438,714 of record OZ018393.1, read on the forward strand.
CCCACCCACCCTACATATACAATGGCATTTCAAACAGAATTACTACCTAAATTTCATTGCGTCCATAACAGTTTTAATGCTGATGCAGCCAAGAAAATAAAAACAGATTTTTGGCGTAAGTTTCATTGTATATGTAGGGTGGGTGGGTGGCCACTATCTCACCCTCCAATTTGTATGTTATAAACAAAGATTTATCAAGGAAATAATTACAAAAAAGCCTAAAATGAAGTTAATATAATAATACCTCTCGGATGACATGCGAAAATTCAGTATAAGTTAAAATTTTTACTTAAAAAGTACTAAAACGGTGCAATAAACAGTATTTTTGCGTTTTCTGTAAAAACGAGAAGACTTAACATTTAAGATATAAATACCATTCGATTGGTAATTAAAACGTGCATTTGCTGATAAATTAATAAATATAGCGTTCCATTTAAATAAATGAAGTTATAGCCATTTAAAGTTCTCATTTGTTTAATTCCTATTTTTTTACACCCGGTATAAGATGTCAAATTTATTATACTTGGAAAATAAAATATGATTTATTGTTACATTTCAGTGTAAATTTGGTATGCATAACTTAATTACTTTTTAAGTATTTGAAACATGAAAATTAGGTAAAATTTTTACAAAATTCAAATTATTTCAAAAACCTTAGGGTTTAAGTAATAAAAACCTTATTAAAACACACACTTATTTTGATCGAAGGATCCAAAAATGCAATAAAATACAGGGTGTTTCATTTAAAAAAACACAACTTTGATACTTTTAGGGTTTTTGGGACACCCTGTATATTATGAAAGTAATTTTAAAAAGTAGCCCTAATAGACCCCCATATATCCCCAAAGTGAAACTTTTTGAAAGTCACGTATTTTGGCCACAATATTTCGTGCCGTATAGCGTGAATAACCTTGTATACAATGAAACTTAAGTTAAAATTCTCTTTTATTTCCTAAGCAGCATTAACAGTAATACTGATGTAGATACAAATGAATTTAAGCACTGATCATAATTGAAATTTATGTGCATATGTAGGGTGGGTGGGTGGCCACAAGCCCACCTTCCAATCAGTAAAAACTTACGCCTTATTTTGACTGTATATTTACATGACATTCGCTAAGTGTATTTTTAATTATATTTCTTTTTCGTTTAAAACTTTAATGCATGATTTTTTTCTTAAAAAAAAGTGACGTTTGACAAAATTGGAGGGTAGTAAAGAGGTTATCTACCCACCCTACATATTCAACTAAACTGATTCTGAAACTCTCTTTTATTTTCTAGCTACATCAGCACTAATACAAATATACTAAAATAGAATTTATAATTAAAAATTTAAAGAATAATATTTAGGGTAAGTGGATGGCTTCTAACACACCCTTCAATTATTATAACTATGGAAGGAGTTTTACTGAATGTTTCCGATGAGAGTGATTTTATTTCTTTCATTTCAGGCTTTGTTTTTTTGTGGTTACTTTCTTGAGAAATCGAGGTTTGTGGTATACCGATTGGAGGGTGGAATAAAGGCCACCCACCCACCCTGCATATGCGCATTAATTTCAATCACAATCACTGCTTTAGTTTTTAGCTCCTATAAGAGTACTTATGTAATGTATTTGAGGATATAAAACAAAGTTGTAGTTTAAAATTAAATGAATATGTAGGGTGGGTGGGTGGCCACTATCCCAGCCTCCAATTTTTATGTTATAAACAATGGTTTATTAAGAAAATAATAACAAAAAGCCAAAGTCAGAAATGAAGTCAATATAATAATAATAATAAATAATATAATCGAATGAGATGCGAAAATTCAGTATAACTCGTGCGTAAGTTTTACTGATTGGAGGGTGGGATAGAGGCCACCCACCCACCCTACATATACAATTAAACTTAAGTTAAAATTCTCTCTTATTTTCCAAGTAGCATCAACAGTAATACTGAAACTATAAATGAAAGATTGAGTCTCCTTTCTTCACAAAATTTATTGATCGCAAATGTAGAATGCTAATGTTTAGCATTGAAAATGGTCACATCGTGACCGAAATGTACATTTGCGATCAATAAATTTTGTGAAGAAAGGAGACTCAATCTTCCATTTATAGTACAGTGTATCTTCACGTAACTCAACAATCATTAAAGTAATACTGATGTAAATACAACAAAACTTAAGCATTGATCATGATTGAAATTTATGTGTATATGTAGGGTGGGTGGGTGGCCTCGACCCACCCTCCAGTCGGTATAACCCACCCGTTAATTCTACTAAAAATTTCCGTGTCATTCACTAAGTGTAATTTTAATTGTATTTCTTTAATTTCAGACTTTGTTTCTTTATCATTTTCTTGACTATTAGTTTGATAATGACTAGCTTATAGTCGAAACTATAGTCACTGTGTAATTTTAAAATATAGTGGTAAAACAATACAATTACAACTCATTCAAGATGTACCACGAAGTGAACGTCCAAGTCATCAATTTTTTTTATTGACAAATCGCGGCTTATGATATAAAAATTGGAGGGTGGGATTGAGGACATCCACCCACCCTACATATACAATTAAACTTAAACTAAAACCCTGTTTTATTTCCCAACTGTATCAACACGAAAACTAAAACAAATGATTGTGATGAAATTTAAATTCATATGTATGTGGGTGGGTGGCCACTATCCCACCCCTCAATTAATAAAATTGTAATTAATAAAACACGTTAGAATTCACTTTCTTCGCAATTTATTTTGTATTCACTAAATTGTGAAGAAAGTGAATTCTAACGTGTTTTATTAATTGAAATTTTCTCTTCACGTAACTCAAAAACCAATAATTTAAATAAAATTGTACGCGAGTTTTACTTAATTTTTTTCATATCATTCGAGAGGTGTACTTATATTTCTTTTAATTATTATTCTTTGTTAGCAACAGCCACAGACCATTTTCGATCTATTTTGGATCTCATCAGCGTAGCGCAGTTAGAATATATATAGAAAGAATATATTACAACATTTAGATTATAGATGGTACCTTAATGGCAATATCTTAATCGATATATTTTTTTTATTCCAGGTTTTGTATTACTGATTATTTTCTTGAAAATTTACCATTTATAATATACAAATTGCAGGATGGGATAGAGACCACCCACCCTACATATGAACTTAAATTTCAATTCAAACCACTGTTTTAGTTTCTTTATAGCTATAGAAGTATTTGTGTTGATGCATTTAAGGAAATAAAACAGGGTTTTAGTTTAAGAGTCATTATATATGTAGGGTGGGTGGGTGGCCTCTACCCTACCTCCAATCTCTATATTAAAAACAGCGATTTCTCAAGAAAATAATTACAAAAAAAAGACGCTTTAAGTAAAGTAAATATAATAATACCTTTCGAATGACATCGGAAAAATTGAGTATAATTCGTGCGTAAGTTTTATTGATTGGAGGGTGGGATAGAGGCCACCCACCCACCCTACATATACAATGAAACTTAAACTAAAACCCTGTTTTAGTTTCTAAGCATTATCAACAGTAATACTGCTGTAGATATAAATGAACTTAAGCACTGATCATGATTAAAATTTGTGTGTATATGTAGGGTGGGTGGGTGGCCACTATCCCACCATCTAGTCAGTAAAACCTACACATGAATTGTACTAAATATTTCCGCGTCATTCCATAAGTATAATTTTAATTTTATTTCGTTTCGTTTCAAACTTTGATGCATGATTTTTTTTTTTTAAACTTTCGTTTGAGAAAATTGGAGGTTAGTATAGAGGTTATGATTAAAATTTAAAAAAAAAAATAGAGTGAGTGGGTGGTTTCAAATGCACCCTTTAATTATTATAACTTTTTAGGAGTTTTACAAAATTTTTCCGAAGAGAGTAATTTTATTCCTTTCATTTCCGGCTTTTTTGTGATTATTAATTATCGGTAGTAATATACCAAGATCGAGGTTTATTATCAAAAAATATTTTTTGAGTACCTTGTTACCGAGTAATTGAGCGAGACAATAACATTTGTTGTCTGATTATTAACCGAGAGCTTTAGCAAAAAAATACATAATTATGGCATGACAAATGACATACTATAGATTTCAGATGTCAGAAATAGACGACAGATGACAAGTGACAGGTAAAAAATGACAGATGACTGATGAATAATGGCACATGACAGATGATAGATTATCAATGACAGAAGTTAGATGATAAAAGACAGATGGCAGATGACAAATGTCAAATGAAAATATGGGAAATTAGTTAAAAACCTATTTGTAATACAATTATATTTTTTGTATGCAAAAAAAATACAAAAAATATTGCTAGACAAATGACATACTATAGATGACAGATGCCAGAAACAGACCACAGATGACAGGTGAAAAGTGTCAGATGACTGATGATTAATGACACATGACAGATGACTAATGATAGGTCACAGATGACAGATGATAAAAGACAGATGGCAGATGATAGATAACAAATGACAATATGACAAATTAGTTAAAAAACTGTTTTGTAATTTAATTATATTTTATGAATACAAAAAATTACAAAAATATTATACGACAAATGACATACCCTAGATGACAGATGACAGATGACAGGTAAAAAATGACAGATGACTGATGACAAATGACAGATATCAGATGACTGATGATAAATGACAGATGATAGATGATAAAAAACAGATGGTAGATGACAGATGTCAAATGACAATATGGCAAATCAGTTAAAAACCTATTTTGTAATATAATTATATTTTTTCTATGCAAAAATAATAGAGAGATGACAGAAACAGACGACAAATGACAGGTTAAAAATTGTCAGATGACTGATGATTAATGACTGATGACAGATGACCAATTTGCATGCAAAAAAATTTCAAAAATATTGCATGACGAATTTTTTGTATACTAAAATATTACAAAATAGGTTTTTTACTTATCTGCCATATTGTCATTTGACATCTATCTTCTGTCATTATTTATCATTCATCTAATATTTGTCATTGGGCATCAGTTATCTGTTATTTTTTACCTGTCATCTGTTGTTTTTGCATACAAAAAATATAATTAAATTACAAATCTGCTTTTTAACTAGTTTGTCATATTGCCATTTGTGATCTATCATCTGCCATCTGTCTTTTATCATCTGTCATCTGCTATATATGATCTATCATTTGTTATCTATCATTTGTCTTCTGACATTATCCATCTGTCATCTGTCATTAATCATCAGTCATCACACACTTTTCACCTGTCATCTGTCATCTGCCATCTATAGACATTTTCCAATCTGCCAACTGTTATCTGTCATTTGTCATCTGACATCTATTATTGCTCCTCAGTCATCTGCCATCTGCAGTATGTCATTTTTCATGCAATATTTTTGTAATTTTTGGGTTTTGCATGCAAAAGATATAATTAAAAAAAAACAAGATAGGTTTATAACTAATTTCCCATTTTACCATTTGACATTTGGTATTTGTCATTTATTACCTGTAGTGTACTATTTATCAGATGTGTTAAATTTTACCTGTATCTTATCATCTGTCATTTGTCATTTATCAACAGCATTTTGTCATTAGTCATCTCCCGCCCTTAATTAGATATGTATCATTATCGTTTTTATTTTATTAAGCAATGACACTTAACATTCCAAACATTTTCGAAACTTGGAAAATTTAAATGTCTTAATTTTTCTAGTAACCCGTATTTTTGCAGGTTTTTTCACTATTTCCAATTGACGTATTGTCATTTCACATATTGCCATGTATCATATTGTCATTTGTTATATTGTCATTTGTCATATTGTCATATTGTAATTTGTCATATTGTCATTTGTCACATATTCATTTGTCATCTATAGTATTTGTCATTTGTCATAGATCATATTTATCTATCAAAAGAGTTCAGGTAATTTTTGCCTTATATATTTCGTGGATCGCCATTCACTGCCATCTACCGTTCTCCATCTATTATTTTTTTATAAAACGGTATTAATTTTTAATTTTCTAATTTTAGTGAACATATAAATTATTCGATTTGGGAAATGTTCGAAAAAATGAATCACTAAGTTATATTGATTGGAGGGTGGGATAGAGGCCACCCACCCTCCCTACATATGAACTTAAATTTCAATCCAAACCACTGTTTTAGTTTCTTTATATCTATAGAAGTATTTGTGTTGATGTGTTTAAGGAAATAAAACAGAGTTTTAGTTTAAGTTTCATTGTATATGTAGGGTGGGTGGGTGGCCTCTATCCCACCCTTCAATCTCTATATTATAAACAGCGATTTCTCAAGAAAATAATTACAAAATACAACGCCTGAGACAAAATAAATATAATAATACCTCACAGATGACATGGGAAAATTCAGTATAATTCGTGCGTAAGTTTTATGGATTGGAGGGTGGGATAGAGGCCACCCACCAACCCTACATATACAATAAGACTTAAACTAACACTCTGTTTTATTTCCTAAGCAGCATCCACATGAATACTGATGTAGATACAAATGAACATAACCACTGATCATGATTGACATTTATGGATATATGTAGGGTGGGTGGGTGGCCACTATCCCACCCTCCAGTCAATAAAACCCACGCATTAATTGTTCTAAATATTTCCGCATCATTCGATAAGTATAATTTTAATTTTATTTCGTTTCGAACTTTTCTTGAAAAACTGCCGTTTGACATAATTGGAGGGTAGAATAGAGTCCACCCACACAACATATATATATTCAATTAAACTTTTTTAATTTTTATTTTATAGCTGCATCAATAATAATACTGATGTATGTGCAAAGATAATGAAACACAGATTATGATTAAAAAATTATAAAATTAATCTATGGTGAATGGGTGGCTTTTAACGCAAACTTCAATTATTATAACTATATTAAGGGTTGTTTATAGAAAGGCACAACCCTTAATATTAAAAATGTTTCACCACGTGATAAACGAGAATCAAATTCAACAAATATTATAACTATTACTGAATTTTGATTTTATTTCCTTCATTTCAGACTTTGAATTTTTTAGATTACTTTCTTGAGTAATCGAGGTTTGTGGTATACAAATTGGTGGGTGGGATAGAGGCCACCCACCCACCCTACATATGCGCATTACTTTCAATTACAATCACTGTTTTAATTTCTTTGTACCTACAATGGTATTTATGTTAATATAATTGATGAAAAAAAAAATAGCCATAGTTTAAATTTTATTTTATTTCTTTCATTTTAAGCTTCAATTCTTGCATTTGAAAAAAACTGTCGTTTGAGGGTGGGATAGATTTCTCCTACCATCCAATTTTGTACGTCATATATCACAGTTTAACAAGAAAAAATGCAAGAAACAAAGCTTAATAAGATAGAAATAAATTACAATTAGCGAATGACTCAGGATAATAAAGTAAAATAAAAGTTTTACTGATTGGAGGGTATCCTCTACCCACCCTCCATTAAATAAACTTATGCGCTAGTTTTACTGAATTTTTGCATGTCATATGAGAGGTGAAATTTTATTTCTTTCACTCGAGACTGATTTTTATGATTATTTTCTTGAAAAATTACCGTTTATAATATACAAATTGGAGGGTGGGATAGAGGCCACCCACCCACCCTGCATATGCGCGTTAATTTCAATCACAAACACTGTTTTAGTTTCATTGTGCCTATAAAAGTATTTATGGTTATGTATTTAAGGAAATAAAACAGACTTGTAGTTTAAAATTCATTGTATATGTAGGGTGGATGGTTGGCCTCTATCCCACCATCCAATTTTGTACAACATCACAAACGGCAGTTAAAAAAATGCAAGAATTTAAGCTTAAAACGAAAGATATAAAATTGAACTTAACGGATGACGCGGGAAAATTCGGTAAAATTAACGTGTAAATTATATTGATTGGAGGGTGGGATAGAGGCCACCCGCCCACCCTACATATAAACTTTAATTTTACTCCAAACTACTGTTTTAGTTTCTTTATATCTACAGAAGTATTTGTGTTGATGCATTTACAGCCGTACTAATAGTCAGAGATTAATTCTCGGATTGTAGAATCCTAGATTCATTGTCAGATTTAGTAACTTTTTTAGTAACATTTGAATATCACTGGTTTTACGTTGGTGTCACGGAACAGCTGACGTGATTGTCAGTAAAGAAGAACGTGAAATGTTTGTTTGCAAAGTTAGTTTGTGTGATAAGGGACAAGGAATAAGCATTGTTTTTATTTAATCAAGCTTAAAGTAAGTACAGTCGATAATTATTTTCAATGAAAATTGTAGAATTATTTTCATTTAATGTTTTTGCAAACAAACTTTGCACATGCTCCTCAACTGACAATCACGGGTTATATTGACAATACCATCAGCTGTTCCGTGATACCAACATAAAACCAGTGATATTTAAATATAACTAAAAAAATACGACAATTAATCTAGGATTCTACAATCCGAGAATTAATCTCGGTCTATTAGTATGGCTGTTAGGGAAATAAAACTGGGTTTTATTTTCAAGTTTTATTGTATATGTAGGGTGGGTGGGTGGCCTCTATCCCACCCTCCAAACTCTATATTACAAACAGCGATTTCTCTAGAAAATAATTACAAAAAACGACGCATAAAGTGAAGTAAATATAATAAAACCTCTCGAATGACATGCGAAAATTCAGTATAACTCGTGCGTAAGTTTTATTGGTTGGAAGGTGGAATAGAGGCCACCCACCCACCCTACATTTACATTTAAATTTTAATCACTATTACTGCATTAGTTCATTTGTATCTAAAACAGTATTAATGTTGATGTCGTTGAGGAAATAAAAGATAGTTTTAGCTTAAGTTTGATTGTATATGTAGGGTGGGTGGGTGGCCACTATCCCACCTTCCAATCACTATAACATACGCGTTAATTTTATTGAATTTTCCCCTCATTTGCTAAGTTTAATTCAATTTCTTTCATTTTTAGCTTAAATTCTTTATAAATTAAAAAAAAAACATTCGTTTGAGATATACAAAATTGGAGGGTGGATAGAGGCCACCCACCCACCCTACATATGCGCTTCAATTTCAATCAAAATCACTGTTTTAGTTTCTTTGTAGCTATAAGAATATTTATGGTTATGTACTTGAGGAAATAAAACAGAGTCTTGGTTTAAATTTTATTGTATATGTAGGGCGGGTGGGTGGCCTCTATCCCACCCTTTAATTTTGTATGTCACAAACGGTAGTTTTATAAGAAAAAAATGCAAGAATCAAAGCTTAAAACGAAAGAAATAAATTACACTTAGCGAATGAAGTTATAGTAATTGGAAGGTGGGATAGAGGCCACCCACCCACCCTACATATACACTTAATTTTTAATCACAATCACTGCATTAATTTATTTGTATCTAAACCAGTATTAATGTTGATGTTGTTGCGAAAATAATAAAGAGTTTTAGCTTAAGTTTAATTGTATATGTAGGGTGGGTGGGTGGCCACTATCCCACCCTCCAATATTTTTATTACAAACGGCGATTTCTAAAGAAAATAAGCAGCACAGAAATCATAGCCTGAAATAATAAGATAAGAAATTACATCTGTCGATTGTCTACAGTAATTTGTCATTTGAGATGATAAATAACAATGTTATAGGTTATGTTACATTATTGTTTTTCTGTGAATACCTACGTACCGGTTTCCACCTATTTATGTCCAATCAGTGTAGAGTAGTTGCAAGGCTTGAAATCGGGATGTTACTTTGATGATGTAGTATTTATAAAACATATAAGCCTCAGTTTTCCGTTTAGGATAGAGACACTATTGAGGTGACATCTATCGTCTAAACGTTGCACTGATTCACCTAATTGTGTGTGGACAAACCATTGACAATTAGGGAACTGTCAACATAGCGGCAATTAACAATAATAAACATTCAATTATTGTTTCCTTCTCATATGTTATATGATTATATGATGAAATAATTATATTTGAAAATTCAAATTTAGAAAGCAGTATTTGTTAACGATATTTTATGTGACACGTGTCATTTGTCATTATCAATATTATTTGTCACCTCTCATCTTTCAATTGTTTTCTGTCAACTGTCACCTTTCAATTATTTTCTGTCATCTGTCACCTGACAACTTTAAAATGTTTTTGTCAACTGTTGTCTGTCATCTTTCAATTGTTTACTGTCATCTGTCACCTGACAACTTTCAATTGTTTTCTATCAACAGTCACCTGTCACCTTTAAATTGCTTTTTGCCATATGCCACCAGACAACTAGAAAATGTTTTCTGTCAAATATCACCTGTCATCTTTCAATTGTTTACTGTCATCTGTCACCTGACAACTTTCAATTGTTTTCTGTCAACTATCACCTGTCATCTTTCAATTGTTCACTGTCATCTGTCACTTGTCATCTTTTAATTGTTTTCTATGATCTGTCATAAACGATTGTTTCGTCTGTCATCTGAAGATAAATGACATAATCGTTAAATGTTATGTTGATGGCATATGGAGTGTAAAAAATCAAAAACAATCAAATTTCCTTGATAACTCTAAAATGTTCAAAACAATACAATTAGAAGACGAATGATGTCTAGTAAAAAAAAACAAAGCTTTGCAAGATCTATACATTTTTGGTATTTTGATAGAAACAATAAAATTAATTTACTATTTTTAAGATGTTACCTTTCATCCCTCATCCGACATTTGTCATCTGTCATATGTCATTGGTCAATTGTGTCTTTCTAATATATCATTCACTACATAATGTGTCAACCTAAACAAACCAATCAACGTAGTGCAGTGAGATAAAGAAATGTTATATTACTAATAGGGGATAAGTTTATACACTACATTAAAATTTGTCTGAATCTGCACTATGTTGATAAGAACAAATTAATTGACAGGGAAGCAATACATTTAAAAAAAAAGTTGTTAATCCTCCATAATCACCCAATTGTTTCGATTACAAATTTAATCGTTTAATTACAGCGTTGCCGGATCCTCGACGATCGCCCCATAATTGGGGATTAAGGGGGGGGCTCAGAAGCGTGGATTAATAACCCTCTTAACGGAGGGAGAGAAGTCGAGTCCATTTTTCAGATTAATGTCGGATTTAAGCGACCATAAGCCCATCAAAAAAATGGGCGAGGGTGATAAATGTCAGCGCGTTTAATCTGCATCAAAAAACCAAACGGGCGAGAATAAACGAACAAACGGGGCGCACTTATGCAAAACGACATCAAACGGCAGCGTTTGAAATGAGTAGGACATTTTACGACGAGATTAAACGGAAATTAGATTTACTGAAATTTTCGGAATTAATTCACGAATGAAAGGATGAAAGATGCAGAAAGTTGTGAGTGAAAAACTAAAAGTTATTAGCATGAAAATCAACAAAAAAGTAAATATAATAAAGAAAAACTAGTATGTTTTTTAAAATTATTAAAAAATGTCTCAAGAATTAAGTATTTTTAGAGAACAGTATTTTCATTCTTGTAATTATAGTTAAAACAAATATAAAATATTAAGTTTTATATATTAGTGTCTGAGGTTTTACAGTTTCGTTTAATAGAATTTAAAATTTAATAACAAAACAAGTGTTTTTGTTTTGCACTTTCAGGAGACATATTTTTAATTTAACTATGAAGATTAATTATGACAGATGAGAAATGACAGATAACAAATGACATACAACCATTGACAGATGAAAAACAACCAATGAAAAATGACAGGTGACAAGTGACAGATGTCAAATGATACACGACAATTGATAGACGAAAAACAACAAATGAGAAATGACAGATGACAAGTAATAGACGAGAAATGACATACAACAAATGACAGATGACAAATGACATATGGTGAGTGACAGATGGCAGATTAATTATAATAACAAAAGAAATTGTAAGAAAATTCTTGACAGTTATAAGTAAATGGCAAAGCAACAACAAAGGAACGTGCGGCCGTTATATTTTCGTCGCGTGTTGTAATTAATTTAGGAATGCGCGATTTCCCGATTGATCGACGTGCACACGTATATATATACCCGTCACGTGCTCGTGCATACAAAAGGTCCTGGTGTAAAAATGGGCCGAAACGGTTTTTTCCACATTTCGTCCGTGGCGAACGTGTGCGCCTTTTTACCGTTTTCTAGAACGGATCCGCGAGACCGTGGGGCCCAATAAAACGGAATCGGCGTAACGCGCGGCAACGGCGCACGTCTAAATGGGAGAAGGAAGCCGTGTGAAAAAAAAATGTCCAGGGCCTCCTAACGAAAACAAAACAAAAAAAATGTTTCACACGTAGATTTTTACTTTTCCTCTAAGAAATATATGAATTAATGTAGTAGTATATCATAGAAAGAGAGAGAGAGGGAGAAAGAGAAAATCTGTTTAGGTTTATCAAATTTTCTCAGGATGAATGACTGAAAGAAAAATAATTAATAAAATTGATTTCTCTCCTTCAGATGATACAAATCTTAATAATTGTACTGCAATTTTGAAATTTTTAAAGTTTTCTTTTAGACACAGAAAAAAAATTGTTTTGACCAATCGACTTTTCTCATGACAACAATTAATCATTTTCCGAAAATCGCTTTTCAAAGAATTTATCTAAGAAAATATTACATGAAAATATTTTTTTTTTTTCATCCTACCTTCTTCTGCAGGTGGTGTAGGCGTTTCCTCCCTAGGCGTCTTCTCGCCCTCCAATAAATCCGCTTCGTGCTTCTGAAAATTCATGTCGATCTCCATGGCGACCTTCTCCTCCAATTCGCTATTGTGATACGTGCTGAAGGGATTGTTGTTGCCGCTCTGCTGCTCTACGACCTTCGTCGGCGACATCAGCGCGTCGTCGACGGCGTCCACGTCCGTCTCCGGACCCAGGTCGTCATCGTCAAAGACGTCGTTATCGGCTGGCCGTTTTCCGTTCGTCGATCTGTCCAAGAAGAACTCTTCGGCACCACCGCCGTTCGGTTTGTAGTCGTCGCGCAGGTAATGCAGCAGGGGGTCTTTCTGTGCTAAGATATCGCCACCGTTGGAATTGGTGAAGGGGTTATTGGTGGCGTTGGCGTTATCTAGGCCCGTTTCCATCATGTAAACGTCGCGGGCTGCCCAGTGGGCCTCCGCTGATATCTTGGACGGCTCGCGCAGGAACACCACAATCACGGAGATGTTATCCGCGGAGCCCAACTCTTTCGCTTGTTGCACCAGACGTTGGGATATCGAATCGATATCGTCTGTAAAGAAAGAAAAAAAATCATTATCATTTACATCAAATTAAATAATAAAATTGGCGCCCAACACAGGGCCAATACACAATTACATTATTATTATTACTATAATTTAATTCGTTTCACAACCTCTCACTCTAGAACAAATTATACAGTAAGGAGGCCTGAATGGAATCATGTCGAAAACGAAAAGTGTGCTCAGCGAAACGCGACCGACGGATCCATTCAGAAACCAGCCAGTTCATTCCGCTTCTTTCTTTTTCACATAAAAGCGTCTATAATTGCCACAGAATTATAGATTCGGTCGGTTCCTGGATGAGAATCAGGGCGAGGAATGTGAGCCGGGCGGCCGTCGTGTGCCGCGCTCCAATGGGGCCGCGACATGTGCGAGGCTAATTGCAATGGCTCCGCGCAACTGTCATACCGTTTTCTGGAGGAGAGAGGAGTAGCGATGAAGAACAAGAACACCACCTGTAATTCGTATCGTACGTCGACCCGCTCGAGGACTAGTTTCTATCTAGACTCTTTCGCGATAATAAATCTCTTGTTGGGGGGGATTGGGGATCAACAGGTATCGGCCATGGGGGTAATAAATTAGTCGAGCCGGTGACAAATTGAAACTCTGCAAGGATTTACGATATTGGGTTTCTTGGGCTTGAATACAAACCTTTTTTTTGCTGGTACTAGCTTGCTGATGATTGAATTCACTTCTTACAGATTAAGGTCGCAATAAGTCATGAGGAAATTACCATACGAACTCGGTTCAATATTCATGAGGGAAGTGGGTGACATCACAAGGATTTATTCCGTACACAATGAATACGAATTGCTGCTCGTTTCGGTAATCGCTTTACACGAACGCTAATAAAGTGGGGGCCGTATTTGGGCTTCTTTTCCTCCTCGCCATGAGTAATCAACTGCATTATTAATATCGATAGAACATTTTTACTTATGGTTCAAAAATCTTGTTTGAGGTATAGCTAAATCTAATCTTTGATAAAAATCGAAGATATCTTGATTTTGATCAAAGATTAGATCAATATATGAAATACAACTTCAGAAAAGGGGAAGAGTTATAAAGATTTCTTCAATTAGTTTTTCATATAACTCGTGGTGAAACATTTTGAAAATAAATTTAAATTGTGTAAATTCTCAAAACCCGAATGTTTTATTTATCATCTATAGAAATAACACAGCTTATGCTAGATTTCTTTCACTGTTCATTTATTTAATATGACTAGTTTCGACAATTATGTCATTATCAAAGAAGTTATAAAGACTTTGATTTACGTCCAATAAATTTAATTCAGTGTCGATAGCACTGTAAAAATATTTGAAAATAAAATTGAAAACATGACTTTTAATAACTCCCCTTCCTTTCAGAATGATTTACGATGTCGTTTCAGACGACGAAAATAAGATGTACGCGTATCCACCCCATAAAATTGTATAAATACACCACCCTTCTGCATCTCGAAGCGAAAGATTTATGGGGCTGGAAATTCTCGTGGAAAATAGACTCCTTGTTTTACACTGGGGTGGAAGAAACAAATATTATACTAGCAACTCAAAGAATAATTAAAACCGTTTTAACTAATTGCTACAAGAAAAAATATCTTTTGAGAGCTATTTAAAATATAGTAAACATTTAAACAATCGTAGGATTAATTAAACGAGTGAGCAAATTTCAAAAATTTCTGCACCAAACAATTGCGAATGTTTAATATATTCTTATGAATTGAAAAACTAAAAATTGATCTTCAATTGTTTTCCTTTTTTCTGTCATAACTTTTAAACAAATTGAGTAATTACGAAAATTGCTTCACCAAACGATTGCCAATGTTCCATATATTGTCATGAAATGAAAAACTGAAAATCGACTTTCAATTGTTTTCCATTATTTTTGTAATAACTCTTGAATGAGTGGACAATTTTCAAAAATTTCTTCACCAAACGATTGTGAATGTTAAATATATTCTTATGAATTGAAAAATAAAAAATCGATGTTTAATTGTTTTTCTTTTTTCTGTCATAACTTTTAAACAAATTGAGTAATTTCGAAAATTCCTTCACCATACGATTGCTAATGTTCTATATATTTTAATGGAATTAAAAACTGATTATCGACCTTCAATTGTTTTCCATTATTTTTGTAATAACTCTTGAATGAGTGGACAATTTTCAAAAATTTCTTCACCAAACGATTGTGAATGTTTAATATATTGTTATGAATTGAAAAACTAAAAATCGAACTTCAATTGTTTTTCTTTTTTCTGATATAACTTTTAAACGAATTCACTAATTACGAAAATTCCTTCAACAAACGATTGCTAATGTTCCATATATTGTCATGAAATAAAAAACTGAAAATCGACTTTCAATTGTTTTTCATAATTTTTGTCATAACTCTTGAACGAGTGGACAATTTTCGAAAATTTCTTCACCAAACGATTGTGGATGTTTAATATATTCGTATGAATTGAAAAACTAAAAATCGATTTTCAATTGTTTTTCTTTTTTCTGATATAACTTTTAAACGAATTCACTAATTACGAAAATTCCTTCAACAAACGATTGCTAATGTTCCATATATTGTCATGAAATAAAAAACTGAAAATCGACTTTCAATTGTTTTCCATAATTTTTACCATAACTCTTTAACGAGTGGATATTTTTCGAAAATTTCTTCATCAAACGATTGCGAATGTTTAATATATTCGTATGAATTGAAAAACTAAAAATCGATTTTCAATTGTTTTTCTTTTTTCTGTCATAACTTTTAAACAAATTGACTGATTTCGAAAATTCCTTCACCAAACGATTGCTAATGTTACATATATTATCATGAAATAAAAAACTGAAAATCGACTTTCAATTGTTTTTCATAATTTTTACCATAACTCTTTAACGAGTGGATATTTTTCGAAAATTTCTTCATCAAACGATTGCGAATGTTTAATATATTCGTATGAATTGAAAATCTAAAAATCGATCTTCAATTGTTTTTCATATTGTTGTCATAACTTTTAAACAAATTGACGAATTTGGAAAATTCCTTCACCAAACGATTGCCAATGTTTAATATATGCTCATGGGCTGAAAAAGTAAAAATCGATTTTCAATTGTTTTTCATATTTTTTGTCATAACTTTTAATCAAATTGACTAATTTCGAAAATTCCTTCACCAAACGATTGCTAATATTCTATATATTTTAATGAAATAAAAAACTGAAAATCGACCTTCAATTGTTTTTCATAATTTTTGTCATAACTCTTTAACGAGTGGACAATTTTCGAAAATTTCTTCAACAAACGAATGTGAATGTTCAATATATTCGTATCAATTAAAAAACTAAAAATTGATCATCAATTGTTTTCTTTTTTGTGTCATAACTTCTAAATCAATTGACCAATTTCGAAAATTCCTTCACCAAACGATTTCTAATGTTCTATATATTATCATGGAATAAAAAACTGAAAATGGACTTTCAATTGTTTTCCATAATTTTTGTCATTACTCTTTAACGAGTGGACAATTTTCAAAAATTTCTTCACCAAACAATTACGAATGTTTAATATATACCTATTCATGGACTAAAAAACTAAAAATTGATTTTCAATTGTTTTGTCATAACTTTTAAACAAATTGACGAATTTTGAAAATTCCTTCACCAAACGATTGCTAATGTTCCATATATTCATATGAAATTAAAAACTGATTATCGACCTTTAATTGTTTTCCATAATTTTTGTCATAGCTCCTGACAATTTTCAAAAATTTCTTCACCAAAATGATTCTGAATGTTTAATATATACTCATGGGCTGAAAAAATAAAAATCGATTTTCAATTGTTTTTCCTTTTTCTGTCATAACTTTTAAACGAATTGACGAATTTCGAAAATTCCTTCACCAAACGATTGCTAATGTTCTATATATTTATATGAAATTAAAAACTGATTTTCATTCAATTGTTTTTCCACCCACCCTACATATTTTTTGAAACTTTTTTTATTTATTAAAAAACCTACTTCTATTTGTGTTTTTGTTTTGAAAATCTTAAAATAAGAGAACAATGACTGGAGGGTGTGTTAGAAACTGTCCACCCTCCTCTACATGTTAATGTATATCTTCAGCACTGCTACTGAATCGTATTTATAGAAACGAATCAAGTGTCAGTGTTGAAGATAAAAAAATATTTAAAAAAGTGTTTCAGTTTAGGTTTCATTATATATGTAGGGTGGGTGGGTGGCCACTATCCTACCCTCCAATTCTTTGAACGAAAAAAGTAAAGCTTACTTCATTTCAAGAAGATATATTAAACGAAATAATTTGTTTTTATTTTCCAGTTTATTCAAATAAATCATTTGTTAATGGTAAAATTATTGAAGGGTGTGATAGTGGCCACCCACCCACCCTACATAATTGTTGAAACTTTAAGTAAAACTCTGTTTTTGATTTATTTTTTGAAAAAAACCATCACTGTTTTATCTATAAATAAAACAAACAATGCAAACAATATTTGTGTAATTATTTTATTTGAAAAATAAAACAGGGTTGTAGGTAAAGTTTCTGGAAATATGTAGGGTGGGTGGGTGGCCACTATCTCACCCTATAGTTATTTTATCATTAACAAAAGATTAGCTTAAGTAATCTGCACAAAAAAACAATAATTTCTAAAGAACTACGTTGAATTAATTTGCTTAAATTATAGTAAGTCTTATTGTTTGTGATCAAGTAATTGGA
The DNA here is from genome assembly GCA_963969525.1 of Ontholestes murinus. NCBI lineage: Eukaryota > Metazoa > Arthropoda > Insecta > Coleoptera > Staphylinidae > Ontholestes > Ontholestes murinus. The sequence goes on from OZ018393.1 coordinate 1,456,682, forward strand.
GGGTGGGATAGTGGCCACCCACCCACCCTACATATATACAGAAATTGTAAGTAAAACACTGTCTTTAATTTATTTAAAAAATCATACCTCTGTTTATGTTTTTGTTTTTGAAAATCTTAAAATAAGAAGAAAAAAAATGAAACGTATATATCCTACGTAAAGTGAATGGAGGGTGTGTTAGACTGTCCACCCTCTCTATATATTTATGTATATCGTCACCACTATTACTGAATCGTATTTAAATCAACGAATCCAGTTTTAGTGTTGAAGTTTAAAAAATTAAAAAGGTAGTGTTTCAGTTTAGATTTCATTTTATATGTAGGGTGGGTGGGTGATCACTATCCCACCCTCCAATTCCTTTAACAGAAAAAGAAGGGGTTTACTTTAATTTAAGTAGATACAATCGCTAGTATTTTTATTTTTGGCTGACAGCCACCATTTTTTTACAAAGTGACAGCTGTCAAATAACTACTCATTGTCAATTTTAATTAATTTTCAATTGGATATTTTCTGATTTTGTTAAAATATTACATACTGCCTAACGAACTATTTTGACAGATATTATTTAACATCTGTTATTACATTATTGATGTTATTTAACATCTGTCAAAATTACTAGAGATTGACTGCAGTCAGATGCCCATGAACTGACAAATTCTTAAATTATTATTTTGGTTGCTAGCTGTCAATTTTTGTCAATATGGCAGCTGTCAAATAATTATTGAATGACAATTAAATTAAATAATTTCCAATTGGATTGGATTTTTTTTTAAATTTTGTTAAATTATTACATACAGCAAGATGAACGATTTTGACAGATGTCAAATTATTACCGATTGACAGTTGTCAAATTATCGTTGGCTGACAACTAATACCTTTTTCTGGATGACAGTTGTCAAATTTGACGGCTGTCAAATATGTAGACAATTTTAATTAATTTTCAATTGAACAACTTTTTTTAGAATGTGTTTAATTATTACATACTGCTAGGTGTACTTTTGGACAGTTGTCAAATGTCTATCGTTTTGAATATCCATGAACGGAATTATTTTTGTATTATAATAATAATAACTTTATTTACGGACAAAATCTTTTTTTACAAAAATATAAAACAATAAACAAACAAAGTGAAAGAGACATGACAAACAATAAAAATTGCAGCTAGTATTTTTTGTCTGGCTCACAGCTTCATTTAATTTATTCAATGTTTTTAATTAAATTGAATTTCATTGAAGATGGAGGCTTCTGCTTCGTTATACATATTTAATCACAAATTAGACACAATAATCACTTTGTTTTGTCTAACCGTTATTTATTTATTTATAAGGTTTCAATACATTAGCGTATCATTTTCAAACCTAAAGTTTAGGTTTGTTTAGGTTTAGGTTTGAAAATGATACGCTAATGTATTGAAACCATTGGTCACCATATAAATAAATAACGGTTATATAAAACAAAGTGATTATTGTGTTTAATTTGTAAATTGAATTGGTTAAATTATAGATTTTGTGGAGTATTTATAAAGTGACATATGTGAAATAACTACTCACTGTCAACTTTAATTGATTAAACAAAAGTCAATCGGTAGTAATATGTCGGCTGTCAAAGTAATCAATCAGTCAGAGTGCAACAATTTTACAAAATTTAAAAACTAAACAGTTTAATTGTTTAGTTTTTAAATTTTGTAAAATTGTTGCACTCTGACTGATGGATGACAGCCGACATATTACTACCGATTGACAGCTGTCAGGCTCCCATGAACTGACAGGTGACAAATTATTTTTGATCGACAGCTAGTAACTAATAAATAATAAGTGAAGTAAGGAATTTTATTTCGTTCATCATAAGACAATATAGTAATTTGTGTCTACTAAATTTTTATGAAGCTGTCAAATAACTATTATAGCTTTTGGTTTTTAATTTATTTTTAATTGTAAATTATTTTTGTTAAATTATTACATACCACCACTAGGTGGATAATTTTGACAGGTATCAAATTACTACCGACTGACAGATGTCAAACATCCATAAATTGACAGTTGAATTATTTTTTGGCTGACAACGACTAAATTTGTATAAATTGACAGATGTCAAATATAGTAATTATTTACTGTAATTTTTAATTGGACATTTTTTAAAATTTGTTCTCAGTTTTAAAATTATTTTTAACCGACAGCTATTAAATTTGCTGTCAAATAACTATTTACTGTCAATTTTAATTAATTTTCAATTGAACATTTTTTTTAAAGATGTAAAATTGACAGCTAGCAAATATCCATGAACAGACAGAGTTGTCGAATTATTTTTGACAGACAGCTAATCCTTTTCTTCTGATCCACAACTACAAAATTTTTATAAAGTGACAGCTGTCAAATAACTATCGACTGTCAATTTTAATTAATATTTAATTGAACATTTTCGTTAAATTATTACTATTTTAACAGGTGTCAAATTACGTGATTGATAGCTGTCAAATATCCATAAACTCACAGTTGTCAAATTATTTCTAACTGACAGCTAGTAATCTTTTGTTTTGCTGAAAGTTACCAACGTTTTTTTATAAGAAATCATTTGTTTTTATTTTTGCAGTTTATTCAAGTAAATGATTTGTTAATGGTGAAATTATTGAAGGGTGGGATAGTGGCCACCCGCCCACCCTACATGATTTTTGAAACTACTAATAAAACTCATTTTTCTTTAATTTATTAAAAAAACAATTCTCTATTAGCACTATTGTTATATTCAATACTTCTTGCGCTACATTCTTGATGGAACGAAATTTTCAAATTTAACACTTTGAGAATGAGCGTAAAAGATCGAAACACGTGTCAGGTAACTGAAAATAAAATTATAGAACATAACAAGTACTTTAATTTACCCAATTTGCACTATTGTTTTTGAAAAACCTTATAATAAGAGAGAAAAAGAAAACAAAACAAATGAAAGTAAAATTTGTTTCCAATACAGACAATTTTGATTTTTGAATGATTGCTTAGAAGTTGTCCACCCTTCATACAAATATTTATCAGATAGTTATGACTACCCACCCTCTCTACACAATTAATAAACCTTTAATTAAAAATCGAATTTTTAATCTGTAAAAACAAAAATATAAACATGTGTAAATATTTTATTTTTAATAAAATGTTACAGGGTTGTAGCTAAAGTTTCTGTTTATATGTAGGGTGGGTGGGTGGCCACTATCCCACCCTACAATTATTTTATCACTAACAAAATATTTTCAAGAATAAATTGCACATAAAACAATACTTACTAATAAAAATTGTTTAATTTATTTGCCTAAATTTAAATAGTAAGGTTTTGTTTAAGCACAAATAATTGAAGGGTGGGATAGTGGCCACCCACCCACCCTACATAATGTTTGTAACTTCAAATAAAACTCTTTCTTGGATTTGTTTTAAAAAAATTCATCACTGTTTTATCTGTAAAAACAAACAATACAAAACATATGTGTAAATATTTTATTTAAAAAAATTAAGTCAGGGTTGTAGGTAAAGTTTCTGGATATATGTAGGGTGGGTGGGTGGCCACTATCCCACCCTCCAACAATTGCACCATTAACAAAAGATGTCCTTAAATAATAAATAGCACAAAACTAATATTATGAAATGAAAGAATTACAACGCATTTGAAAGTTTGAGTAATTGTAAAGCAAAAACCAATTCACCCACCCTGTATACATATATTTTTACTTTCATTATTTTTAAATAAATTTATTTTCCTAGAAACGGCTGGAGTGTTGAAGTTTTCAAAACAATTGAGAGGTAGTGTTTTAATTATATGTAGGGTGGGTGGGTGGCCACTATATCACCCTCAAGTTATTTTATCATTAACAAGTAAATTGCACAAAAATACAATAATTTCTATTAAAAAAATTACATTGAATTAATTTGTTTCAATTATAGTAGGTCTTACTGGTTGTGTTCAAGTAATTGGAGGGTGGGATAGTGGCCACCCACCCACCCTACATATTTATAGAAACTTTAGGTAAAACACTTTCTTTACGTTGTTTAAAAAATCATACCTCGATTTGTGTTTTTGCTTTTGAAAATCTTGAAATAAGAAGAAATAAAATAAAAAGTATATATCCCACGTAAAGTCTTGTGAATGAAGGGTGTGTTAGACTGTCCACCCTCTCTATATTATTTATATATATTTTCACCACAGCTACTGAATCGTATTAAAGATACGAATCCAATTATAGTGTTAGTTTTAAAAAAAATTAAAAAAAGTAGTGTTTCAGTCTAGGTTTCATTATATATGTAGGGTGGGTGGGTGGCCACTATTGTACCCTCCAATTCCGTGAACAAAAAAAACGTAAAACTTACTTTAATTCAAGTAGATGCATTAAATGTTTTTTGTATGAAATAATTGGTTTTTATTTTCCAGTTTATTCTAGTAAATAATTTGTTACTTGTAAACTTATTGAAGGGTAGGATAGTGGCCACCCACCCACCCTACATAATGTTTGAAACTTCAAGTAAAACACTTTCTTTACTTTGTTTAAAAAATCATACCTCTAGTGTGTTTTGTTTTTGAAAATTTTAAAATAAGAAGAAATAAAATAAAAATGTAAAGTCTTATGAATGAAGGGTGTGTTAGACTGTCCACCTTCTCTATATATTTATGTATACTTTCACCACAGCTACTGAATCGTATTAAAGATACGAATCCAATTATAGTGTTGAAGTTTAAAAAAAAATAAAAAGGTAGTGTTTCAGTTTATGTTTCATTATATATGTAGGGTGGGTGGGTGGCCACTATCCTACCCTCCAATTCTTTGAACAAAAAAAGTAAAGCTTGTTTTAATTCAAGTAGACACATTAAAGGTTTTTCAGGAAATAATTTGGTTTTATTTTCCAATTTATTCAAGTAAATCATGTGTTACTTGTAAACTTATTGAAGGGTAGGATAGTGGCCACCCACCCACCCTACATAATATTTGAAACTTTAAGTAAAACTCTGTCTTTGATCTATTGAAAAAATCCATCACTGTTTTATCTATAAAAATAAACAATACGAAACATATGTGTAAATATTTTTTTTGAAAAAAATTAGACAGGGTTGCAGGTAATGTTTCTAGAAATTTGTAGGGTGGGTGGGTGGCCACTATCCCACCCTCCAATTACTGCACCATTAACAAAAGATTACCTTAAGTAAATTGCACAAAAAACAATAATTTCTAATGAACTACGTTGAATTAATTTGCATCAATTATAGCAAATCTTACTGTTCGTGTTCAAGTAATTGGAGGGTGGGATAGTGGCCACCCACCCACCCTACATATATCCAGAAACTTTAAGTAAAACACTTTCTTTAATTTATTTAAAACATCATACCTCTAGTGTGTTTTTGCTTTTGAAAATCTTAAAATAAAAAGAAATGAAATAAAAAGTATATATCTCACGTAAAGTCTTGTGAATGAAGGGTGTGTTAGACTGTCCACCCTCTCTATATTATTTATGTATACCTTCACCACAGCTACTGAATCGTATTAAAGATACGAATCCAATTTTAGTGTTAAAGTTTTAAAAGAATAAAAAGGTAGTGTTTCAGTTTGCGTTACATTATATATGTAGGGTGGGTGGGTGGCCACTATCCTACCCTCCAATTCCTTGAACAAAAAACGTAAAACTTACTTTAATTCAAGTAGATACATTAAATGTTTTTTGTATGAAATACTTTGTTTTTATTTTCCAGTTTATTTTAGTGAATCATTTGTTACTTGTAAACTTATTGAAGGGTGGGATAGTGGCCACCCACCCACCCTACATAATATTTGAAAGTAAATCTGTCTTTGATTTATTTTTTGAAAAAATCCATCACTGTTTTATCTATAAAAAAACAAACAATGCAAAAAATATTTGTTTAATTATTTCATTTAAAAAATAAAACAGGGTTGTAGGTAATGTTTCCGGAAATATGTAGGGTGGGTGGGTGGCCACTATCCCACCCTCCAATCATTGCACCATCAACAAAAGATTACCTTAAGTAAATTGTGATAGTGGCCACCCACCCACCCTACATAATTCTTGAAAATTTAAGTAAAATACCTTTTTGATTTATTAAAATAAATACCACTTCTAATTTTTCTATAAAAATAAAAAATGAAAATATACAGGGTGACTGACGAAAAACCTTTGGTGCTGTATCTCGCTTATTTTTGATCCGATTTGAATAAATAAAACATCAAATTAAATGATTTTTAAAAGGCTTTAATATGAACTGTACTGATATTTTTTCTTGCATCCAGTTTTTGACAAAAGACGATCAACTTTTTTTTTCAAATTGCACTGTATATATATTTTGTACTGATCCGCAAGGAGATTTTTTTCTGAATCTAAATTTGTAAACGATTTTATCCATTCAACAAACCAAAGTCGAGAAATTGGGGATTAAAAAAAAATTAAAAATCAAATACCCATAGTAAACAATATACAGAGCCTATTCCAAATGTCAAAAGTGACAGTGTCAGTCATTGGTACAATACTGCAATGATTTTTAATAATTTCATAATAAAAATGTTGCAAGATTTCAAAAACTGAAAAACGATTTCTGTAGAAGCACAAAATTCTAGTACAGTGTTTGAAATATTGCAACATTTTAATTATGAAATAATTAAAAATCGTTGCAGTATTGTATCAATGGCTGTCACTGTCACTTTTGACATTTAAAATAGGGTCTGTATATTGTTTACAATGGATACTTGACTTTTTATTTATTTTTTTAATCCTCAATTTCTCGACTTAAGTTTGATGTATGGATAAATTTGTCTACAATTTTATATTCAGAAAAAAAATCAATAAAAATTTATATACAGTGCAATTTAAAAAAAAAAATGTTGATCGTATTTTGTCAAAAACAGGGTGCGAGAAAAAATAACAGTTCAGATCCTATTAAAGTCTTTTAAAAATGGTTTAATTTGATGTTTTATTTATTAAAATCGGATAAAAAATAAGCGAGATACAGCACCAAAGGTTTTTCGTCAGTCACCCTGTATATGTGTCAAAGTGTTATAGATAAAGTTTCTGGAAATATGCAGGGTGGGCGGGTGACCACTTGTCCACTCTCCAATTTTATTAATTTACACAAGGGTTTTGGAGAAATTAATAAATAAAAACCAGCCGGATTAGTAATAGTATAGTGTAATCTGGGTTTACAATTTTTTAAACAATCGTTAAGTTAATCGATTGAAATACAATTAATAACTTTACTCACTAGTTTAAAGTAACAAACTCATTTCCAAACCCACAATAAAAGAACCCTAATAAGACGTCCGGAAGTACCAAGTGGTCGATAACCAACCGTAACCTAAAAAAACCTACATTCATTTTTATGTTTCTAACGAAATAAACTTATAAATTCAACAACGTGTTTGCGAATGTAGCGTTATTGATCTCGGGGCGAGTTTTAAGGTGCAGAGGGTGCGTTGGTATTTACGGTACGCGGTCGTAATTAGAATTTTTTATTAATCAGCCTCGCCCACTTTTAGGATATTGCGCGTCGGGACGCTCCCTCAGAGCCCGCAGGTGTGATGTATTACCCTCGGACATGTGAACACATTCAAATTATTAATGATGAGTTGATTAATAACAGGGGGAAATTGCCACGAAACATTTCATCAGTTCAATAGGCGGAAGAAGACAGAAGAACATAAACATTAGTTACATAAAAAGCAGAGAAAAACTTAATTGGATGAATAAAACACTAATTCTTAACACTTTGTATGTGTTGATCTTCACGTAACACAATCAATCAATTTAGAGAAACCTGCCCTTAGTAATAAATACAACCTTCTCAAACTGTTAAGGAAAGAAAAATGAGGGAAACACGGCATCAGAAGAAAGAAGCACTCGTGTCTAAAAAAATAAGTGATTGGACTGACTTGGATGCTCATTCCCTATTCCAAGCTGCAAAAGACAATGTGGGTTTTGCTGAGATAGTTTCCAACCTTCATTAGATGGAGATGGTAGTACAAAAAGAAGAAATATAGCTATCACAAGTAGTTTTAAGTAATATGTACTTAGTTTTACAGAATAAATTATTATTTTTAATACAGTACAAATAGTTATAGAAGCGCATTCTGTTACGGTCCTGAACTGACGTGCAGCAACGTAGGTTCGAGTCAGTAGTTGGATGGGTGACCGGTACCATTCACCATTGGGATACATTTAATGGTACTTTAGGACCACGTGGTTGATAGCCAAGCACTACTACCTACTACTACTAGTTATAGAATTCATTCAGATCTGCAATCGTATATGTGACCATTAGGATATCATAAATGATTAGTAACGAGGTAAACCAACGAAAGGACTACGTAGTCAATATCCTATCTTTATTACTACTTATATTAACTTCTAATAATTTCTTATAATTTACAAGGAATGAAGTTCCAACTGATTAATAATTAAGTAAAGTAAATAATAAGCGTTCTGAGATGAAACATTTCATGTTGAATTATTGGAAAATAAATATTTAACGGGACTGGAATAACATCGCCGGGGACGGCCAGAAGTTATTACAGTCTATAACTTAGATCTTGATATTCCGTTCCCATTCATAGCCGAGCGGAAAATATAATATGAAGTGGAGGAGGAGAAGAAAAGAAAAACACAGCCGTTTATCAGGACGGGGGAATCGCGTACACGCGGAAATTGGCGATAACCTCTTGAACTTTGCTCGAAGCACGCACAACGGAAGGTCTGCATTACGACCACTTGAGCGGGGGGTCCCGGACAAATGGGATCTGATATGAATTCCTAAACGATCTTTACAACTGGAGAGAAAAAACCACTATACAGTTTCCCGTGTTATTCGAATTAGCGCGGAAATTAGTTTCCTTTGTTATAATTAAGGGTGACCGGTATTAGGCGTGAATCACGGTTTCTGGCGGACGTCCAGGATAGTGCCATTTATTACCGTCACTGGAGGGGTGGAGCGAGTGCAGGCTATAAATCATGACGGTATTTCGGGCGATCTCTCAGAAACCGCAGCTTCAATAAAACCATGATTAACATTTATACAACCTTAATTAATCATATCTTTTATTGGTACGGATTATTATCTTACATCAATAATTGTTCCCTGTCAACAACGGATACGGACCGGTTTAGGTCTATTTTGAATCTCATCATCAAGTTTTACCATAGCGTATTTAATTCTCCGATGTCTGCAGACACGTGTTTCGTTTATTCTATCTCATCAATACAGTTTTAATACATATTTGACCAAACAAAAATTTAATTTCACATTTACGTGTATTGATTATAGCGGAAATTGTAATGATTAAGTAAACAGCCCATCCCCTTGAATATTGCAATCGACTCATTGGGGAAATTGCCAGCCGCATTAGGAAAATAATAATTGCCCTCGGCGTTTTCGCAAACTCTGCGGATTATCGTTCGAGTTTGTTAATTAAAGCCGTGCAACGCTTGCAGATTATCGAAGTTAATGCAGACCACCACCCATCAACCACCAGTTTTGCTGACTCTTGTTTATTACATCAACAATTTTTAAACTATTATGTTTAAATATAACTAGAAATTAGTTTTAAAAAAGTTCTCATACACACACACTCTGACATTTCCTTTTCTAATAATTTAAAATTACGAACTAAAGGATTTTAATATATTTTTTTAATTTCCTCTTCTCATTAAAACAAGAACAATAACACGAGGGAAAGTGAAGATTCAAAAGATGCTCGCTGCTCTCGGGCGAGGAGAATCGAATTTATCGTTTTCCTGCGAGTCATCCGTGCCAACCATGGCCAGCTCAACTGGCGAAGGCAAGGCACAGGCAGCGCCTTCTTTTCCAGTTTGGCCACGCTCCAATTGCCGGCTCATGACCGCGATGATGATGATAATGATGATGAACGATAATTAAGCGCGCCGATATTTCTCCATTCTTTCGCACAATCTTTTCCCTATAATAGATCAATCCGACCAAATTGCACACCGCAATTTATTGTAATAGGTCAATAATACGCTACAGATGATTAGACATAATATTCAAGACCAACTACACAATATACGATAATTACCACTTCAACTACCAAGAGAGATAATTAACAATGATGATATTAAATTAATTAGTTATTAGCTAAGTAGTCTTCTCATTGAGGCTTATTTGGGTATAAATCTGTCTGTAATTGTCCTTTACAAAAAACTTAGAAATTAACATGATAATTAATTTAAAAGCCTATGTTAAGTTTGTAATGTAGGGATATTTTTCGCTCTGAAATAATAAGAATTCGCCTGACTATTTGGAATTATTTCCCATTATGCTATGAAATTTAAAATTATGATTTTAACATCATAAACAACCTGGTTTTGTTATTTTTGCAGTCAACCCAGGTTTAGCAATAAAATAAAATAATCAACCCCTTTGTCTGCTTTATTCATATATTGTATCAACAACATAACTTCAGGTTTTAAGTTCAAAAAATGATTAAAATTGTAAATGTATGTACAAAATTACAATTTTAACGTCAAATAGGTTAAACTTCAATAGAAATTCATCAATTCATATTATCCATCTGTTTAGAAACCTTAGATAATGATCATCATCCTGAATTACATCCAACCTAGGTTTGACCTAAACCTAAACTAACCTAACCTAAACTAGAGTAGAGATTGAAAGCATTAAACCTGACTACAATCACAATCTGGTTTTAATGTTGTAGATCTTTAAATTTGTACCTCCGGTCTAATTTATCAACAAAAAATGTTGAAGATTACTTACTAATTTCCTGATTTGGTTTGGTTTGGCTTATTTACTTTACAAGATCCATTTAAAAAATAACACAAAAATACATACATAAATATAATTAATCACTTTGAAATTTGGAGCATAGATCTTGAAGGTGGAGTTCACAGTTCAAAATTATTTAAATTTGAACATCCGCACCATATTTACTAATAAAACAAATGAAAAAACATTCGATAATCAAATTTTATTTTCTCACATTATATTTTCATTAGGATTTGTAACGCAATTACATCGAAAAAACGTCGAAAATATTTTTATTTCCTCTTTGACATCGAAGAATTTTTTAAAACCTGAATATCCGTTCCAGAGTTATTAATGAAAACTGGAAAAAACATTTGAGCATCAAATAGCATTTTTAAACTTTTTTGATTCCATCTTTTCATACAAAACAAGAACATCGAAAAAAAAAATTCAAGTTTAAGCGCTCGTCACAGAATAGTCGGCAAATAACTTAATTATTTTTTTTTTATGTTATCGTGTTAATTGACCAATTTTAATTTTTTTAAATTTCTTGTTACATTGTGATGCGCGTAATAAGAATATCAAGGATTTTTTTTTAAATTTTAACTTCTGATCAAAATTTATCGACAAAAAAAAGTGAAAAACAATTGAGAACCAAATTCTATTTTTTGACGTTATGATGTCCATTAGCATGTGTATAATAAGGATTTCGAAGAATTTTTCAACTTGGAGCATTTCTTCCAGTGTTATGGATGAAGAACTAAAAAAACAATTGAACATCGAATTTCAATTTTTAGCATTATTGCGTTCATTATGATGCGAATAATAAGGATATCGAAGAATTTTTTTAATTTGAGCATCCGTTCAAGAGTTATCGTCAAAAATTTGAAAAACAATTGAAAATCGATTTTATTCTTTGACGTTATCACATTCATTTGGATGATTATAATAATGATTTGAAAGAATTTTTCAAATTTGAACATTCCTCCCAGCGTTGTGGATGAAAAACTAAAAAACAATTGAAGATCGAATTTTTGATGGCAGATGACTATGCAGTCGACGTCAAAAAAAAAAGAAATAGAAAAAAGAATTTTTTTAAGGATATTATCGTGTTAATTGGGAAACGTTTAACAAGAATGTCGAGGAATTTTTCAAATTTTAAAATTCCTTTTAGAGTTATCGACGAAAAACTAAAAAAACAATTGAAGACCAATTTTTATTTTTTGAATCTATCGTATTCATTGTGATGAGCATATCACAATAATATTAAGTTTGATAATGATCAGTTAATAATCGAAACTCGAGTCACTTAAAAATAAAGTGTGATATTAACAAAGTAAACGTTTTTGTTTAATAATATTAAGGATTTTTATTTTATTTAAGCTTCCCTTCCAGAATTATCGGCGAAAAATTGAAAAACAATTGAATTGCAACTTTTAATGTTTTCGGCTTTAGTTTATCATGTATAACAAGATTTTTTCTACTTTGATCAAATGTTCTACAACAAATAATTGAAGAATTCAAGAGTTATGGACAAAAAAAGTGGAAAACAATTGAAAATCGAATTTTATTTTTTGACGTTATCACCAGGGATGTGTATAATAATATAATAATTTTTTATGTAATACATGGTAGATAAAGATTAAATTAATAAATAGAATAAGGATTTCTAAGAATTTTTCAAATTGGAACATTCGTTTCAGTGTTGATGATGAAAAACGAAAAAAACAATTGAATATCAAATTTCATTTTATAACATTATAGCATTAATTGGGATGCGTGTAATAAGAATATTAAAGAAATTTTCAAATTAGAGCTTTCATTCAAGAGTTATCGACAAAAAATTGAAAAACAATTGAAAATCGAGTTTTATTTTTTTACGTTATCGTCTCCATTGGGATGTGTATAATAATAATTTCGAAGAATTTTTCAAATTTGAGCTTCCGTTCAAGAGTTATCATTAAAAATTTGAAAAACAATTGAAAATCGATTTTTAGTTTTTGACGCCATCACGTCCTTTGGGATGTGAATAGTAAGGAAATCGAAGAAATTTTCAAATTTGAACTTGCGTTCAAGTGTTATCGACAAAAAATGAAAAACAATTGACAATAGAATTTTATTTTTTAAGTTATCGTGTCCATTGGGATGTGTATAATAAGGATTTCGAAGATTTTTTCAAATTGGAACATTCGTTCAAGCGTTATGTATGAAAAACCAACAAACAATTGAACATAGAATTTCAATTTTTAGCATTATTGCTATAATATAATAATAAGGATGTAGAAGAAATTTTCAAATATGAGCTTGCGTTCAAGAGTTATTGACAAAAATGTAAAAAAAACAATTGAACATCGAATTTTATTTTTTGACGTTATCATGTCCATTGGGACGTGTATAGTAAGAATTTCGAAGAATTTTTCAAATCTGAACGTTCGTTCCAGTGTTATGAATAAAAAACTAAAAAACTAAAAAACAATTAAACATCGAATTTCATTTTTTTGCATTATTGCGTTCATTAGGATGCGTATAATAAGGACATTGAAGAAAATTTCAAATTTGAGCTTGCGTTCAAGAGTTATTAACAAAAATGTAAAAAACAATTGAAAATCAAATTTTATTTTTTGACGTTATAACATCCATTGAGGTGTGTACAATAAGGCATTCGAAGAATTTTTTAAATTTGAGCATTCGTTCCAGCCTTATGGATGAAAAACTAAAAAACAATTGAACATCGAAATTCATTTTTTAGTATTATTTTATTCATTGAGATGCGTATAATAAGGATATCAAAGACATTTTCAAATTTGAGCTTTCGTTCAAAAGTTATCCACAAAAATGTGAAAAACAATTGAAAATCGAATTTTATTTTTTGACGTTATCATGTCTATTGGGATGTGAATAATAAGGATTTCAAAGAATTTTTCTGATTGGAATACTCGTTCAAGCGTTATGGACGAAAAACTAAAAAACAATTGAACATCGAATTTTATTTTTTTGCATTATTGCGTTCATTAAGATGCGTATAATGAGAATATTGAAGAAATTTTCAAATTTATAAGGATATCAAAGATTTTTTTAAATTTGAACTTCTGTTCAAGAGTTATCGACAAAATATGAAAAACAATTCAAAATCGAAATTTATTTTTTGATGTAATCGTGTTCATTGGGATGCGATTAATAAAAATTTTGAAGAAATTTTCAAATTTGAGTTTCCGTTCAAGAGTTATCGACAAAAGTTTGAAAAACAATTGAAAATCGAATTTTACTTTTTGACGTTATCATGTCGATTGGGATGTATATAATAAGATTTTCGAAAGAATTTTTCAAATTTGAACACACGTTCCATTGTTATGGGTGAAAAACTAAAAAACAATTGAACATCGAATTTAACTTTTTAGCGTTATTTTGTTCATTAGGATGCGTATAATAAGGATATCGAAGAAATTTTTAAATTTGAACATCCGTTCAAGAGTTATTGACAAAAAAGTGAAAAACAATTGAAAATCGAATTTTACATTTTCATGTTATGGTGTCCATTAGAATGTGTATAATAAGGATTTCGAAGAATTTTTCAAATTTGAATACTCGTTCCAGCGTTATGGATGAAAAACTAAAAAACAATTGAATATCGAATTTCATTTTTTAGTATTATTTTGTTCCCTAGGATGTGTATACCAAGGATATCGAAGAAATTTTCAAATTTGAGCTTCCGTTTAAGAGTTATCGACAAAAAAATGAAAAACAATTGAAAATCGAATTTTATTTTTTTACGTTATCATGTCCATTGGGATGTGTAAAATAAGGCATTCGAAGAATTTTTCAAATTTGAATATTCGTTTCAGTGTTATGAATAAAAAAACTAAAAAACAATTGAACATCGAAATTCATTTTTTAGTATTATTTTATTCACTGAGATGCGTATTATAAGGATATCAAAGAAATTTTCAAATTTGAGCTTTCGTTCAAGAGTTATCGACAAAAATATGAAAAACAATTGAAAATCGAATTTTATTTTTTGATGTAATCGTGTTCATTGGGATGCAATTAATAAAGATTTCGAAGAAATTTTCAAATTTGAGCTTCTGTTTAAGAGTTATCAACGAAAATTTGAAAAACAATTGAAAATCGAATTTTATTTTTTACATTATCGTGTCCATTGGGATGTGTATAATAAGGATTTCGAAGAATTTTTTAAATTGGAACACTCGTTCCAGTACTATGGATGAAAAATTAAAAAACAATTGAACATCGAATTTAATTTTTTAGCATTATTGCGTTCATTATGATGCGTATAATAAGGATATCAAAGAATTTTTCAAATTTGAGCTTCCGTTCAAGAGTTATCGACCAAAAAGTGAAAAACAATTGAAAATTGAATTTTATTTTTTGACGTTATCGTGTCCATTGGAATGTATATAATAAGAATTTCGAAGAATTTTTCAAAATTGAGCTTCCGTTCAAGAGTTATCGACAAAAATGTGAAAAACAATTGAAAATCGAATTTTATTTTTTGACGTTATCATGTCCATTAGGATGTGTAAAATAAGAATTTCGAAGAATTTTTCAAATTTTAATACTCGTTCCAGTACTATGGATGAAAAACTAAAAAACAATTGAACATCGAATTTAATTTTTTAGCATGATTGCGTTCATTGAGATGCGTATAATAAGGATATAAAAGAATTTTTCAAATTTGAGCTTCCGTTCAAGAGTTATCGACCAAAAATTTGAAAAACAATTGAAAATCGAATTTTATTTTTTTACGTTATCGTGTCCACTGTGATATGTACAATAAGGATATCGAAGAAATTTTCAAATTTGAGCTTGCGTTCAAAAGTTATCGACAAAAATATGAAAAACAATTGAAAATCGAATTTTATTTTTTGACGTTATCATGTCCATTGGGATGTGCATAATAAGAATTTCGAAGAATTTTTCAAATTTGAACACTCGTTCCATCGTTATAGAGTGAAAACTAAAAAACAATTGAATATCGAATTTCAAATTTTAGCATGATTGCGTTCATTAGGATGCGTATAATCAGAATATCAAAGAAATTTTCAAATTTGAGCTTCCGTTCAAGAGTTATCGACCAAAAAGTGAAAAACAATTGAACACCGATTTTTAGTTTTTGATGTTATAGAGATCATATAGACGAGTATAATAAGGATATAGTGGTAATTTTTCAATTTGAGCATACGTTTCGAAGTTATCGACTTAATCGAACTAAAAAAAACAATTGAACATCGATTTACTTTAGTGGACTGATTGGGGATACCTGGGGTAATTCGGGGATAGGTGTACTGGAAATGTGCGTTATTAATAACACTCGAGTGGTCGTTTAGAGGTCGTAGTAATTTCATATTTGAAAATTGATTTGTGATTCGGAAATTACACGTTCCGGCGGTCCGTGAAATTCGCTCGGGGCCAACTTGATTAATGGGCCGTGTCCAATTGCTCGCTCTGGCCATTAACACCTGTGTAACAACACTCTTGCACCGCGTCCGGGGTAATTGGCCAATTTTGCAGACATAAAGAAACCAAATAAAAAAAAAAAGACAGACATAAATTCGCACAATCGATTACAATTATTGATAATCAAAAAATTGTAGGATTGAGGGATTTTCAATTAAATCTTCTTGTAAATTTGTGAAATGAAAATAAAAAAATAATTATTATTATTATTAACATAATGTTTCATCAAGTGAAAAATGAGAATCAAATACAAGATACAAATAAAAAAAAAATTGTAAAGCTTTCTTATTTTATCTCTGGTAAGGATTTGCTTGTTTTTTCTTTGGACAGCGAAGAACATAAAATTTTAGTGAGTATTTACCGCAGGTCGTAATCTGAATTTTTCCGTTTCGCGTCGTAAATTGTTATCACGTCGTTTTCCTCCCTTCTTTTTCACGCCCTGGAAATTCAAAACAATCGCCTCATCCATCTGCACGAATTACGGGGATGATTTTTCACATTTTCCTCGCGTCCTCTTACCCACCCAACCATACACAGGGGGGAGGGGGCGAGGGCGCGCGCCTTTTGATGAATTGCCTTTTTTATTACGACAAAAGTTGCCTGAATAATCAAATAAAATGCAGAGATGAATATCTGCAAATAATAATATTTGTTTGAGATAATGTTTATATTTATATAAAAAAGCTTATACTTTTCTTTCATAGTATTATTATTAAAATGATAAAATAATAATAATAATAATGTTTATTTGATGTAAGGAACAAAATGTTTTATATAAGTTAAAAACTTTAAAAATATGTTTCGAGTTTAATATGTATTAATGGTAATTACGATTCTTCTTCATCGGCAGTACTGTGCTCATGAGAGCAGGAAATAAAAACCGGTCTCACCATTACTTAAATAACGGTACATAGCGTACAAATAATTTTGACTCTTTTAATCTCCAGTTTGGGCAATCAAGATAAGGTTAAACATACAGAAAAAAAAAAACAATCAATCCGATCGGAGGTAGAGAAGATTCGCACGCACATAAAACATCCCCCGTATATGGCGGCAATGAGGAAATCGACATTTTTCAGTAAACCGCGCCGCCCTCGATCGTCCAATTATCTGCCCATACGTACGAGCGATAAGCCTTTGCGGTCCTTCCTCGTATGGCCCGAAAGGACAATAAAGACGCCTCCTCCGCGGGTACCAGAAGAGTAGAAAGGTAATTGCTCGTAGGGACCATTTAAGGGCAACTCAATTCCAATCAGTCTGGACGCCCACCGCATGCATTCACGTCGTCTGGCTGCCCCGTTAATGGCATCAATATTCGTTCCACGTACCATTGGTAATGTGCCAATTTGACCAGATGATTAATGTAATAAATGTGCAACGGTGTAAAATACGTTAAAAAAAAAAGCTTTGATGGAAAGTTTAAGCTCATGATTAAAATATTTCAATAAATCGATTTTGAAATTGGTAATAACGGACGTCCAAAATTGCTGTAATGTCTTTAGTTTTCTGCATAAATGCAATGAATACGAGGGACGCAAGATATTGTGAATTTTGTTGTTATGGAGCGTTTCTCTGCAGCGGACCGCGCGTTGTGCAGTAGAGGTTTTCTCCACATAAATTAGTCTCTACAATCACTCCACAAAAGAATAGGTAGTATTATTACCGATCGTAAAATGTTTTCAATGTGTACATTAATTTAACGATTCCAATTTTTCCTTTTTCTTCGCACACACATTACCCTCCGCTGACAATAGAATTGTTCTTTGAAGCGTAGGCCGTGCAGCAATTGTGCCATTTCGCCGTTTGGCCAACAGGAAGCTGACTCACTTCCCCGACACCGGTGCAACACTAATTTTATTAAAACAACCTCCGCATCGGCAAGTAAAACGGTAATCAGAAACGCATTTGTGTGACATAACCGCCGTGACCAGTCAGACTCGGTGTACGCCAAACCGGAAACGACATTTATTACCCGCAAGGATAATAAAATAATATGCACACAGAGGTAAACAATAGTAATCAAACATAATTTTACCGTGTCATCCAACAGGTGTACAAAAATCAAAGTCTGAATTGAAGGAGAGAAACTTGTCTCTTTGGATTCAAAATATTTTGAATCATAAAATGTATCACGAAGTAAAAGCCTCTACAATTACTTATTTGTCTCTTTTGATTTTCGTGTCTTTTTTTCCAGATGAAATCGCCGCTTGTAATATATAAATTGGAGGGTGGGATAGAGGCCACCCACCCACCCTACATATACAATGAAAATTAAGCTAAAACCCTCTTTTATTTCCTCAGCAACATCAACACTAGATACTGTTATAGATGCCAAGAAACTAAAACAGTGATCGTGATTGAAATTTTTATGCATATGTAGGGTGGGTGGGTGGCCTCTATCCCACCCTCCAATCACATATACATGATAACTATAATTGCTAATCGTTGATGATTTTTCTGCTAAAAACAGTCAAACCATTTATTCAATAAAAAATAAAACAAAATCAAAATTTAAGTTTAAATATAAATGACTTTCTATAGCTAAACGTATCTAATTTAGGTTTAAAGTCTGCCCACCCATCATGCATACAAATTGTACTAATTTCCTCACAAAAATTTTACCTTTTAAATTTATTTTTTATTCAAAAAGTTTTGTAATTAATTTTACTCCAAACCGAGAGACGATCAGTAATTGAAATTTATATGTATATGTAGGGTGGGTGGGTGGCCTCTATTTCACCCTCCAATCAGTAAAACATCATTAAAAATAATTTGAAAAAATTGTTTGAATAAATCTCAAAAGTTACAATTATTTTGTGTTTATTTATATTTTACAACATTTAAGTAAACCCTTGCTTATGTTTTACTGATTGGAGGGTGGGATGAGGCCACCCACCCACCCTACATATACACGGGCTTTAAACTACAAACACTCGTTTTGTTATCATGATAAAAAGATAGAAAAGTTGGCGATAAAAAATCAGAATTTTTAATCATTACTGTTACGTTGATTGTTCTTTTTTTCTTTAAATTGTTTTTTGATTTTATTGCACTAACTCGTATATTTATTTATGATATATTTGTTTGTTTTATCTTACTTAGGCAATTGTTTGTCATTCGGCACTTTTAAAAATTTATTTTCATTTTCTTGAAATTCAGAATCGAGGAAGTCTCTCGGTTTGTAGTAAAATTAATTACAAAACTTTTTGAATGAAAAATAAATTCAAAAGGTAAAGTTTTTAAGTGAGTAAATTATATAATTTTTATATTTTTATGCATGATGGGTGGGCAGACTTTAAATCTAAATTAGATTAGATAGAATATTTATTTAAATTTAAATTATGCTTTATTTTTTATTACATACAATGTTTTATTGTTTCTTTTTGCAGCAAAATCATCAACAATTAGTATTTAAAATTATGTGTATGTAGTGTGGGTGGGTGGCCTCTATCCCACCCTCTAATTGTACAAATTTTTGTCACTTTCAATAGTCATTTGTTATCAGTCATTCATTTACCAACTGACGTTTGTCTTTTGTCACTATCATTTGTCATTAATCGTCTGTTATTTGAATTTATCACGTATCGTCTGTCATTTGTCATTCATCATTTATCATTTGTCACTTGTTACTTGTCATTTGAAATTAGACATCAATTATTTATCACCTGTCAACTTTTATTAGTCATTTATCATCTGTCGATTATTATTTGTTATTAGTCATTCATCATCTGTCAACTGTCATTTGCAATTTGCCACTGTCATTTGTCATCTGTCATGTATCATTAGTGATTTATTATCTGCCAACTGAAATTTGTCATTTATCATCTGCGATTTGCATGTAACAATTATCATCTGTCAATTATCATTTGTTATCTTCTTTTCTTATTTATTATGTCATTTGTTGTAATGGCCTTCCGTAAATAAATAAATAATTTGTTATTGTATTTGTCACTTGCCTTTTGTTATTTTCAGTTGCCATTTATCATCTGTCAATTGTCATCAGTCATTCATCTGACAACTGAGATTCGTCATTTGTCATTTATCATCTGTTATTTGCATTTAACAAATATCATCTTTCAATCGTCATTTGTCACCTGTTACTTGTTATTTGAAATTAGCCATTAATGATTTGTCATTTATCAAATATCATTTGTCAAGTTTCCTTTGTAATGACTGATTGATGGGTCGGATAGAGGCCACCCACCCACCCTACATATACATATAAATTTCAATTACTGATCGTCTCGCTGTTTCCAATAAAATTAAGTACACAACTTTTTCAATAAAAAAGGAAATTCAATAGGTAAACTTTTTGAGTCAGTAAATTAGTAAAAATTAGATGCATGATGGGTGGACAGACTTTAAATCTAAGTTAGATACGATTAGTTATAGAAATTCATTTATATTTAAATTTTGATTTTGTTTTTTTTTATTGCATAAATGGTTTTTAGCAGAAAAATCATCAACGATGAGCAATTGAAGTTATCATGTATATGTAGGGTGGGTGGGTGGCCTCTATCCCACCCTCCAATTGTACAAATTTTTGTCACTTTCAGTTATCATTTGTTATCAGTCATTCACCTGCCAACTGAGATTTGTCTTTTGTCACTATCATTTGTCATTAATCGTCTATTATTTGCATTTATCACGTATCGTCTGTCATTTGTCATTCATCATTTATCGTTTATAATTTGTCGCTTGTTACTTTTTATTTGAAATTAGACATCAATTATTTATCATCTGTCAACTTTTATTAGTCATTTATCATCTGTCAATTATTATTTGTTATTAGACATTCATCATCTGTCATTTTGAATTTGCTACTGTCATTTGTTATTTGTCATCTGTCATTTATCATTTATTATTTGTCATGAGTCATTAGTTATTTATCATCTGACAACTGAAATTTGTCATTTATCATCTGTTATTTACATTTGGTAATTATCATTTGTTATTTTCTGTTCTTATTGATTGTGTCATTTGTTGTAATGGCCGTCCATAATTAAATAAATAAATAATTTGTTATTTTATTTGTCACTTGCCATTTGTTATTTTCATTTGTCATTTATCATCTGTCAATTGTCATCAGTCATTCATCTGACAACTGAGATTCGTCATTTGTCATTAATCATCTGTTATTTGCATTTAACAAATATCATTTTTTATTCAGCATTTGTCACCTACCACTAGTTATTTGAAATTAGCCATTAATTATTTGTCATCTGCCAACTGTCATCTGTTACTGTCATTTCTTATTTTCATTTGTCATTTATCATCTATCATTTGTCATCAGTTATTTATAAACTGATAACTGAATAAACATTATTATTATTATTATTTATCATCTGTTAAATGCAATTTGTTATTTTTCACTCTTATTTGTCATTTATCATCTGTTATTTGCATTAGACAATTAATATCTGTCACTTATTGCTCATTATTTGCCGTTGTTGTTTATCATTTATTATTTATCATTCGTCATTGATCATCTGTCATTTGTCATTTTTTCATTGGGTATTTGCTTTTGACAAATATCATTTTTTGACATTTATCAAATATCATTTATCATGTGTCCTTTGTAATTTGTCACTTGTTACTTGTCATTTGAAATTATTCATCAATCATTTATTTATCTCTCCAATATTATTTTTCATTAGAAATTCATCATCTGTCAACTAGCATTTGTCACTGTAATTTGTTATTTTTACTTGTTTTTTTTAAATTAATTATCTGTTATTAATTATTTATTTTTTTCATTCGCCATTTGCAGTAAAATTAATTACGAAACTTTTTGAATAAAAAAGAAATTCAAAAGGTAAAATTATTATAATTTTTATGCATGATGGGTGGGCAGACTTTAAATCTAGATAAGATAAGATTAGCTATAGAAAGTCATTTATATTTAAACGTAAATTTTTATTTTGTTTTATTTTTTATTACATAAAGGGTTTGACTGTGTTTAGCAGAAAAATCATCAACGATTAGGAATTGAAGTTATCATGTACATGTAGGGTGGGTGGGTGGCCCCTATCCCACCCTCCAATCAGTAAAACATAAGCGAGGGTTTTACTTAAAAGTTGTAAAATATAAATAAGCACAAAATAATTGCAACTTTTAGGGATTTATTCGTACAATTTTTTCAAAAAATTTTTGATGATGTTTTACTGATTGGAGGGTGGGATAGAGGCCACCCACCCACCCTACATATACATATCAATTTCAATTACTGATCGTCTCGCGGTTTCCAATAAAATTAATTACAAAATTTTTTGAATAAAAAAGGAAATTAAAACCACCCTCCAATTGTACAAATTTTTGTCACTTTCAGTTGTCCTTTGTTATCAGTCATTTATCTGCCAACTGAGTTTTGTCTTTTGTCACTATCAATTGTCAATTATTATTTGTTATTAGTCATTCATCATCTTTCATTTGCCACTGTCATTTGTTATCTGTCATTTATCATTTATTATTTGTCATGAATCATTAATTATTTATCATCTACAAACTGAAAATTATCATTTATCATCTGTTATTTGCATTTGACAATTATCATCTGTCATTTATCAATTGTTACTTTCTTTTCTTATTTATTATGTCATTTGTTGTAATGGCCTTCCGTAAATAAATAAATAAAAAATTTGTTATTTTATTTGTCATTTGCCTTTTGTTATTTTCAGTTGCCATTTATCATCTCTCAATTGTCATCAGCCATTCATCTGACAACTGAGATTCGTCATTTGTCATTTATCATCTGTTATTTGCATTTAACAAATATTATAATTCATTCGTCATTTGTCACCTGTTATTTGAAATTAGCCATTAATGATTTGTCACCTGTCAATTATTATTTGTCATCTGTCATTTGTCACTGTCATTTGTCATTTCTTATTTTCATTTGTCATTTATCATCAGTCGTTTATCATCTGTTAAATGAAATTTGCTATTTTTCATTCTCATTTGTCATTTATCATCGGTTATTTGCATTTGACAATTAATATCTGTCACTTATTACTCCTTATTTGGCATTTTTGTTTGTCGTCTATCATTTATTATTTATCATTCGTCATTCATCGTCTGTCATTTGTTATCAGTCATTCTGCTCAATTAATAAAACACGTTAGAATTAACTTTCTTCACAATTTAAATTGTGAACAAAGTGAATTTAAATTTCTCTTCACGTAACTCAAAAACCAATAATTTAAATAGTCATTCCGCTAACAGATTTGTCACTGTCATTTGTCATTTTTCATAGGGCATTTGTTTTTGACAAATATCATTTTTTGTCATTTATCAAATATCATTTGTCATGTGTCCTTTGTAATTTGTCATTTTTGTTACTTGTCATTTGAAATTATTCATCAATCATTTATTTGTCTCAATTATTATTTTTCATTAGTAATTTATCATCTGTCAACTGACATTTGTCACTGTAATTTGTTATTTTCACTTGTTTTTTTTAATTATCTGTCATTTATTATTTATATATTTCATTCGTCATTTGGAGTAAAATTAATTACAACTTTTTGAATAAAAAAGAAAAAGAAGAAAGGTAAAAATTTTGTGTGAGTAAATTAATATAATTTTTACGCATGATGGGTGGGCAGACTTTAAATCTAAATTAGATAAGATTAGCTGTAGAAAGTCATTTATATTTAAATTTATATTTGGATTTTATTTTATTTTTTATTACATAAATGGTTTGACTGTTTTTAGCAGAAAATCATCAACGATTAGCGATTGAAGTTTTCATGTATATGTAGGGTGGGTGGGTGGCCTCTATCCCACCCTCCAATCAGTAAAACATAAACGAGGGTTTTGCTGAATGAATATTTAATTAATCGTAATATTCGATTATTAAAATTGATCAATTTAAACGAATATTTGTAGGACTTCAAAAATTTTAATCATTTTTTCAGAATTTGTTAATCACCAATCAGTTTCCATCTTTATTTATTGTGAGGAGAACAATTCGAAAAGTTTAATCGTTACAATTAATATATTTTTCATTCAGTAAAGCTATGAAAAGATCAACGCCCTTCTCTCACTCATGTAGTAGTAATCCTTCTTACAATCTCGGAAGAGAGAACAATGCCGGATTAGTCCCATCACCATCACCACCACCTTTTTTTCCTTCGTCCTCCTCCTCCTAACCGTTCATAGTTCACGTGTGAACGTGAGAATCCGTCCCTCACTCCTTCCTCACTTCGCGTAATCGCGTAATCATCAGATGACCCAAATATCGCCGAGAGTGCGAATTACTGAGGATAATCGGAGGTCTATTAAAGAGATGATTTGTGTGATTGAGGAAAAGGCACGGTGGGTGATCATCATCGATTACGCAGTAATCATCTCCTCGCAGTTTTCATCTACACCGAAGATATTAATAAAATTCATCAATAAAAATGTACATCTAGCTTTTAGTTAGTTAATCAATAGTAAATTATTTGATCAAAGCCAAATACAGCTGAACTCTCACGTGGCCAAAAGCCAACTATTATTACTACTCGTTTTAGATTGCTGTGCAAATAATTCATCCGTTCATCAAAGCTAGTGCAATATGAAAGATTCCATCGCACAAAGGACCGAGTCGCGCCGCATCGCAACCACCGTCGGCGGCCATCTTGTTTTTTTTTTTATTCCTTCATTTTTCCCATATTTCGCTTTCCATCATCTCCTCACCCTGGAAAAATCAATCCACGTTCGCGAAATGAAAAAGTGGGCGGAGCGCAGGATACGCTCGTTCCGCCGTTCATTTGTTTGTTTTTTTCGGTCTGGAGGACGTAGTCAACTGTTCGACCAGACCAAGCCACCCATCCACCCTCAATAAATAAATCCTCTTTGTAAATGGCTAGGATATTGCCTGTTTTTTTTGTTACTTTATTGAAAAAGATATTGATGAAAAAAGTAATCAAAACATGTGTAATTAAACCGTTTGATTGAGACATTTAGGAAAACACGAAGAATGTGTTGTCGGTTATGCAGAAAACACGTCTCCGACGGATGTCTGTTAACATTCCGGGGATTACATCACCGGCCTGCTCTGTTCTGAATCAGCGCACAGATTACTCTATCTGCTGCTGTTTTTTTTGCGCCAGCAGGAATTCGACCGTCGCACAGCAGTTATCGCTGCGAAAAATGTGAATGAACCGTTTTCAAAACAGTCTTATCGCTCGTTAAATTCAACCGTTATTTATACTGATACAGTAAATATTTTTTTGCAAATAAGTATAATTAATGACAGAATTAAAATCAACACAACTTAGTTTTTAAGTGTGCCAATTAAAGTAACTTCCACCCTTCTTGCATCCCCAGTGAGAAAACTTCTCCTCGGCGTGATTTCATTAATCGTCGCCCGCAAAAGTTTACACGTACTAACCCCACCCCTAATACTCCTTCTCCACGTTATTATTATTATTACTACAACCCTCGCCGTAATTCGATCAAGAGATTCGAGCCGGAGAAAAGGAAAAAAAAGCCACAGACTCTCTCTCCCCCTCGGCGACCTGCTCTAATTCCGGACCACCATTGTGCGCAGTCAAGTGATCGGATGATTCCTGCAAAGGGTCGCCCCCACGACACGAAATGACATCAAAAGCAAAATCGGCCACACAAAAGGGTATTGTCGAAAACGAGCAATTTCTCTCGAATTGAATTTGAACATTACAATTGGCAATTACTATACCATTCCAGCATTTGGATAATTTGAAAATATCACCACAGCAGGAATTAGATTTAAACTAACTTTCAGAATCTATTAACAGATAGTGTGGTTATAAATTTTTCATAAAACAATCGACAAACGTCATCCAGAAACAAAATTTTAATCAAATCTTCAAAGTGAAGGAATGAAAAATTAATTTAAAGGGTTTAAATAATTTTAAAAAAATAACTACAGCAGGAATTAGGTTTAAACTTTCAGAATCTATTGGCACATGGTGTGGTTATAAATTTTTCATAAAACAATCGACACACGTCATCTAGAAACGAAATTTTAATCAAATCTTCAAAGTGAAGGAATGAAAAATTACATGCAAGGGTTTAAGTAATTATAAAAAAATAACTACAGCAGGAATCAGGTTTAAACTTTCAGAATCTATTAACAGATAGTGTGGTTATAAATTTTTCATAAAACAATCGACACACGTTATACAGTAACAAAATTTTAATCAAATCTTCAAAGTGAAGGAATGAAAAATTACATTCAAGGGTTTAAATAAATCTAAAAAAATAATTACAGCAGGAATTAGGTTTAAACTTTCAGAATCTATTGGCACATGGTGTGGTTATAAATTTTTCACAAAAGAATCGACACACGTCATCCAGAAATAAAATTTTAATCAAATCTTCAAAGTGAAGGAATGGGAAATTACATTCAAGGGTTTAAATAATTCTAAAGTAAATAACTACAGCAGGAATTAGATTTAAACTTTCAAAATCTATTGGCACATGGTGTGGTTATAAATTTTTCATAAAACAATCAACACACGTCAACCAGAAACAAAATTTTAATCAAATCTTCAAAGTGAAGGAATGAAAAATTACATTCAAGGGTTTAAATAATTCTAAAAAAATAACTACAGCAGGAATTAGGTTTAAACTTTCAGAATCTATTGGCACATGGTGTGGTTATAAATTTTTCATAAAACAATCGACACACGTCATCCAGTAACAAAATTTCAATCAAATCTTTAAAGTGAAGGAATGAAAAATTACATTCAAGGGTTTAAATAATTATAAAAAAATAACTACAGCAGGAATTAGGTTTAAACTTTCGGAATCTATTGGCACATGGTGTGGTTATAAATTTTTCATAAAACAAACGACACGCGTCATCCAGAAACAATATTTTAATCAAATCTTCAAAGTGAAGCAATGAAAAATTACATTCAAGGGTTTAAATAATTCTAAAAAAAAAACTACAGCAGGAATTAGGTTTAAACTTTCAGAATCTATTAACACATACAGTGGTTATAAATTTTTCACAAAACAATCGACACACGTCATCCAGAAACAAAATTTTAATCAAATCTTCAAAGTGAAGGAATGAAAAATTACATTCAAGGGTTTAAATAATTCTAAAAAAAAAACTACAGCAGGAATTAGGTTTAAACTTTCAGAATCTATTAGCACATGGTGTGGTTTTAAATTTTTTCTTAAACCAATCGACACACGTCATCCAGAAACAAAATTTTAATCAAATCTTCAAAGTGAAGGAATGAAAAATTACATTCAAGGGTTTAAATAATTCTAAAAAAAAAACTACAGCAGGAATTAGGTTTAAACTTTCAGAATCTATTAGCACATGGTGTGGTTATAAATATTTCATAAAACAATCGACACACGTCATCCAGAAACAAAATTTTAATCAAATCTTCAAAGTGAAGGAATGAAAAATTACATTCAAGGGTTTAAATAATTCTAAAAAAAATAACTACAGCAGGAATTAGGTTTAAACTTTCAGAATCTATTGGCAGATAGTGTGGTTATAAATTTTTCATAAAACAATCGACATACGTCATCCAGAAACAAAATTTCAATCAAATCTTCAAAGTGAAGGAATGAAAAATTACATTCAAGGGTTTAAATAATTCTAAAAAAAAAACTACAGCAGGAATTAGGTTTAAACTTTCAGAATCTATTAACACATACAGTGGTTATAAATTTTTCACAAAACAATCGACACACGTCATCCAGAAACAAAATTTTAATCAAATCTTCAAAGTGAAGGAATGAAAAATTACATTCAAGGGTTTAAATAATTCTAAAAAATTAACTACAGCAGGAATTAGGTTTAAACTTTCAGAATCTATTATCAAATAGTGTAGTTATAAATTTTTCATAAAACAATCGACACACGTCATCCAGAAACAAAATTTTAATCAAATCTTCAAAGTGAAGGAATGAAAAATTACATTCAAGGGTTTAAATAATTCTAAAAAAATAACTACAGCAGGAATTGGGTTTAAACTTTCAGAATCTATTGACAGATAGTGTGGTTATAAATTTTTCATAAAACAATCGACACACGTCAGCCAGAAACAAAATTTTAATCAAATCTTCAATGTGAAGGAATGAAAAATTACATTCAAGGGTTTAAATAATTCTAAAAAAAAATAACTACAGCAGGAATTAGGTTTAAACTTTCAGAATCTATTAATAGATAGTGTGGTTATAAATTTTCCATAAAACAATCGATACACGTCATCCAGAAACAAAATTTTAATCAAATTTTCGAAGTGAAGGAATAAAAAACTACATTCAAGGGTTTAAATAATTCTTAAAAAATAACTACAGCAGGAATTAGGTTTAAACTTTCAGAATCTATTAACAGATGGTGTGGTTATAAATTTTTCATAAAACAATCGACACGCGTCATCCAGAAACAAAATTTTAATCAAATCTTCAAAGTGAAGGAATGAAAAATTACATTCAAGGGTTTAAATAATTCTTAAAAAAATAACTACAGCAGGAATTAGGTTTAAACTTTCAGAATCTATTGGCACATAGTGTGGTTATAAATTTTTCATAAAACAATCGACACACGTTATCAAGAAACAAAATTTTAATCAAATCTTCAAAGTGAAGGAATGAAAAATTACATTCAAGGGTTTAAATAATTCTAAAAAAATAACTACAGCAGGAATTAGGTTTAAACTTTCAGAATCTATTAACACATACAGTGGTTATAAATTTTTCATAATACAATCGACACACGTCATCCAGAAACAAAATTTTAATCAAATCGTCAAAGTGAAGCAATGAAAAATTACATTCAAGGGTTTAAATAATTCTAAAAAAATAACTACAGCAGGAATTAGGTTTAAACTTTCAGAATCTATTATCAAATAGTGTAGTTATAAATTTTTCATAAAACAATCGACACACGTCATCCAGAAACAAAATTTTAATCAAATCTTCAAAGTGAAGGAATGAAAAATTACATTCAAGGGTTTAAATAATTCTAAAAAAATAACTACAGCAGGAATTGGGTTTAAACTTTCAGAATCTATTGACAGATAGTGTGGTTATAAATTTTTCATAAAACAATCGACACATATCATCCAGAAACAAAATTTTAATCAAATCTTCAAAGTGAAGGAATGAAAAATTACTTTCAAGGGTTTAAATAATTCTAAAAAAATAACTCCAGCAGGAATTAGGTTTAAACTTTCAGAATCTATTACCAGATAGTGTGGTTATAAATTTTTCAAAAAACAATCGACACACGTTATCCAGTAACAAAATTTTAATCAAATCTTCAAAGTGAAGGAATGAAAAATTACACTCAAGGGTTTAAATAATTCTAAAAAATTAACTACAGCAGGAATTAGGTTTAAACTTTCAGAATCTATTGGCACATGGTGTGGTTATAAATTTTTCATAAAACAATCGACACACGTTATCAAGAAACAAAATTTTAATCAAATCTTCAAAGTGAAGGAATGAAAAATTACATTCAAGGGTTTAAATAATTCTAAAAAAAAAACTACAGCAGGAATTAGGTTTAAACTTTCAGAATCTATTAGCACATGGTGTGGTTTTAAATTTTTTCTTAAACCAATCGACACACGTCATCCAGAAACAAAATTTTAATCAAATCTTCAAAGTGAAGGAATGAAAAATTACATTCAAGGGTTTAAATAATTCTAAAAAAAAAACTACAGCAGGAATTAGGTTTAAACTTTCAGAATCTATCGGCACATGATGTGGTTATAAATTTTTCTTAAAACAATCGACACACGTCATTCAGAAACAAAATTTTAATCAAATCTTCAAAGTGAAGCAATGAAAAATTACATTCAAGGGTTTAAATAATTCTAAAAAAATAACTACAGCAGGAATTAGGTTTAAACTTTCAGAATCTATTAACAGATAGTGTGGTTATACATTTTTCATAAAACAATCGACACACGTCATCCAGAAACAAAATTTTAATCAAATCTTCAAAGTGAAGGAATGAAAAATTACATTCAAGGGTTTAAATAATTCTAAAAAAATAACTACAGCAGGAATTAGGTTTAAACTTTCAGAATCTATTGGCACATCGTGTGGTTATAAATTTTTATAAAAACAATCGACACACGTCATCCAGAAACAAAATTCTAATCAAATCTTCAAAGTGAAGGAATGAAAAATTACATTCAAGGGTTTAAATAATTCTAAAAATATAACTACAGCAGGAATTAGGTTTAAACTTTCAGAATCTATTAGGACATGGTGTGGTTATAAATTTTTCATTAAACAATCGACACACGTCATCCAGAAACAAAATTTTAATCAAATCTTCAAAGTGAAGGAATGAAAAATTACATTCAAGGGTTTAAATAATTCTAAAAAAAAAACTACAGCAGGAATTAGGTTTAAACTTTCAGAATCTATTAACACATACAGTGGTTATAAATTTTTCACAAAACAATCGACACACGTCATCCAAAAACAAAATTTTAATCAAATCTTCAAAGTGAAGGAATGAAAAATTACATTCAAGGGTTTAAATAATTCTAAAAAATTAACTACAGCAGGAATTAGGTTTAAACTTTCAGAATCTATTGGCACATGGTGTGGGTATAAATTATTCACAAAACAATCGACACACGTCATCCAGAAACAAAACTTTAATCAAATCTTCAAAGTGAAGGAATGAAAAATTACATTCAAGGGTTTAAATAATTCTAAAAAAATAACTACAGCAGGAATTAGGTTTAAACTTTCAGAATCTATTAACAGATAGTGTGGTTATAAATTTTTCATAAAACAATCGACACACGTCATCCAGAAACAAAATTTTAATCAAATCTTCAAAGTGAAGGAATGAAAAATTACATTCAAGGGTTTAAGTAATTCTAAAAAAATAACTACAGCAGGAATTAGGTTTAAACGTTCAGAATCTATTGGCACATGGAGTGGTTATAAATATTTCATAAAACAATCGACACACGTCATCCAGAAACAAAATTTTAATCAAATCTTCAAAGTGAAGGAATGAAAAATTACATTCAAGGGTTTAAATAATTCTAAAAAAAATAACTACAGCAGGAATTAGGTTTAAACTTTCAGAAACTATTAGCACATAGTGTGGATATAAATTTTTCATAAAACAATCGACACACGTCATCCAGAAACAAAATTTTAATCAAATCTTCAAAGTGAAGGAATGAAAAATTACATTCAAGGGTTTAAATAATTCTAAAAAAATAACTACAGCAGGAATTAGGTTTAAACTTTCAGAATCTATTGGCACATGGTGTGGTTATAATTTTTTCATAAAACAATCGACACACGTCATCCAGAAACAAAATTTTAATCAAATCTTCAAAGTGAAGGAATGAAAAATTACATTCAAGGGTTTAAATAATTCAAAAAAAAAATAACTACAGGAGGAATTAGGTTTAAACTTTCAGAATCTATTGGCACATGGTGTGGTTATAAATTTTTCATAAAACAATCGACACACGTCATTCAGAAACAAAATTTTAATCAAATCTTCCAAGTGAAGGAATGAAAAATTACATTCAAGGGTTTAAATAATTCTAAAAAAAATAACTACAGCAGGAATTAGGTTTAAACTTACAGAATCTATTAAAAGATAGTGTGGTTATAAATTTTTCACAAAACAATCGACACTCGTCATTCAGAAACAAAATTTTAATCAAATCTGCAAAGTGAAGGAATGAAAAATTACATTCAAGGGTTTAAATAATTCTAAAAAAATAACTACAGCAGGAATTAGGTTTAAACTTTCAGAATCTATTGGCACATGGTGTGGTTATAAATTTTTCATAAAACAATCGACACACGTCATCCAGAAACAAAATTTTAATCAAATCTTCAAAGTGAAGGAATGAAAAATTACATTCAAGGGTTTAAATAATTCTAAAAAAATAACTACAGCAGGAATTAGGTTTAAACTTTCAGAATCTATTGGCACATAGTGTGGTTATAAATTTTTCATAAAACAATCGACACACGTCATCCAGAAACAAAATTTTAATCAAATCTTCAAAGTGAAGGAATGAAAAATTACATTCAAGGGTTTAAATAATTCTAAAAAAAATAACTACAGCAGGAATTAGGTTTACACATTCAGAATCTATTAACAGTAGTATGGTTATAAATTTTTCACAAAACAATGGACACACGTCATCCAGAAACAAAATTTTAATCAAATCTTCAAAGTGAAGGAATGAAAAATTACATTCAAGGGTTTAAATAATTCTAAAAAAATAACTACAGCAGGAATTAGGTTTAAACTTTCAGAATCTATTAACACATACAGTGGTTATAAATTTTTCACAAAACAATCGACACACGTCATTCAGAAACAAAATTTTAATCAAATCTTCAAAGTGAAGGAATGAAAAATTACATTCAAGGGTTTAAATAATTCTAAATAAAATAACTACAGCAGGAATTAGGTTTAAACTTTCTGAATCTATTGGCACATAGTGTGGTTATAAATTTTTCACAAAACAATCGACACACGTCATCCAGAAACAAAATTTCAATCAAATCTTCAAAGTGAAGGAATGAAAAATTACATTCAAGGGTTTAAATAATTGCAAAAAATTAACTACAGCAGGAATCTATTGATAGATAGTATTTCCAATAAAATTCGACAATCCATCTAATTATTTTGTACTTCTAGCACAAATACGGAAATCCACCACGGTGTGGAATCGCGTGTGAGCCACCCCTTACAAAATTTCCCCAGGGCATGCCAGTATGTTTATATGCGTTTGTTTGTCCGTGACGACTGTTCTCATAAACACACTGGGTGTGTTTGTGCGGACGGGGGTGGGTGGTTTTTTTCTTTCTGTCTGGCGGGGGCGCTAAAATCCCATTCCGATCGGATAATTGGTTTGCCGGCGAATTGTGCTTTTAATCAAGCCCTAAATAATGATGACTGCGTGGCTGTTTGCGCGGAAAATACATTAAAACTTCGTTTGCGTTACTCACGAATTTCTGTGCCTAAATATAAACGGTTAGTCGACGGGTGCGGGTTTTAAATCATCAATGAGTAAGCGCAGCAATGAAATTTCTCCACGCCAATGTCAAAAGGAAAAGATAGAGAAATGTGTTGATATATAAATCGTAGTTTTTAACGTTGAAAATTTTAATTTGAGATAAAATACAAAACTACATTTAATCAGTTGGTATCTAAACTTTAAAACCAAAGGGAAGTGTTTTAATTAAAATATTGACCAAAATAAGGAAACTATTTGATGATGAATAGAAGCAATAGAATGATGGTCTATTTTTAAAGATTCAATCAAGCTTTCAAAATAAACTAACATTGATTTATAGTATTATGATAAACATACTATAAATCAATGTTAATTTATTTTGAAGGTTTGATTAGATCTGTAAAAAAGATTGTCTTTCTATTGCTCCTATTCATCATCAAATAGTTTCCTTATTTTGGTTCATCTTAATTGGTTACTATTAAAGTTCTTTAATTAGTTGTGGTTTCATTAAAAAGAAATACTATTAATTAATTTAGCATTAAATGGACATTTAAAGGTCATCCAATTTCCAAGTAACGACCGCAGTGCAGTGCACTGGAATAGAGAAAGGAAGGTGCGGTTTTCGGAACATAATGGTCCGAGAAACGTATTAAAATTTTGTTGCCCGTCAAAAGCAATTTTTATAATGGTTTCTGGCAAGCAAAACAATGAATCATAACGATCCGAAGAGATTAGGCTGTTTGAAGGAACCAGTCCAACCAATTCACTCAAATAATACATGGCAGCGATGGCGTAATTATCGTAGTAATAATGAACAATGGGAAAACTTCTTGGGAGGGTCGATGATCTGTCAATAATAGACTTACTCTTCAATTAATTTCCAATAAACATATTTTTTACTTTATTTCCTGCTTGAATATTCTTTTGGATTATCTTTTAAGATAAGCAAGAATTGTTATTTTCTGAGAATAGAAGTAGGCTATGTAAATTGTTTATTATGGCAGATGTTTGCGAAAATGTGGGATCGTTTGTAGTAAGAAAGGATTTGTTTGTTTCTCCTCAATTATCGGTGGTGGTGGTGGTGGTGCGGGTTCTCGATTCTATTTTCGCACGCGACGACGACGCCTTAAATATTTACAATTCCGACGCACCGACGCGACGCCTCGAATAATTCCGTCCTCTGAATAACGCCGAGGGTGTCTCATGAATTCTTGGACCTTTTCCAAGTCCAAGGGGGCGTCATCATGGGGAACACGCGCTTGTGTCACCACCAGGTTTTCCTCGTGACTAATGTAACGTACTCGACAGGAATATACAACAGAAATAATTAAAAAAGAAAAAGCTAAAACTTACAACCATAGGAGTTATAGCTCGAATTCAAATTGATTTATAAACAATTTTGGCACAACGCAGTTTTAGATTAATAATTAATACCTCTTTGAAAATTTGAAGTTTCTTTAAAGCTTTGGAAATAATTACTTCCAGTTTCTTAAGGGTGAAGCTTTTTATTAGGAAGAGAATAAAAATGTCGCCTTTATAAGGCGACAACGAAAATAGAATTATTAGCGACGTTCGTAAGTCATCACCAAACATTTGCATTACCCATTCCTGCTCGAGCTGAATATTTAATGTACCACATCCGTCGCCGGTCGGCGGCAATTTGTTGTTGTTATTGTTAATGTTCGTAGCGACCATAAACACAATTCCAGCTCCGAAAACAACTCGATTTACGAAGAAGCAGCCTTGTGTCCGATATAATTACGCTTATTTTCGGAACATGCTCATATTTTACATAACGATTATGCAGTGCTTTCGACATAACTGTAATTCCGTAATGGACTCTGTTAAAACATAAGTCTTACTTGAAAAATAGAAGAAAAAAGAAGGGTAGAGACAGCAACACGATAAGATAATAATTATTAAAAAGGTAAATCAACTTTAATACTTTATATTTAAAGTTGAAAAAATTTGGTCAACATTAGAACTATTAACGGTTGATCATTTTGTGACGCACCGATTATGATGATGATGATGACGATAATGATTATAAAAATTGTGCTGATGTGTTTATTATAAAATCGAGTTTTTACAACGTTTACGTCAATTATCACAAGCACGACAAATTCCCGGAATGCACGTACAGTATTTAAAGTTCATCTCGTCGACAATAATATAACAACAAATTGCTGACGAAGTAACGTAAGTCACCACAAATGTGGAAATAATTGCGGAACGCTCGTTTTAATCCTGCTTTAATAACCATTGTAAAATTTTTATTGCTTTATAATTAAGAATTACGCGATAAGAGGGTATTTTTATTCAGAAAAAATAATTAAGATTATACAGTGAAAAGGCGTAGATTGAAAATTTAGCATTGAGATTTTTATAAACAATATTTCACAAAGGAAACAAAACAAAGAAGCCAACAAAAAGGTACGAAGTACCTTTAAGACACATTGCCTCAATCCTAAAGGATTAACATCAGCTCCAAAATTTTCTTGGATAAGATTTCCTAAAATCACTCAATATATCGAGATCTAAAATTTACCTTGAAGATAATTCAGAAAAATTATTTCCACCTACCTGTGCAGTGCTATAATCCACACACCAAGTAAAAAAAAAGGTAATCCGCAGGAAGCACCGGGCGTGAACACCACTACTATACTCAACACTGTCCAATAATATGCGGGGCAGGAACTCTCAAAAGTTTTCCTGCGTGCGTGCTGCTGACTCGTCGACTGACTGCTGCTATTCTCAGGACCGACCGCCTGTCTGTCTGTCTGTCTCTCTGTGTGTACGTCCTGTCTACACTGAAATTCTCCTGCTGCCTGCTGCCGGCTCTCGCCCGTCCTCCGTGCTCACCACTCGCAATGAGTCACAAACTTAACGTGGCCGCCGCCGCCACCGCTGCTCCGGCCTTCCCCCTTTGCGCCCCCTCTGTCTCTATACGTATGTTCCATCCGCAAACCAGCAAAACGAAGGCGATAAAGACACACACCAGACGAGGGCTAGGCTTGGGATAGGCCCTAGACCGTAAAAAACGCGAACGCAGCAGCCACCCCCATTTTACAACAAAACCTCGCAAAAAAAAAATCATCACGAAAGAGGGAAAGTCCCAAATAAAATATACATAACCACAGCTAATATTACATTGTTGCACGAAAAGGATACTTTACTTAATAATAATTTAATTACAGATTAAACAATCAAATTCCATAGACAAGTAATTAAAGACCCAAAACTGAACCTTGAGGAACCCCACCTACACCTAATTATTTCAGTAGTTTCAACCATTACAAAAAACAAACTGTACGTCTGAATATACAATCGATCAAATCATTAGGATACCATCAAAATAAAGTATTAAACACATTCACACACAAAACAAAATCATATACACGACGAAGGACCTATAATAATAATAATAATAATAATAAACCATAACCAATCACTAAACTTGGATATTAGTAAAGCTTCAAATTAAATTTTTATTGTTACATTTTCAAACTCCACCAAATCAATTCCATTAAAACAATCATTGTTTCCATTCGCCTTTCATTTCTTCCAACAAATCATTGTTTTATACGAGTGGTGTATACATTTCAGCTGGTTTTGTTTCGGAAGGGCGTGTGTATGTATATATATATATGTATTTTCCATGTTTCTTTTTTCCACTGTGCAACGTAATAATTCATGGGTGTCGGTGGAGAGAGAAGGGGAGGTCCTCTCTCATCTGAACGTGAGTCACTGGAATGGCACGCCATATGCGAATTAAACAACGGGAATCGGGTCATTGCATTCGCATTCATATTCGCATTCGAAACACTCGTTCGAAAATTCGCAACGCAACGAAAGAGTAACATTTATCATAAATATTATCCTTACATAAAAAAAACACTTTCCAAAATTTGTGGTCAGGTTGGACCTAACCACCACTTAAAATATTGTGTAGTGTACATCCCACCCACCACTTACATATTGGCATAAGTCTCATCTTATATAGTATAGTTAAACTTGTTTTAGAGTCAATTACTTCGACAAGTTTCACAAAAAAAAAACTCATCAACACTTTTTTCTTTAAATTACAACTAATATTGATAGATTTTATTATCCAACCTTTAATACAATTGCAAATTAATTCAAATTAGCATCTGATGAACTATACATACTTTGAAGAAAATGAAATATAACTTGTATTATCTGATATACTGTCAAAAACTGCACAATAATTACATTGCTATTAAATGTCTCATTGACATAACAAATTAAAAACGGTCTACAAAAATGGGACTTTTTAGACGCCACCAATGACCAAAATATTGCTTTTGTAACCAGAATTGCTTGATGAATACCATTACCAGCTGCCAAGTATAATGGAGGAATATCAGAAGTAGTGAACTCCGCCTTCAAGTTCTATTCTTCAAATTTTTAAGTTAGTTATTTTTATGTATGTATTTTTATGTTAATAGAATATTTTCTTCATTATTTTTCATCTGCTTGTGTGGTTTTGTGGGATCAACGGGGGATGGTTAGCTAGTTTCTTTCTTCTACTTTTTTTTTTTGATGAGGCACGCAGTACTGGGGACTTGCGACTTGGCTGCCACTCCCCGCCAATGTGGACGTGCACATTCCTGCAGCGTGTGCCCGCCTGCTGCCTCCTCTGGTGGAAAGAAAAACGCTCGTAAAGTAATAATTATTATTCGCTCTATTGGTCCCGGCCAGTAAACACTTCTGTCGGTTTCGGTGTGGGGAAAACTGGAGAAAAACGCACTTCCTATTATATCGCGAGGAATGTTCGAATGATCGAACGTGGCAGAAAATTATTTATAATCTGCTTCGAACAAAATAAATCCATAATTTTTTCTTGTAGAATGAAAAAAAAATAATAAAGAGGCTCTGCTTTAGTAGTAGTTGTAGTAGTGCATTGTCTATTTGAGTATTTAAGTGTGTGTTACCTCAAAATACCGACCTATTCACTAATTGATAACGGTCGCAACCATTATCATGTTCTAAATTGATTGATTGTACAACTGCGAAAGGTCACCCATCGCATTGCAGACAATAACGTTCACTTTTGCTATCGCTAGTTCGGCTTTATATTGTCATATTAATTTTGAAAAATCTTGTTAAACCGAAATCCTAAAACGTTTAAAGATGTTTGTACCTATAAATAGCATTCACATGCATATATTGTTAGAAGTTTAAGTACCATTTATTGAATTCTAAAAACAAAATCTTCAATGGTTTTATAAACCAATCAATACCATTTCCATAGTTGAAAAGATAAGAATTAGTTCCAAGGAGGCATCATATGATTAATTGATTAGAGAAGTTAGAGAATAATCCTTTATCACTCAGGTTGTAACATTTTCATAAATAAAAAATAAGTTTGAATACAGAATAATCACTTTTCCTAGTGTCATAACTTTACACTGAATTGAAGAATTCACTATGTTTTAACCGAGCTAAAATAGTTAATTATAAGTGGTTAAAACAGTGAATTTTTCAATTCACTGGAAGTATGGATTACCACGTAGTAACGGTTGCAACCATTCTCTTCATCGTCATTACTTTACTTCAAATAACTCAGGATTTAATAGTAGCAGCAGTCATAGTCATTGTCGCGATCATGGTCTTAGATATTGTCATAAAAATAAGTCATAATTATTATC
Source organism: Ontholestes murinus (assembly GCA_963969525.1). Taxonomy (NCBI): domain Eukaryota; kingdom Metazoa; phylum Arthropoda; class Insecta; order Coleoptera; family Staphylinidae; genus Ontholestes; species Ontholestes murinus. Next base: position 1,495,545 of record OZ018393.1, read on the forward strand.
ATAGTCAGTGTATGATAGTTAATGTCATAGTCAATATGTCGATCCTTGTCATAATTAATATTGTTGTCATTGCCATATAGTCATTGTCAAGCGTGTCAGATTCAATACAATAGTCTGAATTAGAGTCATTATCAATATTTCTAAAAATCGTTGTCGTATTCATTAAAACAAAAATTATCATAGTTTTTTTCATTACCATGAGAATTGCAATTATAGTTATGATTGTGTTTATAAAGATAACAATTGTCATTAATATACAAAACAATGTCAAATAATTTTTCAATCAATATTAATTATTGTAATAGTCATTGTCATTACAAGAGTCACTGTCAAGGTCGCTGTCATAGTCGTCGACATATTCCGTGTCACAGTTATTATCATATATAGTTGTATTTTTATTGCTATTAGTATTACAAAAGGCAGACATTGTCATTTTAAGTCACAGTCATAATAATAGTCACAATTATTGTAATAGCTATTATGTTCCATATATTATTTGTCATAGTCAATTTGATAGTCATTGTAATATTCTTTGGAATATTATTGTACAGATAGAAAATAATTTTTATAGTCATTGTTTTTATCATAGTTATTGTAATAATTTATCTAATGATCATTATCATAGTTATTATTATTATTGCAATAATCATTGGATTCCTGTTTTTACAGTCATTATCAGGTATAGTCATTGAATTATTATTGTATCTGCAAATAAAGCAAAACTCTAAACAGTCGTGTTTTCATTTAATAATTGTTGAAATCGTTATTATAGGCAATCAATGTCATTTTAATAGTCATTGTCATAATAATAGTGTCTGTTACGATTATTTTTTATCATCCATATAGTCGTTTCCATAGTCATTGTAAATGCCAATGATTTTTATTGTTAAAGTCATTATCATAATCATCATATAATTATCATATAGTCATTGTCGAGATATTTTCTTTGCTATAGTCATAGTAATTTTTGTAGTTACTATTGTAGTCATTGAAAGTCATAATCCTTATTGAAAGTAATACATTTTTAGACATAAAACACTTAAAATTTTGTGCGTTTCATTCAACCACACGATTATTTTAAATGACTAACGACAGGTTTTAAATGTAAAACTATAGGAGCAATCATTATTATTTGGTTCAACTTTCAAATTCAGTCATAGCCAAAACTATTGCCATTTGCATTGAAATTAACAAGGTAATTGTTGCAATCATTATCAAAATATGTAGTCATAATTATAGTTTTTGTTACATTCTCTGTACAATTATAGCCATAGGTACAATCATCGTCAAGAGAATGGTTGTACGCAAAAATTATCTACAATTTTAAATGCATCAGTGTAAAGACTATTGCCATTATTGCCCACATGGTCATTGCTACTTTTTTTAGTCGTCGTTGTACTAGTTGTCATAATCGATTACATATTTATCATAATTAGAAACAATATCATTTTTGACATTGTAAAAATTGTTATTATCTTTATTACATTCGAGTATGACTTATTTTAATTGTCAGATCTATTGGCATAATGTGCCGTATTCTTTCTCTTAATCGCTGAAACAAAGTCATTGTGATAGTCATTGGCATAGCCATTGTCATAGTCATTGCGTAGTCATAGTCTTTGTCATAGTCATTGTCATGGTCATTGTCATAGTCGTAGCTATTGTCATAGTCATTGTCATAGACATTGTAATAGTCATTGTTATAGTGTTTGTCACAGTCATTGTCATATTCATTACATAATTATCTTAAAGTCATTGTTGCATATATTTTCTGTGGTATAGTAATAGATGATTTTTATAGTTACTATTATAGTCGTCAATCCAGATAGTCATTGTAAGTCATAATCCTTATTAAAAATTATAATTCTTTGGAAATAAAATACTTGGAATCCGGTGCGATTCAGCCAACAACATGATTGTTTTAATTGACTAAAAACAAATTTTAAATGTAAAAATATACAAGCAATTATCTTCAAAGTCATTAAAATTACGGTAATTGCCATAATTAAGTCCATCATTTAAATGGCATAGTCATAAATATTGTAATTTGCACTAAAATTAGCAAGATAATTATTGCAGTCATTATCATAATAGTCATTACTATACTTTTTTTTACAGTCTCTACATAAATATGGCTATCTTCAAAATTATAATCATCAGTCATCGTCATTATAATTCTTGTACGAAAATATGTTCTAAAATTTGAAATGCATAATTGTAAATACTATTGGCATAATTACTCACATGGTCATTGTTACTATTTTAGCAATTGCTGTACTAGTTGTCATAATCTATGTCGTAGTTGTCATAATCATAGACAATATCGTCTCTGTCATAATAATTGTTATAATCTTTTATCTTTATTGTAATTGAGTCACAGTCGTTTACAGACATCATCATAACTCTTCTTGCATATAGTTATTATCATATTTATTGACATAGTAATTGTTATGGTCTTTGTCATTGACACAATTATTTTCGTACCCATTGCATTTTTTTTAATTATAATCGCTGGTACAATCGTCATAATTGTAGACGCCATATTCGTTGTTTTAATCGCTGAGACACAGTCATCATCATGGTCATTTGCATAGTCATTGACAAAGTCATTATCATAGTCCATGACAGTAATTTTCGTTGTCATAGTTATTTTCATAATCATTGTCAGTCATTGTTTTGATATTGTTATAATTATTATCATAGTAATTGTTGTAGTCATTGTCATTGACACAATCATTCTCAAAGTTATTGCTATATTCTTTGTCATAAACGTTGTGACAGTCATCGTCATAATCATTGCAATTAATATATTCTTTGTCTTAATCGCTGAAACATAGTCATCATCTTAATCACTGTCACAGTCATTATCATAGTCCAGAACATAGTCATAGTTATTGTCATTATCATTGTCAGTCGTCAGTCGTTGTTTTAGTATTGTCATAGTGATTGTTATTTCAGTTATTATCTCTTGTTACGTATCATTATTATCATAGTTATTACCGTAGTAATTGTCATGGCCATTGACGGAATCATTTTATTAGTCATTTGTATATTCATTGTCAAAATCTCTGGTACAGCCATCACCATAATCATTGGCATAGTCATTGTAACATACTTAATCTTAATCGCTAAGACACAGTCACTCTCATAATCATTTGCATAATCTTGTTGATGTTGAAGGCTTCTACTTCGTTATACATGTTGAATAGACATGAAACACACTAATAACTTTGTTTGTATAACACGAAATTTATTTTTGTGACTTAATGTTTTAACTTTTATGTTTGAAAATGGTACGTGCAGTTACCGAAACTTAAGTCACAGAAATAAATTTCGTGTTATACAAACAAAGTTATTAGTGTGTTTCATTTGCATAATCATTGTCAAAGTCATTATCAAAATCATTGTCATGGTCATTGTCATAATTATTGTCAGTCATTGTTCTAGTCATTATTATTTCAGCGTCATTAACTCTTTTTTAAATCACTGTCTATTACATGACTAAATTAAAAATATAAAAATATAAAATGTATAGGCGATGGTCATCATCGTCATTAGAATTGTTCTAATTGAAATAAAATATAAAATTGTCAAATTTATGATGGCGTTTTTAATTATATTCATAGTCACGTTTACTGCCTCAGTCATTCACACTGTAAATATCAAAGTCATGGCCAATTGATCAAGATATTGCCGCAGTTATTGGCCTATTAATATTGTTCACAATTATAGTATTAACGTGGCCATAATCATAAAAACGGTTATGGTCATGTTAAGTTTTTTTTTAATACAACTTCAATCGTAGATCTTGTTACATATAGTTATTATCAACGTTATCGTCATAGTAATTGTTATGGTCATTGTCATTAAGACAATTATTTTCATGGTTATTGCCATATTCTTTGTTATAAACGTTGGCACAGTCATCGTCTTATTCATTGGCATGAACATTGTCGTTGCTATATCCTTATATATCACAGTCATTTCCATAGTCATTGCCATAGTCATTGTGATAGTCGTAGTCATTGTCATAGTCATTGTCATAGTCATAGTCATTGTCATAGTCATTGACATAGTCATTGTCATAGTCATTGTCATAGTCATTGTGATAGTACATATAGTCATTGTTACTTTTCTAGCCGTTGTTATACTGATTGTCATAATCTATCTCATAGTTATCATAGTTAGAGGCAATATTGTTTTGGTCATTGTAAAAATTCTTATAATATTTATTACAATTGAGTATGATTTATTGTAATTGTCATAGTCATTTACAGACATCGTCATAACTTTTGGCATAATCATTGTCATTGCCGTATTCTTTGTCTTAATCGCTGAAACATAGTCATTATCATAGTCATTGTCATAGCCATTTTCATTGTCATATTTATTGTCATAATCATTGTCATTGTAATAGTCATTGTCATTCATTGTCATAGTCATTGCCATAGTCAGTGTAATAGTCATTGTCGTAGTCATTGCCTTAGTCATTGTCGCAGATATTTTCTGTGCTATAATAATAGATATTTTTTATAGTCACTATTGTAGTCATTGTAAGTCATAATAATAATTTTTTGGAAATAAAATACTTGGGATTCATTGTCATAGTCATTGTCATTGTCATAGTGATTGCCATAGTCATTGTCATAGTCCATGACATAGTAGTTATTGTTATAATCATTGTCAGTCATTGTTTTATTATTGTCATAGTCATTGTCATTTCAGTCTTAGCTTTTGTTACATATAGTTATTATCATAGTTACTGCCATAGTAATTGATATGGTCATTGTCATTGACCCAATCAATTCTATATTCATTGTAACAATTGCTGATATAGCCATCATCATAATCATTGGCATAACAATTGCCATTGCCAGATTCTTTCGCTTAATCGTTGAGACATAGTATCCGTCAGAGGCATTTTCGTAATAATTATCATAGTCATTATCAAATTCATTTTAATTGTCATAATTATTGTTATAATCGTTCTCAGTCATTGTTCTAGTCTTGGTCAGGGTTATTATTATTGTTGGATTTTTCTAAATTACTTAAATCTAAAATTAAAATATAAATTGCATAGGCGATCAAATTATGAAAATTATGACGGTGTTCTTAATTATAGTCATGGTGACGTTTATTGTCTCAGTCATTCACACTGTATTTATCAATTTATTAAGTCATGATCAATGTCGTAGCAAATTGTTTAAATTATTGCCACAATTATTGGGCATGACCTTAATATTGTTGACAATTATGGTATTAACTTGGCCATATTCATAAAAACGGTCATGGTCATGTTGAGTTTTTGTTGAATACATCAGCGATAAAAAAAATAAATATCATTTTTGTAGTCATGACCGTAGTTACTGTTTATTCATTACATTATTATGTTGGGGTAATTGTAATGGTCATTGTTTTTATGACAGGTGATATCATTATTATTGTAATAATTATTAAAGTTTTATTGTTATAGTAATTATAATGGTCATTATATTACACATAGACATTGCTATAATCATAGTCTTTGACATAGTCATTGTCCTAGTCATTGTCATAGTTATTGTCATAGTTATTGTCATAGTTATTGTCATAGTCATTATCATAGTCATTGACATAATAATTATCACAATTGTCATAATAGTATTCATTCAAAGTCAGTTTTATAACCATTATATTATTATTACTAAGGGTAATATATTGTTGTTGTCATATGGTCATTGTTGCGGATATTTTCATGACAATAGTCATAGTAATTCTTATAGTTGCTGTCATATTCATAATTAAGTCATTGTTACCTATCATATTTATTAAAATTCACAATTATAGTTTTAACTTAGCTATAGTCATAAAAACGGTCATTGTCATGATGACTGTTGAATAAATCAGCGATATATTAATGTTGTCTTTTTTTAAATTTCATAATCATTGTTGTAGTCATGACCATAGTTATTGTATATTCATTACCACTATGTTTGGCATTGCCATTGTCATTATCATAGATATAGGCAAAATTATAGCCATTGTAGTTGATTTTGATCATTTATGGTTTTTCTTCCTAGTTAAAATCATGTCCACAGTTATATATATATATTAGTTATACCTAAATTATTAATTATATTATTTTCAGTAATATTAAGACAGTTAATAAAAAATATAAGAAATTATCATTGCAAATATAAATGTTATTGTCAACATCAATGTGAAATATCATGATAACAAATATAGTGAAGCTCATAATTAGCTGGTCGTTATTGCTATAGCCATGATGTAGTTATTGTAATGGTCATTGACACGATTATAGTAATTGCTTCATAGTTGTATCCATTTTGTTAGAGTCATTGTAATATTCATTGTTACACTCCTTGTCATAGTAATTTCATTAGTTAATGTCATAATCTTTATCTTAGTAATTACCATAGTCAGTGTAATTGATTTATAAATTTTGATGTACTTGTCCACTTGAAAATATTCTTACAATTTATATAAATTTGCTGCTTAACAATTTAGAGAACGGAACATGCGGGCGGAGTTCACGTAGTGCTCTACCATTCAGACCCATATAACTAGATGATGGTATCCTCACCAGCAGTATATTTTAGCCATTCTAGGCAATATTTTGGTCATTACTGGCTTATTACTGTTCATTTTCTTTGAGACTATTTTCTAAGACTTTTCATGTCATTTTGATATTTATTAGTAATGTAATAATCATTGTAATAACCATTGTAGGAGTCATTGTCATAGTCATTGTCATAGTCATAGTAATTGTTATAGTCATTGTCATTGTCATAGTCATTGTCATTGTCATAGTCATTGTCATAGTCATAGTTATTGTCATAGTCACTGTCATAGTCATAGACATGGTCATAGTCCATGTAATTAAATAAAATACAATTTTATATGTAATGTAAGTTAGATATGCATTTCAAATTTTGTCTAATATTTTTAATGAATTACATTTTTAGAGAGAAACTGACCTCTACGAAAAAGTGGATTATTGGCAAAAAAGAGATTGATTGTAAAACCAAAAAGAAGTTAGCTGTTTTAGAAGAAGAAATATATATTGAATATTGAGTTATAGCTGAGATAATGGTAGATTTTCAATGAAAAAGAATATATGATGGAAAACTATCAAAAAAATTAAAACTGGAGAAAACTTTGAGAGGATTTTGGATCATAAAACCAGTGACCAAATTTTTAGACAAACTTCCCAGAAGAAGAAGGTGCTATTGAAGAAATCCACATTGGGTATATTATTATAGGGATTTAAGATAAATTGATGATATTTAGAAGGTCGATAAGTGGATTCTAATAAAATTATGAGGAAGATACACAGATAATCTTCAAATCTGTTGAATTCTTGTTTTCGTATCTTTAACAGGTAGACAACTATAAATTCCTGATATGAAAAATGAGATTTTAAAGTGACCGTTAAAGAGCAAAACGTCAATTTTGGAATTGAACATAAAATCAATTTTGGAAATAACAAGTATTCCAAAACTAAACTCTTGAAGAAAAAAAAATAGTGAAACAAAACCCAAGTGTTTAATTAACCTTCCAATTAACATAAAAATGTTTCACCACGGGTTAAGTGACAATTTAATTCATCGTGTACTCTTGACAATCAAGTAAATATCTTTAAAGCTTTTATAGCTTTTAGAATTTGTATAGATACTGTAAAAGAAGTGAGAATTTAATTCATCGCAAACTTTTGAAAATCAAGTAAATATCTTTAAAGCTATAGCTTTTAGCATTTGTATAGATACTGTAAAAGAAGTTGATGAAAGGTAGAGAATATCAAACGTAAGTTAATTCAAAGTTGGAAATTAATGCAACAACACGGTGTGTGAATCACCGACGTGGTAATTAGTAGGAGCGCGCTTTTTTTTTCATCGGGAGGATGAGCACGAGGACGCGGAGGAAGAGGCCGCCGATGTGGATGTTGTGTGCTGGTGCACGTTTCGTACGGTAAGGGGAACGAATGTTAATTCATTTATAATTACGCCTCGGTCGGCAGGAGGGGAGCAAAGGGCGTCCCGGTAGTTATTTTCGGTTTCGATTGCTCCGGTGTAAGTGGCTCTTCTAGTCCCATCATCGAATGAGAAATGTAAATGGATACGCCTGCTGCCGTGTGCATTTGCGCTCAGTTTAATTTTAGATCCGGCGAAGAAGACGAGATCCCGATGGCGGTTTATAATTACACACACTTCGAGTGGCGGAATTTCCCTTTTTATCGTCCTTAGACCATATGATGTTGTGGAAATAGAGAGTTGTTGCTGGGCGGAGTTTGAAGCGTACAAGGCTCCACCTACTGTGTGCTTGTTGTAAAATTTTATAGGTTATTAATTCCGCAACATCAACATTGAATACCTTTAGAAGATTGTGGTGCAATTTTCCTAAATTTAAATGTCTGCTCCACGATTTTCCATTTCATCGAGGACGGAATCTCTCCTTTATTGATTGTGTGCGGAATATTGAATGTCTGTCTGGATGGAGGTCTCTTCGGAAAATGCGAGAGTTTCACGTTTCTTATGGGGTGGGGGGAATAGCACAGAAATCTGAACCGAATACTATACCCCATACCCGTGCCAGGGTGGGGAATTGGGGAAAATGTAGAGCAAACATATGGTGATTGAAAGAGGGAAATCGGATATTCGTTTACATCATCATATCGAATGGTTAATGCTCTTAAGAGAAAAAATTAAGGAATCTTTTAGGGATTTTGTGAAAATTTAAAGTACACATGCTAAAGCCACACAAAATAAATCAATAAAGTAGGTAATACAAATAAGATCAATTAAGTGATGAAAATGGTATTTTAAACTTATAATAATAATTACTTTTCACGTACTCAAACATTCCAACAGAAATTAAGTGGGGAGGTGATAACTATCATAGGATGGTCTAAAAAAGAAATATCTGCAGAAATGTATGGAAGTACCAAATAAGTTATTAAGGTAATGACAAAGAAAAACATTTTGTATTTGACCAAAAAAACAAATTAATTTTCACGAAACCGACAGTTTCATGTCTGTGCGCAGTAACGTGGCAATTAAGCAAATTTAATTACTCAGACTGGAAATTTGAAGGAAATTTCCCATGCGCGAAAATTCGCGTGTAATTTGCACATCGCCCTTCCTCGCAACATGGGCGTCTCTTACCTAATGGGATTAAAATTACAATTCCGTGCCCCACATTCGCGCAAATAATATATTAAATTATTTTTTTCCTCGTTCGACACCGCACGCTAATCAGCCGGCCGGTCATGAGGGCGACTCGCCCCAATTGCGCCACCGGGGCCTAATTGAATCGTCCGGGTCGACGAGGCTAATTACCAGCGGGCTTGGGGCAAGGTGGAGGGGGGGCAAAAGGGAAAGTTTTTGACGCAGTACGCGTTCCCTTTTCACGCGATTCTTGATGAGATTTATTAGTGACAGATTGAATTCGTCCTTGAAAATTGCCAAAATCTAAAATGGCCAAATAATTTTGAAATCTTTGTAAATACATCAAAAGTAGGTTTATAGGTAAAATTCTAAAAATTATATGTAAAGCGTTTCATGAACTTGATTTGAGGTGATCATTCCAAAATTACGAGGTGATGATGAGAGGTAAAGCTCAAAACAGATCCGTAATTTCCAAAAGATTATTTGTTTTTTTTTTCTTTCCGTTCTATTTGATAGTAACCTAAATGTTTTCAATAAAATGAATACTTTCGCTGCTACCTTTGAAAATGACAAGGAATTGTTGAAACATATGTCAGGAAACTGATGAAGTAATTATGGAACAAAACAAGACGTTCATTTACAAATCCATCCCTCTAGATGTTTTCAAAGATTTTCATTAGATTCGTTGATTTTAAGTCTAAAAATGATTGTTAGAAGAAATATATTTAGAATTTGGTAACTTCTATGCTCGAACGTCCTGTTTACTCTATTTATATCCTAGAGGATGACATTCGGGACATATTCGCGCACATGGTATACCCTGCCTTCCATAATTGTCGTATTTATATACAGTTTATGTGCAAGTGCTGTGGGGGACTGGCCCCATAAACAACGCAATCTTCGCCGTTCGAGGAGAGATAAGTGACGACGCCGACGGTTCCTTGGTTGCGCCAGGTCCGGGACGACCGTCGTCCAAATTTATTACCCCCGAGGGTGTGCTAACCGTCCTCCCTTCTCTTCATTACTACAAACTGCATTTATCTTTATAAAAATACTTTTCAAATAGGATACCTTTAGCATCAACCTCTTATACGAGAGATAATGTATGTTTTCCAGACTATAATTACCGAAGGCATGCGTACATAGCGTACGGTAATGCACATTTGTCACTGGTAGACGTTTGTGTTTGTTTACGACCGTAAAAGCACCAGAGATTATACACTCCCGTCGCACCCTGATGAATTATTGATGCCGCCTCTCTTTCTCCTGTCAGCGATTGTCGATTGTCCGGGGCGGGGTGTCCCGAGGGGCGCGTCTTAATTTTTATTGTCATCCGACCGCCGGGGGTATCAATTTCGCTCGTTAATAACGTTTTCCGGGCTTTAATCAGCCGCATAAGTATAAATCACTGGAATTACATCGGCCGTTCTCTGTGGGTAGTTAAAACTTGACCGGTGTGTGAGTGAGCCGGCGTGCGAGGAAGAGAGCCCCGTGAGAAATAAAATTGGCCGATAGTAAAAGGCATCGCGTCGTGATTAATGTCGACGCCTGGGCAATAAATAGAGTGCGTGATTATATTGTACTAGGATAATGCATGTTTGCTGCAAAATTGCAAAAATTAAAAAAAAAATCATAAAAATTGAAGAAATTGCAAAAACCAAATATAAGAATATACATTTGCACTCCGACTCATCCACGAATGTATCATGTTCTTACTGGAAATAAACAAATTATTATTATTATCATTCAGACAAGTTAATAGATAGAAATATATTAAAGCAATGAAATCTCAAGATTTTACAATTATCTGAGAAACTGCTAAATTAAACAAAGATCAAGCAGAAGTGAATCCTTCAAATGTTTTAACAATTTTTTGTTATAGCTTCAAATAGCATAATAATCCTCATCAATTTGACGAAGATTTTTTTAAATCCGTTAACATCTCAGGAAATTAATAAATTTCCCTTGGGATAGGTCCGCAATATGCTACCTGAACTCATTCAAGATTGTGGTAGGTCAACAATGCGCCACAATTTTGTAAATATAAAAAAATTCACGTTACAAAATTACCTGAACATATTTTGTTTGACATAAGTAAAAATAAGGATCAGTGAGGAAGAGAATCAGCGGGTTCGAGTGGAAGATCATTAGTAAGAGTGAACTCCGCCCTTCTACATGCAGTCAAAATTATTTGTATATATTTTTTTCTTATGGTTTGTGTACAATTATATACTACTATGTATTTATGTATGCATGTTACATAAAGGTTAAATACAAATTGTACAGACTAGATTTGCTCTAAGTTAATCGCCTGACAAAATTGCAACTTCTCTCAGAGTTTGTATATTTTCATGCATGTAGGCTTTTGTTTCCCACAACATTTTTACCAACTTTTCATCAAGCAATATCTTCAAACATTTGAGGTGAGAACCTGTAGTATGTTACTCTAATTGAAGAACACCATACCCTCGCACGGTCAACTACTCTACCATCATTAGCTGTAGCCTGATCAACAAATAAGCTACCAAGTTGATATATTCCAATAACTAGCTTAGCACTAACCCAAATGCTTTCTGGCCTAAATACATACACTTTAATTGGAGTAACCGGTATCATTCCAGTTCCAAAACTCAAAAATCAAACAGTTGTAAGATTAGTAGCTAATCACGTCCAACTGCTTTTAGAGCTGTGTTGTGATCAATTTCGGTTAATAAGTCTAATGTTGGATTATTGGCAATTAAGCCTCCATCAAGGAACCGGTCAAATAACCTGAAATATGTTGGTGTCGCTCCTGTAACTCTTCCAACATGCCACAATAACTGCTCTTTGGGAGGTGGAGGAGATTCGAACAATGATTTTTGCTTAACATCTAAAAATTCACTAGGTGACTGATAATTTCAGAACAAATGAAAATCTGCAAATTTTTTGTCATCCAAAACTCCAGTCAACATTACTTTAGGGTGTTTTATACTAGACATAACACTGTCTGTCCCGAAAGTTTTTTTTGAGAATGGCTTCTAGTGGATCACTTGGGTAATACCACAAATGTAACTTCTTTCATTCGAAAATATAGACATAAGCATTCTTTCATGGTTTTTCCTGAAGCAATTCCCAATGCCAAAATTCCTCCAGTGCTTGTTCCAGCAATCCAATCAAATCAATTATCAATTCTCCTAGCCCTACCTTCTCTAGCTCCAGCAACATTTGTATTAAAACTAAACCTCTTATCCCCTTTCCTCCATTTCTGGCGGTTGTTTTTATGAGAATTTATATCCATGCCGTATTTAATTGTATGTATATGTGTAAGTGGGTGACCTCTATCCCACCCTACATTTTTTTTTTAATTATTAACGAAAATTATCATGGAAATAAATTTTGTGAAATAAAATTCAAATGAAGGATTTTTTTTTTTTGTACTGCCCTCTATTGTAAACTTATTGTTTTACTTGTTATTGAATTTTATATTCATTTGTAGTAATTGGAAGGTGGATAAGTGGCCACCCACCCACCTTACATATATTAATTTACATTCATCCAAACTAAGTCTTATTTGTTTTTAAAATTAACTTAAAATTTTCTCTCTTGAATATTTTTGCAAACTAAAAACACGATTTGTAGATTAAATTTAAATGTATATGTAGGGTGGGTGGGTGGCCTCTATCCAACCATCCAATTAAATAAACCATTAACAAAAAGTTTTTTGAGCTAAAAAATAAAATGAAGACATTTGTTTTAAATATGCAGTGGACTATATTGTCAAATTGTTGTTTTCATTGATTAATGGTTGAGGCGTTAACTTCGTGATATATTTTGGAAAATTAAACAAAAACGTTTACTTTGTTAAAAGTGTGATATTAACAAAGTAAACGTTTTTGTTTAATTTGTTGTTTTCAATTCATAAATTGAAGGGTAAATAGTGGCCACCCACCCACCCTACATATATATAAATTTACTTTCATTCAAATCCAGTTTTATTTATTTTTAAAATTAACTAAAATTTGCTTTCTTTATTTTTGTTGCAAACTAAAAACACGATTTACAGATTAAATTTAATTGTATATGTACGGTGGGTGGGTGTCCTCTATCCCACCCTCTATTTTTTTAAACCATTAACAAAAATTTTCATTGAAATAAATTTTGTGCAAATAAAATCTAATGAAAAAATTTGTTCTAAATATGCTGTAACTTATATTGAAACATTGTTGTTTCCAATTGAATAAGCGAAGGGTAAAATAGTGACCACCCGCCCACCCTACATATATAAATGTGCTTTCATTCAAATCCAGTTTCATTTGTTTTTAAAATTAATCAAAATTTCCTTTCTTGAATATTTTTGCAAACTAAAAGCACGATTTGCGGCTGAAGTTTAATTGTATAGGTAGGGTGGGTGGGTGGCCTCTATCCCACCCTTCAATTATTGAAACCATCAACCAAATGTTCATTGTTCTTATGCACAAAAAAAATGAAGATATTGGTTTTAAATATGCAGTGACTTATATTATAAAATTGTTGTTTCCAATGTAATAATTGACGGGTAAAATAGTAGCCACCCACCCACCCTAAATATATATATATACAGGGTGACTGACGAAAAACCTTTGGTGCTGTATCTCGCTTATTTTTTATCCGATTTTAATAAATAAAACATCAAATTAAACCATTTTTAAAAGACTTTAATAGGAATTGAAATGTTATTTTTTCTCGCACCCAGTTTTTGACAAAATACGATCAACATTTTTTTTTAATTGCACTGTATATATATTTTTATTGATTCGCAAGGAGATTTTTTTTCTGAATATAAAATTGTAGACAAATTTATCCATACATCAAACTTAAGTCGAGAAATTGAGGATTAAAAAAATAAATAAAAAGTCAAGTATCCATTGTAAACAATATACAGACGCTAATTTAAATGTCAAAAGTGACAGTGACAGCCATTGATACAATACTGCAACGATTTTTAATTATTTCATAATTAAAATGTTGCAATATTTCAAACACTGTATCATTGCAGTATTGTACCAATGACTGACACTGTCACTTTTGACATTTGGAATAGGCTCTGTATATTGTTTACTATGGGTATTTGATTTTTTTTTTTTAATCCTCAATTTCTCGACTTTGGTTTGATGAAGGGATAAAATCGTTTACAAATTTAGATTCAGAAAAAAATCTCCTTGCGGATCAGTACAAAATATATATACAGTGCAATTTGAAAAAAAAAAGTTGATCGTCTTTTGTCAAAAACTGGATGCAAGAAAAAATATCAGTACAGTTCATATTAAAGTCTTTTAAAAATCATTTAATTTGATGTTTTATTTATTAAAATCGGATCAAAAATAAGCGAGATACAGCACCAAAGGTTTTTCGTCAGTCACCCTGTATATATATAGTTTCATTCAAATCCAGTTTTATTTGTTTTTAAAATTCACTAAAAATTTGCTCTCCTAAATATTTTTGCAAACTAAAAACACGATTTGTAGATTAAGTTTAAATGTATATGTTGGGCGGATGGGTGGCCTCTATCCCACCCTCCAATTATTTAAACCATTAAAATTTTCATCAAAATAAATTGTGTGGAAAGAAAAATAAAAGACTTCTTGTTTAAATATGCACTAACTTATGTTGTAAAATTTTTGTTTCGACTATAATAATTGAAGGGTGAAATAGAGACCACCCACCCACCCAGCATATATAGATTTAATTCCATCACAATTCTGTTTTATATGTTTCTAAATTTGACAGAAATTTTGCCTTGTTCTTTTGTACATTTTTGTAAACTTTAAACACGACTTATAACTTAAATTAAAATGTATATGCAGGGTGGGCGGATCTCCTCTATCCCAACCTGTAATTATTTAACTTTAAACCAAAATCTTCATTCAAAATTTCGTACAGAATAACAAAATCAAATAAAGGAGTTTTCTGATATGAATCAACAATGTTTATAATGTAGTGATTAGAAGATAGGATAGTTGCCACCCACCCACCTTACATATATAATTTATTTTCACTCAAACCCAATTTTATTTGTTTTTAAAATTAACTAAAAATTCGCTCTCTTAAATATTTTTGCAAACTAAAAACACGATTTGTAGATAAATTTTAAACATATATATATATATATAGGGTGGGTGGCTGGCCTCTATCCCACTCTTCAATTATTTAAAGCATTAACAAAAATTTTCATTAAAATAATGTTTGTGCAAAAAAATTCAAATGAAGAAATTTATTTTAAATATGCAGTGGCTTATATTCTAAAATTGTTGTTTCCAATTGAATAATTTAAAGGTGAAATAGTGGCCACCCACCCACCCTACATATATAAATGTTCTTTCAGCAAAACTTTGTTTCATTTGTTTTTAAAATTATCTTAAAATTTTTTCTCTTGAATATTTGTTCAAACTAAAAACACGATGTGTAGATTAGGTTTAATTGTATATGTAGGGTGGGTGGGTGGCCTCTATCCCACCCTCCAATTTTATAAACCATTAACCAAAATTTTCATTGAAATAATTTTTGTGCAAAAAAATTCAAATGAAGAAATTTGTTGTAAATATGCAGTGACCTATATTGTAAAATTGTTAATTACAATTGAATAATTCAAGGGTGAAATAGTGGTCACCCACCCACCCTACATATATAAACCATCTTTCATCGAAAACCTGTTTTATTTGTTTATAAAAATTAACTCAAAATTTGCTCGCTTGAATATTTGCGCAAACTAAAACCACGATTTGTAGCTTCAGTTTAAACGTATATATAGGGTGGGTGGGTGGCCTCTATTCCACCCTCAATTTATTTAAACTATTAACCAACATTTTCATTGAAGTAAATTTTGTATAAAAAAAATCAAATAAATAAATTGTAAATTTATTGTTTGCAATATGATTGGAGAGTAAAATAGTAGCCACCCATCCACCCTACATATATAAATTTACTTTCACTCAAATCCATTTTTATCCCACTCTATCCCACCCTTCAATTTTTTTAAACCATTAACAAAAAATTTCATTGAAATAATTTTTGTGCAAAAAAATTCAAATGAAGAAATTTAATTTAAATATGCAGTGGCTTATATTCTAAAATTGTTGTTTCCAATTGAATAATTTAAGGGTTGGATAGTGGCCACCCACCCACCCTACATATATAAATGTTCTTTCATCAAAAACTTGTTATATTTATTTTTTTAAATTATCTTAAATTTTTTTCTTTTGAATATTTTTGCAAACTAAAAACACGATTTGTAGATGAAGTTTAATTGTATATGTAGAGTGGGTGGGTGGCCTCTATCCCACCCTCATTTTTTAAACTATTAACAAAAATTTTCATTGAAATAATTATTGTGCAAAAAAAATTCAAACGAAGAAATTTGTGAAATGATCTATATTATAAAATTGTTGTTTCCAATTGAATAAATGAAGAGTGAAATAGTGGACACCCACCCACCCTACATATATAATTTTAGTCTCATTCAAATCCAGTTTAATTTGTTTTTAAAATTAACACAAAATTTGCTTTCTTGAATAGTTTTG
The DNA here is from genome assembly GCA_963969525.1 of Ontholestes murinus. Lineage (NCBI taxonomy): Eukaryota > Metazoa > Arthropoda > Insecta > Coleoptera > Staphylinidae > Ontholestes > Ontholestes murinus. The sequence goes on from OZ018393.1 coordinate 1,512,244, forward strand.
CAAACTAAGAAAAAACAATCTGTAGATTAAGTTTAATTGTGTATGTAGTAGGGTGGGTGGATGGCCTCTATCCCACCCTCCATTTTAAAAATAAATTTTGTGAAAAAAAATCAAATGAAGAAATTTGTTTTAAATATGCAGTGGACTATATTTTAAAATTGATATTTCCAATTGAATAATTGAAGGGTAAAATAGTGGCTCCCACCTACCCTACATATATAAATTTTCCTTCACCAAAAACTTGTTTCATTTGTTTTTTTAAATATTAATCCAAAATTTGCTCTCTTTCAATATTTTTGCAAACTAAAAACACGATTTGTAGATTAAGTTCAAATGTATATGTAGGGTGGGTGGGTGGCCTCTATCCCACCCTCATTTTTTAAACTATTAACCAAAATTTTCATTGAAATAAATTTTGTGCAAAAAAAAATCAAATGTAGAACCTTTTTAATATGAGCTAGCCTAAATTGTAAACTTATTGTTTTAATTTCATTTGTTTAACTGTGTTATTTTTATTTTCTGTAAATTGGATTTTCCGTCAATAAATATTATTATTATTATTATTAAAATAATATTATTATTATTATTAATATAATGGTTGGAGGGTGGGATAGTGGCCACCCACCCACCCTACATATAAAGATTGAGTTCCATCACAACCCTGTTTTACTTGTTTTTAAAATCTATATCAATTTATAGTGATTGGAAAGTAAGATAATGGCCACCCACCCACCTTACATATATTAATTTACTTTCATCCAAACTCAGTTTTATTGGATTTAAAAATTATCTTCAAATTTGTTCAGTTGAATATTGTCACAAACCAAAAACACGATTTATAGCTTAAGTTTAATTGTATATGTAGGGTGGGTGGGTGGCCACTATCCTACCCTTTAATTATTTAAACCATTAGCAAAAATTTAAAATGAAAAAATTTGTTTTAATGCTTATATTGTAAAATTGTTGCTTCGAATGTAATAATTTAAGGGTGAAATAGTGGCCACCCACCCACCCTACATATATAAATTTACTTTCATGCAAACCCTGTTTTATTTGTTCTTAAAACTAATTCAAAAATTGCTCTTTTGAATAATTTTAAACCCAAAATACGATCTGTAGATTAAGTTTAAATATATAACGGGTGTCCAACAATTATTGCAGTCCCGGGTGGCGTTGGAATAAAAAACGTAGGTCGATTCTTACATGTTGCAAATAAATGAACTGACATTTTTAATGCACATTTAAGTTATGTTTGACAATTAAAATGTCAGTTCATTTATTTGCAACATGTGAGAATCGACCTACGTTTTTGATTCCGACGCCACCCGGGACTGCAATAATTGTTGGACACCCGTTATGTAGGGTGGGTGGGTGACCTCTATCCCACCCTACAATTATTTAAATCATTAACAAAAAATTTTCATTAAAATAAATTTTGTGTATAAAAAAATCAAATGAAGGATTTTTTAATATTTACTGGAATATATTGTAAACTTATTGTTTGCAATATAATTATTGGAGGGTGGGATAGAGGCCACCTACCCACCCTACATACGTAAATTTACTATCATCAATACCCTAATTTATTTGTTTTTAAAACACAAACAAAATTTGTTTTCTATTTTTTTTTTTTGGAAATTAAAAACACGATCTGTAAATTAGGTTTAAATGTATTTGTAGGGTGGGTGGGTGTCCTCTATCCCACCCAGTATTAATTTTACTATCAAATCAAACTATTTAATAATTTTTAGCCGTTCAGATGTTTAAAATACGTTAAAAAACAATTGAAAATCAATAATGTGTCTTTTTCTATAATTTGAAAGAAATGACAAACATTTAATAAAAGTTACAGCTTAATGTATGAAAACAATTGAAAATCGAAAATGTATTTTTATTTGTATATGTATTTTTATTTCTGCTATAATTGAAATAATTTTGTATTCCTTATGAAACTGCTGTTGATTTTTTTTGAAAACGTCGATCCATGCAAAAGTTAAGTGCATAAAAAAATCAATTGAAAGTCAAAAACAAAAACGGGATCTTACTTTAAAACTCGTTTTCGATTTACAATTGTTTTTTTATTATGCAATTGACTATAACTTCTAAACGAATTATCCGATTGATAAAATTTCTTCAGTAGTTTCATCAAGACTACAAAATCGTAACAAAAACCCATTTTTGATTTTCAATTGTTTAAATTATTTAAGAAAGAAAACCAAAGATAAATAAGGTCTTCTTTCTTAAATAATTCTGCGGATTTTAAACATTGATTCGCTAAATTGATCAGAATTAAAGTGAAAACCCGTTTTTAATGTTCAATTGTTTTTTTAACTTTTAAAACTAACCTTTTAATCGAGCCGTTGGATTGAAGAAATTTCTTCGCCAGTTTAAATACCTTTTTTTCTTCGTCAGTTTTATCAGGATTATAACCTCTTATAAATTATAGCAAAAACACAATTTCGATTTTCAATTGTTTTTCATATAAAGGCTAAAAGAGTGTTTTGATTGAAAAAAAATCTTCTGTAGTTCTATTAGGATTATAAAATCTTTCAAATTGTAATACCCATTTTTGATTTTCAATTGTTTTTTTATAATTTTGGCTATAAATTTTGAAATGCTAAACGGATTTTAAAAATTTATTCACCAAATTGATCAGAATTAAAATATCCATTGAATGAAAGTGAAATCCAGTTTTGATCTTCAATTGTTATTTATCTTTTTGGAAATAACTTTTAAACGAGCCGTCGGATTGAAGAAATTTCTTAGGCAGATTATTCAGAAATTAAATGCTTTTCAAATTATAGCAAAAATGCGTTTATGATTTTCAATTGTTTTTCATGTATAAGGCTATAACTTCTGAAAGACTAATTTGATTGAAAAAAGCACCTATTGAAGGAAAGTGAAATTCCGTTTTTGACTTTCAATTGTTTTTTACCTTTTAGGACATAAATTTTAAACAAGTCGACGGTTCGAAGAAATTTCTTCGGCAAATTATTCAGAAATTAAATGGTTTTAAAATTATATCAAAAATTCAATTGTTTTTCATGTATAAGGCTATAACTTCTGAAAGAGTAATCATAATCAAAAACTCTCTTCATCAGTTTTATTAAGATTATATCCTCTTTTAAATTATAGCAAAAACGTATTTTCGACTTTCAATTGTTTTTCATGTATAAGGCCATAACTTCTGATAGAGTGATTTGATTCAAAAATAATCTTCTGTAGATCCATCAGGATTATAAAATCTTTGAAATTGTAGCAAAAACTGGATTTTGATTTTCAATTGTTTTTAAAATTTTGCCCATAACTTTCGTAATGATGAACGGATTTTAAAAATTTATTCGCCAAATTGATCAGAAATAAAATACTTATTGAATGAAAGTGAAATCCCGTTTTTGATCTTCAATTGTTTTTTACTTTTTAGGGCATAACTTTTAAACGAGCCGTCGGTATGAAGAAATTTCTTCGGCAGATTATTCAGAAATTAAATGCTTTTCAAATTATAGCAAAAATGCGTTTACGATTTTCAATTGTTTTTCATGTTTAAGGCTATAATTTCTGATAGAGTGATTTGATTGAAAAAAATCTTCTGTAGACGCATCAGGGTAATAAAATTTTTCAAATTATAGCAAAAACGAGTTTTTGATTTTCAGTTGTTTTTAATATTTTACTCATAACTTTCGTAATGATGAAAGAATTTCAAAAATTTATTCACCAAATTGCTTAAAATTAAAGAACCTATTGAACGTAAGTGAAATCCTGTTTTCGATCTTCAATTGTTTTTTACTTTTTAGGGCATAACTTTTAAACGAGACGTCGGTTTGAAGAAATTTCTTTGGTGATTTATTCAGAAATTAAATGCCTTTTAATTTATACGCAAAACGCATTTTCCATTTTCAATGTTTTTTCATGTTTAAGACTATAACTTTTGAAAGAGTGATTTGATTGAAAAAAATCTTCTGTAGATCCATTAGGATTATAAAATATTTGAAATTGTAGCAGAAACGGGTTTTTGATTTTCAATTGTTTTTAAAATTTTGGTCATAACTTTCGAAATGATGAACTGATTAAAAAAATTTATTCGCTAAATTGATCAGAATTACAGTACCTATTGAACGTAAGTGAAATCCTGTTTTTGATCTTCAATTGTTTTTTATCTTTTAGGGCATAACTTTTAATCGAGCCGTCGGATTGAAGAAATTTCTTCGTCAAATTATACAGAAATTAAATGCCTTTCAAATATATATAGCAAAAACGCATTATCGATTTTCAACTGTTTTTCATGTATGAAACAAAAATTCTGTAGATCTATTAGGATTATAATATACTACTAAAATCATTCAGAATGTAGCAAAAATTCGGTTTTGATTTTCAATTGTTGTCCGTGTATATTAATATTATTATTTTTAATGTGCATCGAATTGATAAGCCGATTATCGAGGGCAATAAAAACGATCTGAGTCATCGCCTGCGCGATACAACTTATCAGCTCGGTGCGCATTTTAATCGCAACACCTTTAATAATATTCATTTATTCACCTACCTGCAAGAGGAAGAGAGATCGAATAATTTAAAGAGAAATCAGATAAGCATCTTACTAAAATAAATCCACAGGATTTTAAGCGCGAAATCAGATGTTATATAAATTTTTGCATACGAATTAAAATTAAACATGCTGTTGTGTTGTGTTTGTCATTAAACAGCATTAATGCATCATCATCATCTGTGTCCGTGTGATGTAAGGCAAGAAATAAACATCGAGTGCGTGTATATATGTGATGTATTCCCAGCACAATTTTCCTCGTCCGTTTCCGTCCGACACTCGCATTTTCCATGGTGCGGAGAGTAGAGAGGAGGAGAGTTCGTGTGAAAATTTTACAAAGAGACATGAAAATTGTCCACGACGAAGGACGTTAAAAAACAATTAAACAATTCTCCAATCGATCTACTCACCTAATTACACAAACTGGCAGGTGTGTGTGAGAAAACAAAGGGAACTCACCTGAAACAAAGAGAAAATAATGTTTAGAATTAAATACATATTTAATTTATTACTTTACAGTTAAGTAAATATTGTCATCATAATTAAAAGTTAAGATTACTTTCAGTATCTAAATTCCCAAGAGTCAATTCGATGAGGTGAAACACTTGTTAAGTTCCATAATATTTCTAACGGGTGTCCAACAATTATTGCAGTTGGAATCAAAAACGTAGGTCAATTCTTTCATGTTAATTGTCAAACATAACCTAAATGTGCATTAAAAATGTCAGTATATTTATTTGCAACATGTAAGAATCGACCTACGTTTTTTTTTTCCAACGCCACCCGGGACTGCAATAATTGTTGGACACCCGTTATTTTCAGTCGCCTGACACGTGTTTTGATCATTCCTGATAATTTTCAAAGTACAAAACTAATTGAAAATGATCAGGAATGATCCGAACACGTGTATTATGTAACTTAACAAGTGTTTTACCTCATCGAATTTACAAATCTCCTTCCATCAAGAATGTAGCACAACTAGTATCAATTATTTCAAGAGTCAGACTACCCATTGACATATCCCCACAACCATGGGGATTTGCGTTCATGGAGAAAGGTAAAGATATACATACAAATGGAAAACAAACACTAACACTTTCTTCACAATTTAATTTTATTTTGCTAGATGTACATTTCGAGTACTATGTACTCATTATCGCTAGCTTATTTTCTAAGTGTAAAAATAAATCTTAACGTAACTCAAGAACAAATTTCTGTATATACATACAATCTTTCTTTTGGGATTTCAAAGCTTAGCATTTTCTGCACTATCGTCATCTGGTGACCCAATCATCGAAACAACGCGATCGCAATTAGTGGAGCCATTGTCCCCGGGGGCGCTGCGGTCCATTAACCGAACGTCTGTGACAATAGGGGCGCCAAAAAGGGGCGAGGTTTTAATTGAGCCGTCGCTGCGAATTCGCACCCTTTCGACGAGAGCCGGGGGTTCCCCCGAGGGGCACCCACCTTCGGGCAGATAACGCACCGTGTTCCTGCTGTTGGTGTGCGTGATGTCTCCACGATTGGGGACGTGAACAAATTGAATCGAGAGGGTGATGGGATTATTTTTCCCTGCCTCCGGAGGAAAGGATCAATTCGTAATCCCCCGGATTTAAATGTATTTTCCACCGGGAAATGCACCATTATATTCACTGAGAGGATTATCCTTCAGGTTCACAGGCGTGATAACATTGAATAATTATTAGACAGAATGAAGATAAGGAAAGTATTTGAAAGGGTTTATTTTGTACTCAATTACAAAAAATAGAGAAGATTTTTCTACTTGATTAATAGAATAAGTTTTAGTGCATCACGTCATCTTTTCATTTCCAGACATGCACCGTAATCGATTCGAACTAGTGCTTAGTAGTTGTAGTTAGTTGATGCCTTGTTCCCACGACACTTTTTCAAAGTTCCTGATGGATCGTTTCCTCGGCAAGAAAACGATCCATTGTTGGGCGAACTGAACTTTCACTCCCGCGCCCGATTGCCTTCTCCTCTTCCTCCTCCTCCGACTCATCGTATTCTTTTTTCCTCTTTCATCGCCTCGAATTTCTTTTCGCCCGGCTCGATTCTATTGTCGGAGAGACGATGCACTTCAGCGTTCCATCGTGCAATTCGTGAAGTGCAATTTATTGCACAACATCTCCCCAACATAGATGAATGCCGGGAGTAGGGGGAACTAGCCGATTCTAGAACCTCCTCTGACCTTGAGGGTCAGAGGAGGTTCTAGAATCGGCTAGTTCAAGGTCAGAGGATGCGCCTGACCTTGAACTTGATTGACCTTCACGTGACCTTGACTTTTAAACCTTGACATTGAAATGACCTTGACATTCAAATGACCTTGACATTCAAATGACCTTGACATTCAAATGACCTTGACCTTCAAATGACCTTGACATTCAAATGACCTTGACATTCAAATGACCTTGACCTTCAAACGACCTTGACCTTCAAATGACCTTGACCTTCAAACGACCTTGACATTCAAATGACCTTGACATTTATATGACCTTCAAGCGACCTTGACCTTTAAGTAACCTCGACCTTCAAAATACGTGTTATCCTTTTAAATTAGGAGAGAGGGGACGCTGGAATTAAATAAATTGAATTGTAATAGATATTCGAAATTAGTTTTGTAAAGTGTGTTATCCTTGTGTTATTTACAATTTGCAAAAAAAATGAATCCAGTGATGGTGCGAAGAGTAGGTAGAAGAGAACCTCTCAGCCTGCTGTATATAACTTTAAAAGTTATATGTCTCCAAATCTTGAAAAATAGATTCCAAATTCAGGAATTAGTAGTGAAGGGTCAGATCCCTAAGTCATTGGGATGCATTATGGAATATTGGTGGAAACACGTGAACTGGGTGTATTGTGACGAGAGACCTCAAAAGTTTTATGGAGAAAACCATCATCGGCTACCATTTAGATGTGGTGTTAGATTGAGTCGGTGTGTAGCAGTCGCCCTATTTGCCGAGAGTTTTGCCGCAGTCATGAATATTTGTTGGACTCGGAGATATATTGTAGTGGTGAAGAAAAAATTCTGGGTGGATAAAAATGGGGAGAGGTATTGCGTGCATTGTAGGGGGCTCGGTTACCGTCAGCCAAAACGTATTAAGTTTTTTAGAACTAGGTATTCTAAAACTGTTCTAATGAGTGGTGCTGACGTAGTACAATTCATTAGGCAGGAAAAAAGATACTGTGATTTCTGTTTTGCCATGCCACTGTTTGAGCTTGACGGCCAAGATTTATTTCCGAATATGTCTGACTCGGATTTATCAGACATTGATGATGATTGGCCGGTTTACTATGAGTTGTCAAGCATTTCTGAGTCAGATACAGACATGGAGGATACTGACGAAGATTAAATTGGTTAACCTTGAGTGGAGTGATGTCACTCAAGGTTAACCAGTTAAAATCTGCTAATTTAAAGAGTGGACCCCTTTTCGTCTCTCAGTTCATTGTAAGCACTCAGTTCGACTTCATCGTTCTTCATCATATAGTGTTTAAGTAAAATTTGTTTATTTACTACCCAATAGCACCATGTTTCCCTGCCTAGATTGTGGTAAGACTTTTTCAAGGAAAGACAATGTAAGGCGTCACAAGATAAATTCTTGTGTAGGAAGTGCAAAAGTAGTTCAAGAAAATCCTAGTACCTCAAATGCTAAGAAGCGATCATTGTCCGACGTCGTAACATGTGAAATTTGCAACGTACCAGTAAAGAAGAAATGTATGTCTGGCCACCTAAAAAGTGCTGCTCATAAGAATAATGGATTTATAATAGTTGATGATGGTGTAGAAAAGTTGGCATCTGCATTTGGGCAGAAAAGCGAAACATTTAGAGTGTCTGAACGTGGACATCATGTTGATATGCTCGAGTTTGCACATTTAATAAGAGAAAAAGTTCTGACATTAATAGAAGCTAAACGCGAAATATTTGGTAGTGTTAAAGTAAATTTGGAATGTGGAGGATTGTACTTTTTATCCAATAAGGAAAATGTGGAGATGAAGACATTTAATACCAAAAATAAAGTGTTAACAGTGGGCAGTGATGTTTACGGAAAATATTATGAGTTTATAGATGAAATATTAAATAAAATGTCCGAATTTCAAGAACGTGATTCAGGTATGTATATATAATTTGAATTAATTTTATTTATTTCCTACAAATACGTGTTGAATATAATATGTAAAGATTTTTTATGATTTGATTTAATTTAGAAAGTAATGATGAATTGTTTCTATAGGGTGGACATTATTTGAAATTTTGTATATGGAGGTGACCATAAATAAGTACAATCCATTGAGGGCGTCTACATATATAAACCTTCCGACGTCCATACAATCGAAGAAGGCCGTAATAAATGTGCAAAACAACGATCAGGCATGTTTTGCTTGGGCAATAACTTCTGCTTTACGATCTCCGACTGGATTATCTAACCGGACATCATCATACCCCCACTACTCTACAGTGTGTGACTTTTCGGACTTGGAATTTCCTGTGAAAATAAGAGACATCAACAAGTTTGAAAATAAGAACAATATTTGCGTGAACGTGTACGGTCTCAATAAAGAGATTCGGGATAATAAGGTTAGTTACGAAGTAGTACCATTACAAATTTCAACGGGATTGTGGAACGTTACAGTAAACTTATTGTATATAACGAATGATGATGGTGGTAATAGTCACTACTGTTGGATTCGAAATTTGTCACGTTTAGTAGGAAATCAGTTATCGTTACATGGACACGAAAAATTTATTTGTGACGGATGTTTATTATACTTTAGTTCTATAGAAAAAGTTACTCGGCATAGGGAAGAAGATTGCGGTAAAGTAAAAGCTGTTTTACCTGACACAAATTATCGCATAAATAGTCTGGGTGAAGAAGTACTGTCTAATATTTTACAATTTGAACATTACGAAAGGCAGCTGAAAGTTCCGTTTGTTGTCTATGCTGATTTTGAAGCATTATTATGTCCAGTGGATCAAGTAAAAAATAATATAATGGATAATGAATCATACACTATGAAGTGCTTTCGGCACGAACCATATGCTTTCGCATATTATATAAAATGTAGTTACGATGATTCATTATCCATTTTTAAAAAATATATCGGGAAAGATGCTGCTATTGAGTTTGTAAAGCAATTAGAAGAGGATATAAAGTACATTTATAATAATCACTTAGGAGTAGTGATACAAATGCTTCCCTTGACAAGTGCTGATCAGATAGAGTTTGAAAAAAATATTTGTCATATTTGTAAGAAAATAATTAGTAATGTAAAAGATAAAGTTCATGATCATGACCATTTAACTGGCTTGTTTCGAGGTCCTGCTCACTCGGTATGTAATGTCAACTATAAAATTCCAAAATTTATTCCGGTGTTTTTTCACAATTTATCAAATTATGATTCTCATATGTTTATAAAGAACATTGCGATGAATGGTGAAGATGTTGACGTAATTGCACAAAATAAAGAAAAGTATATTTCCTTTAGTAAAAAAGTTCACGTCGCAGATTCACAAGATACAAAAGGTAGAATGAGGCGAGTATTTATAAACTTAAGGTTTGTAGATTCTTTTCGATTTTTATCTTGCTCCCTTGCAAAACTTGGTAGTTATTTAGATGACAACCAATGTGAACAAGTACGAAAATATTTTCCTGACAACATTAAGTTCAATTTAGTAAGGCAAAAAGGAATATTTCCCTATGATTTTATGGATTCCTTTGATAAAATAAATTATTCGAAGTTACCAGAACGTGAAGCGTTTTATGATTCATTAACAGATTCTGATGTATCACATGATAATTATAACAGGGCACAGACTGTCTGGCAAGTGTTTAATTGTGAAACATTGGGAGATTATTCCTTACTTTATTTAACTTCAGACGTGTTACTTTTGGCCGACATATTTGAAAATTATCGCAGTGTTTCATTACAATATTATACATTAGATCCGGCACATTACTTTACCGCACCAGGGTTCGGGTGGGACGCTTTATTAAAAATGACTGGGGTTCAACTGGAACTCCTTACAGACGTCGATATGTTTTTCTTTTTTAAAAGGGGGATTCGCGGGGGGCTTAGTATGTGTTCTCATCGTAAATCCGAAGCAAATAATAAATTTTTAAGTGAGTTCAATGATACGCAACCAATATCTTATATTGCATATTTAGATGCTACCAACCTGTACGGTTTTGCAATGCAATCAAAACTGCCTACAGGTAAATTTCGCTGGTTGAATGCTCGGGAATTAGAAAATTTTGATGTTTTACAGATTGATAATAATTCTAGTACCGGTTACGTTTTGGAAGTTGACTTGGATTATCCTCAATGTTTACATGATACACATAACGATTTGCCATTTTGTCCTGAATTGCGTAACCCTGAAAATTCTAAACATAAGAAATTAGTACCAACATTGTACGATAAGGAGAAGTACATTATACACTACATGAATTTAAAACAATGTTTAAATCATGGATTAATATTGAAACGCACCCATAGAATTCTCGAATTTGAACAGAGCAATTGGATGCAGTCATATATTGATTTTAATACGGAAAAGCGAAGACAGTCAAGTAACGCGTTTGAAAGGAATCATTACAAAGCCATGAATAACATTGTATTTGGAAAAACCATGGAAAATGTAGAAAATAGAGTTGACATTCGTTTATTGAGTCATTGGGAGACGCGTTATAGAAAACCAGGGGCGGAAGTATTTATCGCGAAACCAAATTTTAAATCTACCAAAATATTTTGTGAAAATTTAATAGCTGTGGAAATGTCTATTGTAAAAATACATTACAATAAACCATTGTACGTAGGTTTTAGTATATTAGAGTTAGCTAAAACTGTAGTTTATAAATTCTATTATGATTTTTTAAAACGTGAGTATGGCGATAATGTTCGTTTGCTGTACACAGACACGGATTCATTAATAATTGAAGTATTTACTGAAAATATTTACGATGATATCAAAAATAATATTGAGCACTTTGATACTTCCAATTATCCTGAAAATAATGTTCATAACATACCTCGAAACAAGTCAGTTATAGGTAAAATGAAGGATGAATTTGCCGGTAATATTATTACATCGTTTTTTGGTACAGGAGCTAAAGCATACTGCATCAATACACTTTCAGATTGCGTTAAGAAAGCAAAAGGTGTAAAAAAATATGTTATTAAAAAAGAATTGACTCTGTGTGATTATAAACGTATAGTGGAAGAGGGGGGAGAAATTTTCAAGAAAATGTATACATTCCGTTCTGATTACCATGTAGTTTTTACAGAACTAAAAAATAAAATTGCTTTGTCTGCTACTGACGATAAACGTTACATTTTACCAGATAAAATTGGCACATTGGCTTGGGGTCATAAACAAATTAAACAAATTCAAGAAGATGAATGTATAAATCAAATATTAAATGAAGAATACGATAGGTTATATAATTAATTTTATGTTTTTAAGTTTTGTATAAATTGTTACCTTATACTTGTTTTCTATGTATTACGTTTGATTTATGTATTGTATATGTAGTAAATAAGATTGTATAAATTGTTCATTACGTATTTATATTAAAGTACATATTTTTGTATATATAATTTGTTAATGTATTGTATAGGTTGTAAATAAATTGTATATATTTTAAAAAAAGTTGTTTTATTTGCTTAAAACGAATACACAGGCAATAAAGTTATATAACATAATTACAACACATTTTTCTTCGATATCCAGGAATTGTGTGAGCTATCCAATCCTAACCACTTGACGAGAACTTTATTTCCCTTACGTCTTATTACTTTCTCTACCAAATAAACATCAGGGTGTGCGACTTTCTTCAGTTCCACTTCATAGAATCCTCCAATAATATTTTCACCTTGTGCATCCTGCAGTAGATAGGTTCGCGGCATTGTATTTTGCACTTTAGAGATTTTAAATATTTCGTTTGACCAATTAGGTGTATAGTTTTTGGAGAAAGCTTGGCGGTGTTTACTTATTCTTACATGATCACCTACATTGAATTTCCGAGGTAGTGTATCAATCATTTTTAATGAACTATACACTGTATTCAAAAGATGCTTTGCATTGCGATTATTAACATCTTTCGGCTTCATTCCAATTGTTCTATGTACGCTATTATTGTAGTTGTTTATAATAATTGGTAGTAAGTCCAACCATTTATATGTACCTTGCAATGAAAACGCTTTCCACATCCTTTCCTTGATGGTTCTATTAAATCTTTCCACAATGGAACTCTTTAATGTTGAATAAGTACTGTAATGATTGATATTGTACTGTTTAAGAAATGTTTTGAAGTCTGCGTTGTAAAATTCTTTGCCATGATCTGTTTGAATGTTTTTCGGTATGAGTTTCTTTTTGTCCAGTATTGTTTGCATTGCTCGCGTCACTTCCTTCCCAGTCTTAGTCTTTAAAGGTACTGCCCATCCAAATTTAGAGAAAGCATTTATAACCATTAATATATACTTAAATCCCTTGTTCTCCTTTGAATACGGAATCATTTCAACTAAATCTGCTTGATATAAATCTTTTAGTCCCTTCAGAATAACACGACGCCTTTTAAAGTTTCTTCTAGCCGGTGCATGCAGTTCCTTCACTACGTCTTGCTTAATTTTAGACATTATCAGATTCAATTACTATATCAACGGCCGATGCTGATGCTGGTCTGTCTACAAATCGTCTAGTTATTTGAATTTTATCATTGAGTTTCAATGTTACAAGATTTTTTTTTAGTTCGGTCCTGTAGGGTTGACCATTAATTCTGACCCAAACGTTGTCTCCATACATAACTACCTTCACTACTTTACCACTGTACACCTCATTAACAAACGTTGAGGTTGCTGCTTTATTTGTAATTTGATAAATCCCAGGTTCTGCTTCGTGGCCAGTAGTCCACAATCCGATGACTTGTATTGATTTTCGCGTTGACTGCTGCTTTACATCATCTTTCAACTTTTGAAAATGTCTATGTTTTGAAATGCTGTGTCCGTAAAGATGTTTACCAAATTTGTCTACAGACATGGTAGCACCGGTAAGATGTTCACCAAACTTATTAAGAGTCATATAAGTAAACTAACTGTATCCTGGCTGCACACTGAATGACGAGTATATTCAAAGAATATGTTTTTATACAATAATTTTTGCCTCTTTTAATTCTTCGATTATTGAAACAATTTCATTATTGTGTGATGAATTTCCTGCATGCTGTGAAGCTATTAATAAACGTAACCTATCTACAAGTTCATTGGGGTCATCCCAATGTTTGTACTCGATAGTGGATCCTGGAATTAATTGCCTTTTCATTGTGTTTTTCTCGAGAGATCCTCCACTCTTCCATAATTTTGCCCACCAAACCTGGGGTCTGTCACCCATTAAAATTGGTTTTACTATTGACACATACTTGTACCCTCTGTTGGCTGCAATCGCTTTATTTGGATTATATTGTACACGCGCGGCATTAGTTCGTTGCAATATATCTCTGTAGTTTCGGCTATCCATTAAAGTAAATTTTGAAGGTTTTTTCTTAAATAAGAGTTCATACAGTCCTTTTGTTCCCGTATATATCTGATTATTTATCTTTATGTCTCGTCCTTCGAATTGTATTTCAGAATTTCCAACATATAAATTTCCGTCAACTTCATGTACGCCATATTTTTCGTCGCGGTCAGCTTTTGTATGTGTTTTGAAATATATGAGAAATTGTCTGGGTAATTCATCAAATTGTTGTAATATATTTTGCACTTCTGGGCTATTCAATTGTTCTCTAAAACTTTGCTGGGCATGATACATAGGAAGTGTTACTTCTCCTTCATCATCGTCATCACTATACGCATGTTCTTCTTCTTGTTGTTCAAAATCCGTCTTTGAATCATCATGCTTTTCTACAATTTGAGTTGAATTAAATGGGGCACTTTGTATCACTTCCTCATCATCTAAAAAACTAACATCTCCTTTCCGTTGAAGGTTTTCTGCAGTAGGTGTCATTAAGGTATCGTCGAGTAATTCTTTTTTCGGTTCGTGGTATATTTTCGAAAGTTTTCTTCTCCTTTTAATGTTAAAAGACTGTTTTGGAGATGGTGCGTAGGCTGGTTTAATTTGTGATACATCGAAGTCATTATCATCATCTTCTAGAAATTCACTGGGTTCTAGTCGATTAGCCTCAAGTTTACTTGCTATTTCTTTGAGTGGCTCACTGAGGGGTGAGAACGTAGCTTCAAGATGTTGTTTAGACTCAGCTATGTTTGATTTCAAGGTTCTAATTTTATCACGTAGAGAAGTGCGAGCTTCTGCAAGTTGTCTAGCGACATTTTTGTCCATTGTGTTATCGAAGTACACACTTATACTGAAAGGGTAAAGGAAGTTGTACCCAAATTTATACAATTATAAATTTGTCAAAACCCTTGCGGTATCTCCCTTCCTCTTTACCACAGTCTAAATCAATTACCAATACATCATGAGGATTGACCCAACACGTTTGACAAATGTCCTTAAATTCTTCAAAAGTCATGTCCCCCGTAAGGTGATCATCATATATATGTTTCAAATGCATTGCATCTTGTCGAAAAAGTATTAACAAATTGCTATTATCTCTAATCAGCTGCTTTGGAATTGCACTGTAACTCTGGCATAAGTAAAAACAGTCAATATTTTTATGTCGACCGTATGAAAAATAGTCTTTTATTGTATTGTGACCTGTGGGTGGCACATCATCAAATATTACAATGGAATATTCATTTATGCATGTCGGAACTTCTAGGCTTGCGATATCCGAATATTCATAATAACCACATTCTGGAATCGTTTTCATTAATTCACGTAGAAATGTATATTTCTCTTGGTACAATGAATTTGAACATAAATAAATATTTAAATATCTTAACCCATGCCTTGCAATAAGTAGTGTAAGAAGTATGTTGGTTTTTCCGCATGCACTCGGTCCTATAATTAAGCCTCTCTTACATTCACCTCCGAAAAGGTCACTGTGTTTTTTAAATCTCGGATGTTGTAATAATGCATTATCAAAATTTTGTATCGGTAATGATAATTCATGTGAAGTTACACTTACGGGATGCATGTCATCTCACCAAGAAGGTTTTTACTGAACTAAATATGGAATACAATAAACTGGACAATTTATGACCTCACCTAGATATTTTGATTGTGGAATGTAGCTGCTCATTATTAAGAAAGAAAAAAAAACACTTTCAATTTCTTATTGTATATTTTAGCATACATATTAATGAACATGTTTGAATATATAAATACATTATTAAGTTGTTCGCCCGAAGTAGCGGTAAAAATTAATTCTGCGTTTTATAAATTATAGACTTCACCTACATATTATGATAATGAGGTTTTATTTTAGGATGAAGGAAAATATTCACACGTTTATTCTTAAACATTTATTTATTACTTGATGTACATATATTTGGTTATCCTAGCTGTTTTTTATAACTTTGGTTTTTTTCTAGGCGTATTATATTGTAAAAGCTTTGGTTTTTCTTTTTTCTAGCCGAGTGAAAATTATTTAACGTTCAAATCAGCAGCGAATGTCCGTGGTAACAGGGAACGAAACGTTGACAGAAGTCATCAATGATTATATTCCCTTACATAATATCTTATTGTTGCTATGATCCTTTGCACGGTTTCCTTTTCGCCTCTAATTTGTCTCAATTGCTCTTTTAGGTCGGGCAACAAACCAGGATTACAATTAGACATATTAGCGGCAACGAAATTTAACGATTCAATCATGTTATTTACACGTGTTTCGCTTTCACACAAAGTATCATACAACTTTTGATAAAATGTAAGAGAATTTCTTACTTGGCGACTCCTATTACCGACTTGTCGAGCAATCGATTGACTGTAAGAATTGATGACAGGAGACACGGGCCGGGACGAGGAATTGATGACAGGAGACACGGGCCGGGACGAGCTTGGAACAATTACATTTGAAGGGATTTCGTTGGAAGGGAGTGAGTTACAAGGGATTTCGTTAGTTACGTTAGTGGGTGGTTTAACTGTTATATTTTCCAGAACGGTAACTTTTTGCACATTCACAGAAGTTACCGATGTCTGGGAGAGGATTGTAATTATTTCGGGTTCGATTTCGGGTTCGATTTCAGGTTCGATTTCGGGTTCTGGAATGGATGATACATTCATTAATGATATTTTGGGATGGGAGCGAGTACTGGTTGACGGTGCAGTTTGTTGGGGGTGGGTAATCGATATACTCGACATCGATTCAGGAACCGCCAACAGTCTTCGAAGTACAGATCCTTGCTGTACGTCACTTCTGTCAACGTTTACTGTTCTCCTCCTGTTTCTCATCATGTCCCTCTCGGCACGACGTCGCTGCCTGTACTCTTGTTTTGGCAAGTAATTTCCATATCGCCATCTGTTGCGATTAGAATTAGACGACGACATGTAAAATTGCTGCCCGCTTGCCAAGGAACTTACATTTCCCCGGGGGAATTTTGTATCCCCACTCCTTTTTTCCCACTCCCATCCCCTCTGCATTGAAGGCGTGCTAAAAGGAGGAGACGTTGGTAAGGAGGAGTGGTCTGTAAAAAGAAATATTCTTCTCCTCTCCTTTTTTCCTCCTTTCTTTTTTCTTTCTTTTTTCCCTTCCTTTCCTTCCTTTCCTCCTTTTTCCTTTTTTCCTCCTTTTTTCCTTTTTTTCTTTTGCTCCAATTGGAAAAAAGACCTCATTGGTCATTCAATTAACTTAATTAATAAATAAATTGTTTGAAAGAAATTGTAACAATAAAAATTAACACTTTCTTAAAATTGGGTTACAGGAATACAAATAAAACATTATTAATATACTACAATATCTTTATTAAAAAACGTTAGTTAATTTACACTTTTTGATTAATTTCTAAATGTTTAAAAATACATCCATGACAATCTTTTCTTGAAGGGGCAGGGCCATCGATATGAGTGCGAATGTTGTCTTGGTTATAATGCTGCAAACAAGGGAGCTTCTCCCTTAAATCTTGATTTGTTCGATAATGTGATGGCAATTGATGCCACAACATGGCGACGTTTTGAGCGGTCATCCTTTTCAGTATGTAGTTCAGGGGCAGAAACTCAAGATCTTCATCAGTAAGACTTGCAGTACCGAAATCCTTTTCGTACTTTTCTATAACTTCCCAAACTTTGTTTATAATCCATTGTCCATATGTTGAACGAATTATCCAATAACCCAGACTTGTCATCATGAACAACACAAATGCACTAGCAAAATTGTACAAGTTCACGGTTTATATATCTACACCTTTACATGATGACTCCTCCTCCTCCATATCATTTGATTTCAATAATTACGTATAAATGGAGTTAATTTGTATACATTGGTAAGTGCACACACACAATCACTTGATGTATGAAATGTACAATACGGTAGAGTTTTTTGTATGTTTGATATGTTATCACTCACTTCAATTACTGGTTTATCAATTACTTTGCTGATATGCATTGCTTTTTCGTGACCCTTTACATATATAGTACCTATATTACGAGTCAAACTTTGCAAAATTTCTTCAAAATTTTCCAATGGTACAAATCCGTCACTCCATTTTAAACAGTGATGATTTCTTGTCAACCAATCGACAGTCCTTTTATCTCTTCTACTTAAAAACGTATATTCATAGGGAGGTTTGAATATGAAGTGGCTTATGCATCCTTTACTATCACAACTTGCTACTTCTTTAGGTATAAAATGATTTTTTCTTACTTGAAATCCTTGTATATCAATAATAATATATTTTTTTACTTCCATTGCAAGCCACTTGCACTTCACTTACTAGACACTCTGCCTTCGATGATGATCTGCACTAAACTGATTATTACGTAAATATAATTGCAGTAGTATTCTTACAATAACTCCTTAACAACTTTCGTAAGAGGAGTGTAGTAATACGCTTTATCGTGTAAAATTAGGCAATACGCTGATGTACCCGCTGGTACAGCCTCTTTCGTATTAAATTCCACTTTGATTTCTACGGCACTTTTATGAATAGTGTCCGCTTGATACATGCAGTCAATTCCTACTAGCGGTGCAACTGCTAAATATTCCTTAGGAGAAAACATTGGTTCACTTTCCTGTACATAGTAAGATTGTTGAAACCTTGCATACATGTCGTATAATATGGCATACTGATTTTTTGTATAATCAACATTAAGATTATCATAAGGGTAACGAATTCCGTTTAAGTATACATTCAAATTATTTAATTTTATATTATCAAACTTTGACATACTCTTTGATACGTTTCCCTTGCGCGCCTTTTGAAATCCAATTATTATAAATCTTGGTGTTTCCAGTTGTGATGAAGTTTTTACTGCCCAGGTGTGTTTCGTTGTTTCCGGTAGTGAAGGATACTCATGAATTTCCCAACTTCTGAATGGTATGTGGATGTCGACATTCTTCTCTGTTAGCTTTGTTAATGATAATTGCTCACGAAGGCCCACGGTAACATGAGGAACCCTCCATATCACTTTATCTATAATAAGTTTCACTTTCTCACCTTTAGATGCCTCAGGTTGAAGAATTACATCATTATCGTCGTTATTCCTTATTAATATTAGCTCTTGCCTCACATTCAAAACAACTTTTTTATAATCTTCTGCAAATCCTAATAGTGTTCGTAACGGTACACTAAGACTAAAGTGGCCGTTTTCATCTAATGCATCGCATGTCTCTGCATTTTCTGCCCAACCAGCATTTTCCAATTTTGTTATTTCATTTTTTGTAAACGAAAAGTATCCCTTCATAGTCGATGTGACGCCAAGATTCCTCACAGAGTCAATCTGAACTCCGTTCATTAAATATCGAATATCACTAAACATGAACGCTACTGGATTATTTACTAACTTTGCAGTCTTACTAGCTTCATTTTTATCCACTTTTCGAACACTCCCTTCTACATATAAATAGCTTTCACCAGGTATAGTATAATTGTCTATTTCCGGAACATTAATTCGTATTTCGTCATTATGATCAAAACTTGACGATCCAAAAGGTTGATGTGTATGATATTCGTAACTTACTATAGAGTTATTTGTTTTTATCTTCTCGGTCACATTTAATATATCCATTATATTTATTATTGCTTCAATAAAGTAAATCCCAAACTGCTAAGATATTTTCTATTTCGTTGTGTTAACGGTTTCACTTCTCTTCTTACACTGGAGGATACCTTACGACTGTCCTTCCATTTATACTTTCCTAATCTATCCATCGTTAATACAGAAGACTCTTTTTTTCTTTTCAATTTTCCGTATATTTTCATAGTGAAAAACGAATTCAACTATTCCACTCGCCTTAGATGTACGCTTACCGTTATTTCCTCACTTCTAAAATTTACTAAATTGTTCGACTGATCCAGTACTCGCACTTTCAATGAACTGATAATTTTTCCCGATACCGGTAAATATATACGTTCCTGTGGAGATTCAATTATTTTGAAGCCTGCCGGTACTTTTGGGAAAAAATGGTACAACACGTGAACAGGTTCTCCGTTATTATAAGATCCACTTACCACATTGCAATATATTTGAATTGCGTTTACTTTATTAATATCAACAATCTCATGAGATTCGCAATGTTCCAATGGCATAACAATATCTCTTTTAAATCCGAGTAAAGATCCAATAGTATTCTTTTTTGAGAAATCAATCAGCACCGAAGTCTTTATACTCACTTTTTGCGTATTACTATTTCCTCGAATACTTACGAGTGCATTATATTTTTTATACTTATCTAACAGTTCTTTCTCTATGTACTCATTAATGTCCTCTATATCGTAAATTCCCATAGGTAATGTAATTACGTGCGATTTATTATCAGTCGTCTTGAAATGAAATAAATTGTTTGTCTCGTCCACATTTGGTATTGAATTAAATGATTCAAAATTCATTAAAGCCATCTCATATTCTTCATCTTCATTTAAATATATTGCCGGATTGAAATCACAACTCAATTCCGAACTTTTACCACTTAACGTGAACGTATAAGCGTGCGATGTCTTCTCCATGGCTTTCGTTCTATAAGTAAATATAATAACTTGTTACACTTCCTTATTAATGGTTCAACAAGAATTTCAGACTAAGCTGTCCACAATTTGTGTCAGTATTTTTCTGATACTTTCTGTAATTGTAAGATATTTCATTGTTACCATTATTTGATAAGAAATATTTTTCTACCTCCTTAGGCGGTCGAAGATCTCCATAACTATCAAAATATTCGACAGATTTTCCACGTTTTTTATAAGCTACCCAATGAGTTCCTTGACCTTCCTCATTATCTAAATTGATGATGCCGCTTTCAAGCTTTCGAATTCTTTTCGGTAATGCATTCCTCATAAACACACCTCTGAAATAAGGTATGTGATGTTTCTTTGCATACTTAATAATATCAATATTAGTTAATGGTCTACGAAGGAACTCAGATCTTAGTTTTTTGAATTCAAACCCAAGTACAATCCACAACCCTTCTTATACGGTTTTATGTAAAATCCTGAACCAATTGCTTTAGCTTCCATTACCCTGTTATGTCTTGCCTCTTCCTTTTGTTGCTCATTAGCAGCCTTAGCATCATTTACTGCCTTCGCAATAGCTGCAGCACCGCCACCCAAGGATCCCAAAGCGCCCAATGCCGCAAATAATGGTATTAACGGTAGAAATCCTCCTTGTTTAGGAATAGGTATCACCCTACGTCTAGGTCTACCAATACCTCTTCTATTTCGTTTTAAAACATTATACGCAATTTTTACAGATCCCTGAAGACTTTTGTCGGGACTACGTTTAATCGCTCTCTTTGCAAGCTTCATTGCTTTGGCAAATGATAACGCACCACCTCTACTGATTCTTCTCCTTCTTTTTATCTTTTTAGTTTTTAGTTTTCTCCGTCCATGTCCCATACCCATAGCAGTTTTTGCCTTCATTACTCCAGCAACTGTTAGTGAAGCTGCTTTCTCACCTAAACTTGCACCACTACTTGTTATTCTACTCTTTGCAACTTTGTATAATTTTTTATCTGCCTCGTGTCGTTCTTTTAAGTTGTCAGATTTACTATAAGCAATATCGTGCACTTTACAGGCTTCGTCCAATACGTTTATACCACTGTCGCCCTTTGCCAACCTCTTTTGCAATTTAGTTCCCGGACCGCAAAAATTATATCCAGGTAAATGTACTTCGAAGGGAAGTTTATTTATTAATTTGTTTAACAAACCACTACCTTTCCGCTTTGGTTCACGATTGTAACTAACCACGTTTTGACCAAGCATCACTTTTTATACGGGTTCAAACACACAATAAACAAAACGCAATTAAAATTTGACACAGTTTATTTTCTTAATTAATGCAGTACAAACATGTCTACTTCATCGTAATCCTTTCTATACTAAATAAAATACAACTCGCATTATCCTAATATACCTACTAACTATTCATAAATCTATTACAATATATTTTATTTCTATGGTTTTCACTCAAAACATTTTTTGATTCAATTTCAAATCTTTTAATACGTCTATTAAATCTACATCTATCCAACGCACAATTTATCCAATCACTTTTCCTTGCCTCTCTATAAGCGTACAACCAGACATAAAGGGCGTGAGTTTTGTTCTTACTTTCACAAAATGTTACGGTTTTTGTTTTCTCCATTATACGATGCATTTATGGCTTGATGTAAATCTAAATCGTACATTATTTTATCAATTCCAGAAGTCATCATTTCCTTAAAAATCGCCACTTGCTCAGAACAGCTCCCATTAAATACAGTTTCTAAGCGTTTTCTCAAATCACCTTCAAAATTTGGTAATAAATCCAAGCAACGGTAATAAAAGTCACCGAAATCTAAATTTTTTAATAACTCCAATCGGAATGTTACAACATCACTTAATTTCCAAACTTCACGAAGACTTTCATACGATAAATACACAGAGTCAGTTCCAACTGTTGCTTTCAAGACTTTGCGATAATTATCAACATAAATAAAAGACACACTTAATTTGTTTATATTTATATAATTATCTAGATTTTTTGTATTAATTGTTCTGTTAAGACAATCTTTAGCTTTATTAAAATCACTCCATGTTTCTGAATCTAGTGTTATGCCTTGACCTCGATTTCCCATTAATCGGATAACAGGTTCAAAATTTAAATCACTGTCCAAACCAACACATATCCACTTTGTTTTACTTTTATTCAAAAAATATGTTACTGGAGCTAGGAGAGGTTTCAAAACATTTTCTTTTTTTCTTTCTGGTGTATTATTAGTACACTGATCTCCATTTGCACATTCTTGATTATTACTTGCAATTAGTGGTTCGCGTTCTTCTTCGCCAAAATCATGAAACGAACAGATATTCAAATTTGGTAACTCCAATTCTGGTTCTTGTAAAAATTGTTCAAAAAACCCTTCCTCTTCTCCACCTTCTAGTCCATGAAGACTGCCCAACGGTTGTTGACTCGGCAATTTATTTTCATTACTCCGATTACGATTTGCATCTTTATTAGTCCAAGTTCTCATCGAATACGGCTGGTAGCGTTGCACTAGATGTAAATTACATAATTATATATTAGTGCTATTTACTTTTTAATATTAAGTCATGTACTACTTACTTGCTTTTTTGATATTGACGATGGAAACTTAAATGATGCACTGCGAAATATTTTCAAAATATCCTTACTTTTATACCTAAAATCCGACTCGGAAAATAAAAAACAATAATACACCATGACCTTCACCGGCCGCGTGTTAATGTCAAGATACAAATAATCTAATACATATTCAAATCACTCCTCACCGGTCTTAAATATCACTCCGCACCGGTGTTCAATGACCCAACTCGTTTTCTCGCATCAGAAAAAAAACACGGCAAACATAATGCGGAGGCAAGTTTGCCCGTCTCTAAAACTTTGTGTGACCGTATGTTATCCCATTCGCGAAATACATTTTGTTTATAAAAAATATTTGTTATTAATAAATAATTGTTATTAATTAATACATTATTATTAATAATTAATTGTTATTAATAAATTATTACTAATAATTAATTGTTATTAATAAATTATTATTAATAATAAATTATTATTAATAAATAATTATTAATATAAAATTATTAACAATTAATATAAATGAGTTATATTTTATAAATTACCCAAATAAGATTATGCCGTCCATATGTATGCTCCCCTATCAAGTTTATTGTCTATATTAGAAGCTATTTACTCATTTAAGGTCATTCACCATTGGACCGTCGTAGGGGTAACATCACGCATCGCTCCTAGCTGATCTTCTAACATAACCTTAAATTATGGAACCGTACTATGAATGTCTAATAAGGTAGCCCTTTATTGGGATCAAGGTCGCAGTTCCAGGCCTCCGACACCAATAAAGGGCCCCCTTACTGGGGCCAAGGTCAAGGGAGGTACACTCAATTCTGGAACCTCCTCTGACCTTGACTCCGACCTTCACCTCCAGTCGATTCTGGGACCTCCTCTGACCTTCACTCTGACCTTGACCTCGACAGGGGTCAAGGTTGGGGTCAAGGTCAGAGGAGGTTCTAGAATCGGCTATCTCCCTCTACTACTGCCGGGATTAGAAACGTTAATTAAGCGTGAATGGTTATAAATCTCGAACCTATGAAAATTGATCCAAATTCCACTTTATCATCGTGTCTCCTTTTTCATTACATTCAAAATGAGAATTATTCAATCTTTAAGGTGAAATCAAAACCTACGATTTTGGGCTGGGTACTGATAATGATTTTACGAAGTGAGTCACGCCGTGGAGGGAATGCGTGGGTGTGGAAAGAGGAAGAAGTGGAAGAAGATGATTCAAGATGGAGTCGCGTTGGGCGCCCACACGCGTCCCTATCTCGATTCATTTCAATTAAAACATTGCACGCGTGACGCATCTAATCGTCGTTTTCCCCGATTTTTCCCAACGCTGTTTGCTTGCCTGTTCGCAAAACCGGTTCGTTGGACGACGAGCAAAAATTCACTATTCGAAATGGAAATGCGATGTCGAGATATATAAAAATATATAATTTTAATCAGTGGCGTATTCAGGGGGGGGTAATTGGGTAATTACCCCCCCTAAGAATTATTTATTCGCTTATTTTGTTTATTCTTAAAAATTACTAATATTTCAAACAAACAAGTTAACTGTTGGTAATTCTAGTCAGCGATCTATGACAGTGCATTTTTCCATTTACACAAATTAAAATTATCTGCGCAAGCACCGTTAGAAAAGTGATGACTTCCTTTGCACGGGGGGTTCCCCTTTCTAATAATACCCGACATATATTGATACTATTCGCCTCTTTGGTATCGTAATTCGTTACATTGTTTTACATTAAAAGAGCGCGATTCACATTTCTTAGTTTAATTTATAATATTTCTTGTCTTACTTGGTTTAAATGTAAATAGAAACCGAAACTGTTTACACGTTGCATGTAAATCCTAAATTTTTAGTGATTGCTGATAAATTACCAATTTATTATAATTCGATCAATTATACATAAGGTATTTTTTTGATTTTAGGAATAATATATGCATTCTTTTAAATTAATTTATTCCTGATTTTTGTTGTAATTAAATTAGTAAATGAAAATTGATAATCTACGTTGGATTCATTTGTTCAGAAAATTAACAAAACACGATTTTTCAACAAATAAAGATCGATCTATGTCAACAGTCAATTTAAATCATCCATCTACATCTTCATTGACATTTAGCAGTAGAAATCTTCACTAGGTTGTTCCCATCATGAGAAAAAGAAGCATACAACATGTACATATAGTAATGTTGAAATTTACATTCATATAGTTAAATTTAGTAATGTTAATGAAATTGAGAAATTTCGAATTTTAAATTGTAAAAGTTACTTTTGTTTTACCCTATTCTGTACATAAAAAGGAGGAAGGATATTAAATATTACTTGTCTGGAAAACATTTTAGACAATTTAATTGGTTAATCTTTTCTAATCATTTAAATAGATTCTTTTGCAAATATTGCTTCTTTTTTACAAAATTTGGTGGGTTGCAAA
Organism: Ontholestes murinus; assembly: GCA_963969525.1. Classification (NCBI taxonomy): domain Eukaryota; kingdom Metazoa; phylum Arthropoda; class Insecta; order Coleoptera; family Staphylinidae; genus Ontholestes; species Ontholestes murinus. Next base: position 1,537,880 of record OZ018393.1, read on the forward strand.
AATAAGTATCTCAGACAGTATCTCAATATTCTAAATTATCAGGTAAAAATGTTGTGTTATAAAAATATTACCATAAAAATTCAATTGTTTATGCGAAATTGTTTTATAAAATCACGAGATATAAGAAATAAATTAAATATGGAAAGACTTCGACAAATTGAAGAAAATAGACATAGATTAAAACCAATAATCAAAAGTATCATATTTAGGGGAAACAAAATATTCCCTTACGAGATCATCGTGCTGCTGGTTCTCTCTTAAATACAAAATCTATTACAAACGAGGGCAATTTTTGTGAAATTCTACATTTCGAATTGCATCTGGTGACAACTTTAAAAAATCATTTGGAAAACCATTAAACATATTTCACAAATGTCTCTTGAAATACAGTGACTTTGAGTAAATAGAATAAATAAAATGAATCTTGCTCAAATAACTTTATAAATAACACTATTGATGTTTTATCCAACAAGGGGAAAAATACTGCCACATCTTTTAAACAATTTATAATGATGCAGTCAATATTTTAAACGAATTACAAATTTAAATGACAAAACCGCGAATTACCAAATGCCAGAGGAATAGACCAAACCTGGATAAACCTATTATAGCAGATTATTTTTATTTATCTTTTTCCCTTTTATCCATTATGGGTGTCAGACTTATTTTCTAAAATATGTCTCAGTTAATTTCGTTTACACTTCTTTACCACTGTTGCGTAGCTTGCGCTATTTTCTTATTTCTTTCCATTCTATTCCTTTTCTTTCCGCTGCTTGATGCTTGATGTACTTGCTCGTTCCAACCCTTGGTCTTCCTAATTCCCTCTATCTCATTTCCATTGCATTGGTTTTTTTGTTATTACTCTCTGTGGTTACTCACGATTCACTACTATAGTCCATCCGTTGGATCTTCCGTCCTACGTCACAAACTATCGCTTCAAAAAACGAATGTTTTACAGTGCGTTCTTTTTCTAACGCATTTGGTTTACTTTATCAGACTGAATGTTTTTGTGTCGTTTCTCGAAGCGATATTTTGTGACGTAGGACGGAACATCCAACGGATGGACTATATATAGCAGTTAATGTCTTTTATATACTTCTGTTTTTATTGTTTTTGCAATCTCTTTTTTCTCTAAGAATGTTTTCTTTATTGTGTTGTAGATCATTCCTGCTTTGCCTAGTTTTTCATCTTTTTCTGATTCTATCTTCCCTGTTTCCTCTACTGTTGATCCCAGGTATTTAACCCTATTTTGTGATTGCTCTCTTTTGATGATATTATATTTATCTTTTCCAGCTCTTTTTTGAATATTTCCAGGTTTTCTTCTGAATCTGCTATTAATGTTATGTCGTCGGCAAACATTAATACATATTTGCATTTTTAATAGTTTTTAATATTTCTATACCCTATCTTTGTGCTTTCGGCTCTTTGTTTGCTATTTCTTATTGCTTCGTCATTAAGTGATGCAAATAGTAACGGGGCTAATATACATCCTTGTCTCAGTCCTGTTTTGGTCTTGAACTCCTCTGATTATTTATTTCCTATTCTTACTTTATTTTTGTTATTTCTTTATTGTATTTATAATGCTTTTTTTAGCCTTCTTGTCTCGAGTATATGCCATATGTCCTCTCTTCTTACCCTGTAATACGCTTTTTTAGGTTGATGAAGCATATGTGTAAATCTTTTCCCTTTTTAATCATCTTTTCTGTTAATTAATGAGATAATTATATATATATATTAAATCTTGTTTGCTTCTATTTTTCTGAATCCGTGTTGTTCTTCTCCCAGCTGTTGATCTAATTTTCCTCTTATTCTTGCTTCTATTAACCTAGTAAAAATTTTCCCTGGTTTGATTGTGAGTGTAATACCTCTGTAGTTATCATATATTTTTGTGTCTCCTTTTTGTGTATAGATATTATAATTCCCTTGTTCCATTCCTCGGGTATCTTGTGATTTTTGATAATGTCATTTACTATTTCCAAGAATTCTTCCTTCCCCTTTCCCCATATATTTCATTATTTCGTCTGTGATGTCTTCTATACCTGCAGATTTTCCGGGTTTTATTTTTTTGAATGCTGCCTCCAGTTCTTCGATTCTTATTTCGTTGATTCCTCCATTTGTTTCACCTTCTATATCTCCGTGCTGGTCTGTTTTGGTTATTTCATTAAAGAATTCTTTCCATCTTTCCAATATCTTCTTTTCTTCTGTTATTATATTTACGTTTTTATCTTTTATACTTGGCTGGGTTAATGTATTTTAATTGCTCATTTGTTTAATAGTGCTGTTAAATATCTTTTTGTTTTCTGTGAACGTTTCTTTCAGTTTCTTAACGAACTGCTCCCACGATTGCTTTTTTGCTATCTTGAATTTTTGTTCCACATTTTTATTTGCTATTATATATCTTCTATAATCTTATTCTTTCCTTGTTTCCTTGTTTAAGTTTTCCAATTCTCTTCTTTTGTTTTTACAAATTGTTTTACCTCTTCTGACTATCACCTGTTTTTCTTCCTCTGTTTGTTTGATATAGTGATTGTTTCACATCTTTCTTGGGCTGCTTCACTTATGATTTCTTTGATCTTTTTCTTTTCTCCTTCTATTTTCTCTATTTTTGATTGGTATTCATTCCTAGTTTCTTTCTTTTCAATTTTTGGCTTTATGTGTTTTTTTATTATTGTTTTCGACTTCGTATACTTCAAGTTTTCAGCTTCTGTGTTAATTTATATTTTTACCAAGTAGTGGTCGCTCCCTATTTCAGCTTGTCTTATTACTTTAACATCTTTCACCTTTTACATTCTTCTGCGTCTATTAAGGAGTAGTCTTTTATTTCTCTTTTCTTGGTCTAACTTCTCTAGTGTGTTTATGTATGTATTTGAATTTTGAGTTTGTCACAATGAGGTTGTTTGCTATACATAATTCTATAATTGTTTTTCCATTTTCGTTTCTGTTCTCATCTCCATACTTTCCCCTGTATCTTTTTTGCTCTCTCTCTTCTTTTAGTTCTTTGTCATTTCTCTCATGAAGTCTTTAAACATGCTCTTTAATTCCTCCATTATCACATCGTTCTTAGATATATTTAGATTTTCCTTCTCCGTGAGTTTTTTTTTCTGTTTTCATCTTCCTTTGTTTTATTTTTGTATCCTGTTGTTATGACAACGTTTTGTTTCACTGCTTCGTTTTTCTATCTTTTTCTATTCTCCATTGCTCATTTGGAATCCTTGGAATCCATAATTAGGGCTGTCGATATCTCTTTCTCTTTTTGTACTCATTTGTTTCTTTATTTCCCACTTCCTTTTAGTTTTATATATTTTAACACTACTTATTTACTTTTTTATGGACTTTTGCATGTACGTGGTTCGCTGTTTTAAGTTCCTCTGAACTGAACAGAGGATTATTATCGAATTAATATATATTTACCTCTCCTGAATAATATTATTACAGATCTGCAATACAGATTTAATAAAGACACGATGAATTTGTTCAAATTTAACACAACAATACCTAGTGTTTTATTGATAACAAACTGGCGAAGATTTAGATGTCACTTCAAAATCTGTTGCAACATATTTAAAAAAAAATTTACCTGAAAACGTAACATGTGCAATAGCAATTAAGTCTGAATTGGCATTTTGGAAATTACAATGGCAAAAGAAAAAGAAAATCAAAGAACAATTACCAGAAAATGCTTTAGATGTATACAGAAAATATGACCCGAATATTTACTGAACATAAAAATAATTTTACAAATATTATGTACTCTTCCTGTTAGCGTTGCTTCTGCAGAAAGAAGTTTTTCTGCACTGAAAAGATTCAAATGGTGGCTGCGAGTCACTATGTCCCAAAAAAGCCTAACCGAGTTAGCTGTATTACATATTCATTGATATATGGATATTAATATTGACAATATTATTAAAAAGCAAAGAAAATTGTTTTTTTAATAAATTTAGTTACAAAAATCTGTTTCAAATTTTACAAAATATATTATTATGATTTTATATGTGCTATATTTATTTCTGGTGTGATATTATTTTGTTTATATTTAAAAATAATAGAATTATATTTTATTTATTTATGGAATAAAAAAATATTTTCATTTTTCAAATTACCCCCCCCCCCCTAAGCCAGTTGACTGGAAACGCCCTTGATTTTAATTCACAAAGAAAATTGTTGCAATCTTTCTTTCAACATAAACTTTGATTATAAGGTCAATCAATTAGACATAACAATCAAAAGAAGTTGATAAACTAATAGTACATACAATTTTACAGCTCAAATCGTTCTATACTGGTGTCTATAAGGGACGATCAAAAAAGTTTTGGAGTCTATTTATTAAATAATTCTAATAAAACTGCAAAAGACTGTACAATCAAGGATTAATAAATCTTTATTTTGTTGTAGTTGTGGACAAAAAGCGATATAATTTCATAGAGCACCTGTTGTTCGGATTATGCATATGACAGTATGAATTTATGACACACAGTTAGCGTTAAATTTCGAATAATCTATTAGACGCGCAACCAACGCCAACGTTTAATTATGATTGATGATGATAAACGCGGCGTTGATTGGATTAATGGTTTAATAGGAATCGCAAGTAATGTGCATCATTCAATGAAGGCATCTTTATTAAACAGCGACAGTAAATTAAAATAATATAGATCACTAGTCAACAAAAAAATGTTTTGGAGGCGCCGGGTATCGATCCCGGTACCTCTCGCATGCTAAGCGAGCGCTCTACCATCTGAGCTACGCCCCCTTGTGTACGTTCTAGGCGTTATCCGCGCACTCAGTTGTTTTTTTTTATTAAGCAGACTCGGCGTACGAGAACGTAGCTTAAGGCAGATCGTGTTGAAAGCGAGAGTCGATTGACTCATATGCCAACGAACGACACCTGTCCGCGGATTCTCGTTTATCACTGTCCGACAGTAACATGCAGTTCTCTGCTATTAATAGAAACATTCGCTAGCAAAAATCTTTCTAGCCTGAGGTGACTCGTATTAGTCATATAAGTATAATTAAACAGACTAATAAGATCTTATTTACAGATTAGGGATTCCTCAAGGATCGATTTTAGGACCTCTGCTAGTATTCCTTTTTTCCTATATAATAATCAACCACTACCATCCACTAGATTTTCTTTATAGTTAAAAGCGTATTATTTATTTACATTTTATAGATCAGGTGTTCCTCAAGGGTCAATTTTAGGACATCTACTAGTATTCCTTCTTCTTCTATATAATAATCACCCACTACCATCCAACACTTACATCTCGATTCTTTTTATAGATCAAAGCTTATTATTTGTTTACATAATTGCTATACTTGTTTTTTTTAATGACTCATTCTCCACAGCATTGTTGATAAATTAATTGAATTTTTTTATTGTTCCCATGTATGACTAAGAGACTCGACATTCACTCGCCTGCAGTCGCGTTGACCTATTAATCGTAATCCGAAGCAGCGTTAGAAAAAAAATGTTATTATAACGCGCGCACATGTAAATGTGTATAATGGCGGAAATGTCAGTTTGACGTAATCGATACGGCCACTCGCACAGAACGGGGCTGCTCTTTCCTCGTTACGACGATTGGTAATAATCGTTAATACCATTTTCTCTCCGTTCGCGCACAAGTGCTTGCTGTTCCGGTCCAGATTCGACGTCTGATGGAATTCAGATGTTCCTGCTCGCATTTGCATACCGTGCTGTTATATTAACGGTCTATCCATTGTTTCTATTCTTTTTATTGGAAGAATACACATCGCACTTGTTTTTCCTGTGATCATAGGAAGTTGTAAAAACGAAGGCAAAACTTATCTTTCGATGAAATAAGCCTTAAAAATATTATAACAAATGACAAATAATAAATGCCAAGTGAAAATTGTCAAATAACAAAAGACCTGACAACAAATGCAAATAACAAAAGGCAGATGCGAGTTGTCAAAAGACAGATGTCAGTTGTCAAAAGACAAAAATAGCAAATGGGTTGATAGCAGAGACTTTACAATAAATGACAGATGACAGACGTCAAATGAAAGGTGACGTATGGCAAATTGTATATGAGACATACATTGGCAAATAAAATATAAGAGACCTTATATAATAAATAACAGATAAAAGACATTATACAGAAGATGTCAATATATTTTTTTTTAATTAATTCATTAAACATTTAAGATATAACCATAAAGACGCCATCTATTGTCTAATCGTTCCACTAGAACCCTGTTTAAGTCGATAACCACCGACAAATCAAGGAAACTGTCAACAGCGACAATTATAACATGTTTAAATAATAAAAATGTATTAAAGTCCTTTATATTGTAGAATATCAATTTATAATTAGAAAAATACACAAATATACAACAAATGAGTCTTATTAAGACAATCAAACAAATCACTTATTGAAACAACTACGTTTTGGCTAATGTTTACATAAATTAATTATTTAGAAACAATTTCATAATTTAAAACTAACTGTAAAACAAATGTTTCTTAGATCAGTATATTTTTAGTAAATTCATTAATTATCTATACATTTGTGGAATTGATTTCTCCAACAAAATATGAGTCAGTAGTGTTTGTGTTACAGTGTACACATGAATATGAATCACCCACCCCAAAAGTGCACCCTTACTATATAGCCGAGCTGAATGTCCGCACTAACCATCCTTTCCCCCACTCTCTTCATCAATAGCTTAGTGTAATAAACACGTCCATGTTTATTTTGGGCGCGTGCACAATCCGTACACACCGTTTCGGATATTGCTGCAAAATATTTGCAGTAATTGCGATCGAATCACGTGCGATTATTGCCGATGTTGGCGGGGCGTCGACGACGACGACAGACACGTGTCCGAGGGGCTCAATTAAAATGCGTTATCGCAATACGCCGCCCCGATTTTACGGCCCGCTTGGTACAGTTAACGACCCCTCCGACGCCGCTGAAAGGGGTTAACTCGCGTGTAAATTCTGCACTCGTAATTCTCCTATCATTCCATCTAGTCCCGTTAATTTAACATGTTGGCTTTGATTTATTATTTAAACACAACATTCGTTCGTTCAATAAATGCGATTTTTAACGCGTTTAAAATTTAAATTTGTAAAAGAAAATAATTAATTTAAATTTGATTAATAGAAAATGTAATTGTTGGAAAAACATCAATTTAAAGAAAATTCAATTGTTATAAAACTCTATTTGTAGAAAACTTATGTCGATTTGTAGAAAAATCAATTGTTAGAAATTTTAACATGCAGAAAATTCAATTGATCGAAAACTCGATTTGAAGAAAATTAAAAATATAATTTTCTTCAATTAATAATAATAATAATAATAATAACTTTATTTACGGGATTCACCCTATGTACAAAAAGAAAAATACAAAATAAATCAACTCAATTTCAATGAGAAAATTATAAATATAATTTTCTTCAAACCGAGTTTTCGATCAATTGAATTTTCTGCACGTTGAAATTTCTAACAAATGGATTTTCTACGAATCGAATTGAATTAAGTGTTTAAAGTCTGTTTGCAACTATTAACAAATTATTACAAAATTAGAAACAAATGTTTAGAAAATTCATTTGTTAGGAGGCAACTCGATTTGCAGAAAATTCAATTGTTAGATATTCAACTTGAAGAAAATTCAATTATTAGAAAATTCGATTTTAAGAAAATTCAATCGTTAAGAAATTCGATTTGTAGAAAAATCAATTGGCAAAGAATTTAATTTGTATACATTTTAGAATCCTTAGAAGATTTCATTTCAAGAGTGAGTTTAAAAAAAATTCAAATTTTAGAAAATTCAACACGATTTTAAATATAAATAACACAGATGAACTTTGTTTTTGTCACGCACATTATTTTAGTTTAAAAAATGTATCACAAAATGAAAGCCTCTATAATCATGTATTTATGTATAATTCAACATGAAGAAAATTCGATTAGTAGAAAATTCAACTGTTAGAAAACTCGAATTGTAGAAATTTTACTTGATGTTTTTAACGGATAGAAAGATCAACAAGTCTTGGTGAAAAAATCGATAAAAAATTTTTGTTAGAAAACTCAATTAGCGAAAAAAATGATTTGATTAATATGTAGAAAAAATCAATGGAAGATTTCTTATATAGAAAATTGAATTGTTAGAATATTCAGTTTGAAGAAAAGTCGATTTGTGGAAGATTAAATTTGTAGAAAATGTAATTCTTTAAAAATTTTAATTCTCCAATTATCATAAAATTATATACACAGAAAATGCAATTGATGCTGTAAAATTCGATTCTTAGACAATGTGATTTGTGGAAAATTGAATTGATTGAAAGTTTGACTTGTAGAGATTAAATTGTTAGAAAATTGAGGTTGAAAAAAAATAATTATTTGTTATAAATTTAGATTAGTAGAAAATTCGATTTCTAGAAAATTCATTTGCTAGAAAAATCGATTTTTAAGAAATTGAATTGTTAAAATTGCAAAGAAAAATCTATTTTTAAAAATTCAATTTTTTTTAGAAAATTTGATTTGTTAGAAAATGCAATTGTTAGAAAATTCGTAATAAAGAAAATGCAATTGTTAGAAAATTTGATTTGAAGAAAATACAATTGTTAGACACAACGATTTTTTAACATTTTTTTTTACAAATCGTTTTGCCTAACAATTGTGTTTTCTTCAAGAACAAATTAATTGTTTCCGAGAAAATTTGGTTTATTAAATTAATTTGTTTGGAAATTTGAACAATTTTTATAAAATTTACGTTGAAAAAATGATTTCTTTCATTAGAGGAAAATCGTTAGAAAATTTCAATTATTCAGTTTGTAGTGTGTAAAAAATAAAATCGTTTTATAGAAAAAAAAAACATCATACAATTTTGTTACAATTGGAAAATTTAAATCGTACAATTATAATGAGACTCTATATGAAGAATATTCAATTGTTATAAAGTTCCATTCTTAGAAAATTGATTATTGTAAATTTTTTACACAATTAATTGCTGATAAAATTCAAAATTGTTAAAAATCTATTTGTAAAAAATATCAATTATCAAAATACGTTTTTTAGAAAATTCAATTTCAATTTTTCGATAATTCAGTTGTTAGAAATTTTGATTTGAAGAAAATTCGATTTGTGGAGAAATCGATTATTAAAGAATTTAATTTGTACAAAAAAATCAATACTTAGAAGATTTATAGAAAAAGAAATTGTTAGAAAATTCAATTTGTGGAAAATTCAAATGTTAGAATATTCTATTTGTAGAAAATCCCTATTATTAAAGTATTTAATTTGTAGAAAATTAAATTTTAGAAGATTTTATTTAAAACTGGTGTTAGAAAATTCAATATAGTCCATCCGTTGGATCTTCCGTCCTACGTCACAAAATATCGCTTCGAGAAACGACACAAAAACATTCAGTCTGATAAAGCGAACCAAATGCGTTAGGAAAAAAAACGCACTGTTAAACTTTCGTCGTTTTTTGAAGCGAAGATCCAACGGATGGACTATATGTAGAAAGTTCAACATGAATTTTTTTTGAAATTTGTAGGAATATCATAATTGTTCAGGCTGTAAGACCGCAGGTTACTTACTTCTAATAATAAAGATGTTTTCTCTCTCATAATTATTGCAATACTAGATAAACTCTTCGAATCTCTCATTAAACAAAAACTCTTCCAAATCGCCAACAACCAACCACTTGCCCGAATACCAGTTTAGTTGCCTGCCCCAAAAATCAACCATTATTCATTCTCTATCCATTTTAACCTTCAATATCCAAACCAATCACCTCGAAGAACATAAAACAATTATTGATATTCAAAAGGCAATTGATTCGGTTTGGCATATTGGCCTCATATATAAATGTTTTCTTCTTGACATTCCACGTCATTTAATTATCCTCATTTATAACTTCCCCTCCAACACTACTTGCCAGGTTAGATCCAAACAAACCTATTCCGACCTGTTCTCCATCCTACACGGGGTACCGCAAGGATCTCCACTTTCACCCCTTTTATATAACATCTTCTGTCATGATCTATACGATCCTAATCTATCATACTTTCATTCCTAAAGAATCGCCCTCCTCTTTGCTGAAGACACTACACTGGTCACCCACGCCCCGATGCTTCAAGCTGCCCAATTATCCCTCCAATCATCATTCGAGGCAACCCAATCCTGGTGTTCCAAATGGCGTATGAAAGCAAACACTTCCAAATCCAAACTATTTATTCCCCATCATAAAATCACTTCACATGCTCCATTTAACAACATTAACAGTACCATCTAATACCTGTAAATACCTAGGCGTCCTTTTCGATTCCAAATTTTCCTTTTCAGGCCACGCATTACTGATTAAAACCAAAATCAAAATACGAGGTAGACATTTTCGTGCATTAACTAACAAAAACCAGGGCATATCCACCATAACAGCCGTAAACATATACACATCGATCTGTCGACCTCTTATTGATCATCCCATCCCATCAACCACCTTCATAATCCTTCTAATGTTATCCTATACGAAACCACCAATCACTCTTGATCAATTCATTAACTCTTATCAACCGAACAGTTAAGCTAGACAGCAATTTTTTCTTTTGTTATATATGTTGGAGGCTTCAACTTCGTTATACATTTTTGTAAATTGAATAAAACACGATAACTTGGTTTGTATAACTTGAAAAATTTACTATGTGTTTGATAATGACAAGCTAAATTTGTCGAAACTAGTCACAATAAAAAGTTTTCAAGTTATACAAACAAAGTTATCGTGTTTTATTCAATTTTTTTTTTGTTTTTAGTTTTTTTTACATAAATTATAATTAAGACAGGGCAGAATAGCCCAAACGGACGGACTAACCCTTATTTTAAATTATCTATCTCTCTCTCAATTGTTAACAAATTTTATTTGTAGAAAATTATACTGTTGAGAAAAATCGATTTATTAAAAATTTATTGTTGAAAAATTCGTTTTGATGAAAATGAAATGAATAGAAAATTCGATTTAAAGAAAATTCTATTGTTAGAAAAGTCGATTGGTCGAAAATGCAATAGTTAGAAAATTCTGACGTGGAGAAAATTCATTTATTAGAAAACTGAAAATGAAAAAAGGAACAATTTATAAAAAATTAAACTGTCAGAAAATTTAATTCATACGATAAAGTCAAAAATTTTAGACGATTTGATTTATTCAATTGTTTGAAAATTTAATCTGTGAGAGAGAGAGACAAACATCTTTTTTTATTATTAAATACATTCGTTATGTACAATATAATCGTAATTGATTTTTTTATTACGGCTATCGACCCATGGTCTTTCTGCCAGTTAATCTGTGATATTATTAGAAAATTTTGATTGAAACAAAATGTAGAAAATTAACTTGTAACAAAATTTCAATTAAATTTAAAAAAAATCAGTTTGTAAAAAAGTCATTTGTCATAAAATTAATTGTACAGATAACAAAAATTATCTATGTGAAAAAATCAATTGTTATAAAAATTTAATTTCTAGAACTATTACAAAATTTTATGTATAAAAAATGAATATTATATTGGTAGAAATTCCAATACTGTTAAAAATCCATTTGTACAAACTGTCAATTGTCAAGACACGCCTTTCAGAAAACTCAATTGTTAGAAATTTTTATTTTAAGGTAATTCAATTGTTAGAAAATCCGATTTAAAGAAAAATCAATTATGTATTTGTAGAAAATTAAAATCATAGAAGATTTTATTTATAGAAAACGGTATTGTTAGAAAATGCAATATGTAGAAAGTTCAACTTGAAGAAAATTTAGTCGTTCAAAAAAAAAACGATTTGAAAAATATCACAATTATTAAAAAAATTATGAAAATTCAACAACTAAAAGATTTAATTTGATTTATAGAACATCAAATGATTGGAAAATTTAATTTGTAGAAAAATCAATTCTTAAATAAACTAATTTGTAGAAAATTCAATTCTTTACAGATTTTACTAATAGAAAACAAAATTGTTAGAAAATTCAATTTATAGACAATTTTTAGAAATTTCAATTGTTAGACAATTCTTCCATTCAAAGAAAATTCGTTTTGTAAAAAATTCTATTTAAAACCAATAAAAAAAATGATAATGAAATTCAATTTTTATAAAATTCAACATGAAGAAAATTCAATTGTTGGAAAATTCGATTTATAGACGGCAGAAAGACCGAAGGTCGATAGCCCAAACGGACGGACTAACCTTTATCTTAAATTAAAATGTATTTGTTCTAAATGTATTTTGTTTGTCCAAATAAAGGTTCTCTCTCTCGATTTATAGAAAAATTAATTGTTGTTAAAGATTTGTATAAAATTCAATTATTAAAGTATTTAACTCAATTCATGAAAGAATTTATTTATAGAAAATAATATTGTTAGAAATTTCAATATGTAGAAAGTTCTACATGAAGAAAATTCAATTGTTCAAAATGTGATTTATAGAAAAATCAATTCTTATATAAAATTAGATTTAAAGAAAATTTTGGTTTAACTATTAATATTATTAAAAAACTCAATTCTTAGTAAGTTCAATTGTTAGACAAATTAAAGGCTCGAAAATTCCGTTTGTAGAAAATTTTGTTTCCAACTATTAAAAAATGATTACAAAACACTATATTTTCAAAATTAAATATAAAGAATTTTAAATTGTTAGATAATTTGATTTTAAGAAAATTTAATTATTAGAAAGTTCAATTTGTAGAAAGTTCTGTTTTTAACTATTGAAAAAATAATGCAAATTTCAAAATCTAAAGAAAATCAAAAATAAATTTAAAAATACGAAAACATTTCGTGAATCTACAACAATGAGTCTTACTAAGACTACAATCAAAAATATTGAAGGAAATTCAATTTTTCGAAAATTCAATTACAAGAAAAGTCAACTTGAAGAAAAATCTGTTTTCAATCATTAAAAAGTTATCACAAAATTCTTTTTTTTTTAGTAAATTTAGCTTGAAGAAAATTCAATTGTTCGAAAGATCATTTCAAGAAAATTTAATTGATCAAAAATCTTTTAAAGAAAATTCAATTCTTAGAAAATTCTGTTTGAAATTAATGAATACTATCATAAAATTCAATCATTCAAATCGGTTTGTAGAAACTTCTTTAATACTTTCAATTGCTAAATTCAATTTAAAGGAAATTCAATATAAATTTGAAGTAAATTCCGTTTCGGATTATTGAAAAAATATTACAAAAACTAGGTTAAAAAATTTAAATATAAATAAATAAATATAATAAATATGAAGAAAATTCAAGTTTTCTAAATTTGATTTTTAGAAAATACTATGACAAAATTTAATTTTTAGAAAATTCAATTTTCAAAATATAATTTCTAAAAAATTCGGCTTGGAACTATTAAAAAATTATTACAAAACAAAAATTGCAAAAAAAATCAACATGACGAAAAGTCAATACCTCGAATATTCAATTTGAAGAAAATTAGGTTTTTAGTAAATTCGATTTATAGAAAAATTAATTATCGATTTGATGAAAGTTCTGATTTCAATTGTTCGAAAATTCAATTGTTAGAAAATTTAATGGTTCGAAAATTCGGTTTGAAGAAAATTCAATTTGTAGAAAATTATATTCTCAATTATTATAAAAATTATTCTTTCATCTGTAGGTGTCTCTCCTAGTGGAGGTTGGCGACTATTTCAGCATATGATTTCCTATCTGTTGTTGCTCTCATCGGATCTTCAAACCCCCATCCCATCACCTAATGTTCTTCCTAATTAAATTTTTAGAAAATTCGATTTATAGAAGAAAAATTAATTGTTAGAAACTTTAATATGTACTAATAAAATTCAATTTGAAGAAAACTATATTTTCAAATATCAAATTTAAAAAAAATCAATATAACGAAAATTTAAGTATACAAATGAAACATTTACATTATTATGTAAAACATTAGTGCAGTAATGCTCATAGAGATTTGTTACTCTCAATATTAATTATTATGAAAATTTAAGTGTTCTAAATTAGATTTTTAGAAAATTCAATGGTTAAAAAATCGATTTAAAGAAAATTCAATTGTTATAAAATTCGATATTTAGAAAATTCTGTTTTCAGTTATTACAAAATAAAATTTTTAGAAATATTACAATATGCATTTTTTTTTCAATTCAACGTAAGGAAAATTTGATTTGAAGAAAATTAAATTTTTCGAAAATTCGATTTATAGAAAAATTAATTGTTTGAAAATTCGATTTTTAGATATTTCAATTGTTGAAAATTACCCCCCAAGAAACTTCTGTTTTCAACTATTAGTATAATCCGGAAATTCAACTGTAAGAAAATTTAATGATTCGAAAATTCGATTTGAAGAAAATTTCAATTCTGTTTTCAATTATTAAGAGAATTATTAAAAAAATTCAATATGAAGAAGATTCAAGTGCTTCAAGTTTCATATTTAGAAAATTCAATTTGAAAACAATTCTGTTTTTACTCGATAAGAAAAAAACATTACAAAGTTTATTTTTTAGAAAATTCACCATGTTGAAAGTTCAAGTCTTCTAAATTTGAATAAAATAAATATAGTCTGTTCGTTGTACGACGAAAGATCCAACGAACAGACTATTTTAACTTTTGTTCCCTGTCAACAACAGTCACGGACCGGTTTCGATCTATTTTAGATCTCATCTGGAGACAGAGAAGCATGGTTATTATTATTTGTAATTAAAACATAATATTTTTTTTCAATTCAGTAAAAATGTTATTAATTATGGACTTGGTCATCAAATCAAAATTTTGATCTGTTGGTTGCAGCAATTGTTTAAAGTCTGATGTTTTCCAATTGAATCATTCAATTCAGCCGAGTCGACATTATTTGAAATGACCGACATCCTAGTGCTCGAGAGCGCGCACTTCCCCTGCTGGGGGGGCCTCGTGCCAGTGGCGTCCCGTCACCGACCGGAAGTAGACAAGACCGATTCGTTGTTCGTTGACTTGCGAGAACGAACGCCTCAAGGTTAATTGGCGCGGCAGTCAGGTGTCTAATCCTCGCTGGGAAGAAAAGGCAACGCGTCGAAACATGGGGCCCCCCTCATCGGCTGTCGAACCGTTGTTGCGATTCCGCCGATTGTTCCCCTCGAGACGGGCGTCGTCACGCCAATTAGACACCGAACGAACGCATCCAGATCGACCACTCATCCATACAATATAATATAATAATATTACGTAATCGTGTAAGCTTTTTTTTCCCTGAAAAACCCAAAAGACGATCAAATAATGGAAACTTAATAAAAACGAACAGTAATTTTTGTTACCTGTCAACAACAATTACGGACCGGTTTCGATCAATTTTGGATCTCATCTGGAGGCAGGGAAGCAGAGTTTTATTTTGGAGTATTTATTACAATAGATGGCACCTTTATTCCAATCTTTATAAAATTTTAATTTATAATTATAATTAATTTACGAAATCAAAAATTAATTATTATTCCACGCTTCAACTTTTATGCAAATCGATCCACTAACTTTGCGTGCGTCCAAAAATAAATAATTATTACATTATTAAAACATATTATATTAAAATCGCTTTCGGGTTTAACGAAACGTTAATTATTCGGAATACGTGGAGTGGAATTCGTTAATTAAAGCCGTGCAATTAAATCCGGCAGTTCGGGGCGGAAAAACAAAACACGTGGCGGCCGGCCGCGAATTAAATGCATGCCACAGTAAATTTTTAATTGTTGTAATATTAAATCACCGAAAACAACGTGATTAATTAAAAGGCAGAAATTATGTGTTTAATTTACATTACATTGATGTTAAAAAAAAAATTGAAGATTCAATTTTCATCATGTTTATAATAAATAATAATAATTTTGGCAAAGAAAAACACTTAATATGTTCCGTATTATAAATCTTCGCCAAAATTACATATCTGGTTCGATCAAGAGGATAGCTCAACAAGTATCAACTATAAATAATAATAAATGATTTGTTACAAATTTATTTATTTCCACTAGAAAATTAGTAATGTTGAGATTAATTTATATATTTATGGCAATAATTTTGAAATAATAAACGTTTATTAAAAATAAAAGGCTGAAAGATCATGATCCAATAATAACAGGTATTTATTAACTATGAAAACACTTAAGTAAATTCTGAAATATTTACATACTTGTAAATTAAACATCAATTCATTACAATCCTCTGTATTTATCGTTAATTTAGCCGTCGGGAATTATTAAATATTTACGTAAGTGATTAGCGTTTGCAGTGTGTTCCATTCAAAAGTACGAAAAGCAATCTAGTTTATACATATGATTTCGCCTATTACGGTAATAACTGATTATAATTAATGAATTAATTAGTGGAGTGAGGTCGACGCCCAATCAATTTCACTAAGCCTGAAACGAACGAGGGCGTTGCTGCCTGCTGCCTCGGGCCGAATTGATTAATTCACTAATGTAAACACTAATCCAACACCTTTTACAGCTTAATTGCCTTCCGCACGAGGTCTATAAATATTATTATTATTATTACGGTGATGACTGTAATCAAATCTGGGAGAAATTTATGTTATCGATGATTTCAGTTTATGGAAATCTTAGTAGTTATAAATATGTATTTTAACTACAGCATATTTTTGTACAAAATATTAGAAGCTCTTTTTCTTACTATCCAGCTTTATAATATCTACTATAAATACTAAAAGTAAAATATACTCAGTGACATGGAAATCGTAACAGTAATAAGGTACTTATTTTTGGAAAATCCATTATCACTTAATATAATAATAATAGCAAACTATTTATGCTTTTCAACTTTTTATTTTAACTCACTACAATTTCGCTACACTGTAGCTTCTTCAGGTGGAAAAATGTTGTATTTGTTCACGCGAAGAAGCTATTATTATATTAAGTGAAACAGTAAGAAGAGGTATGAATTTTTTGACCAAACTTGGCACAAGCGTGTAACTATTAAAAGGAATTGATTAAAATAAATTTCATTCATATGGATTAAGTAGTAACGACTTTTTTGAAAGGTATTTCAGTTTTTTTAACAATTTTATCAGGTGTATATTTTCCGAAATTGTTTGCTGTTTCAGGGAGGATCAAGAACGTCCCAAAAGAAAAACCGGGGGACTAAGAAGAACAATTAGGATTTATGGCAAACAAGAGCCCGATTCTCCAGTACCAGATCAATTATCGATCTGTGGTTAGCTAATAAAGATCATTATGTAATCCTTAGAACGATTTACCAAAAAGAAATCTCAACTTGCAATCCTATGAATAACTTCTTGTTTTATCAATAACGCCACAACATCGACAGCAATCCTTAGATTGTTATAGGTTGCAACTGAATTAAAACTTAGAGTGGCATAGTATGGTGTTTAATGATGAATTCCGATTCTGTATGGGGATGCATTATGGCCATATGAAGGTCAAACGAAGGCGTGAAGTACGTCGCTACGATGTTTATTTTGATTAAATTATTTTATTTAAGAGTTTTGGAACTTTATAAAAATTATTTTAAAAAATCCTGATAGTTTTAAAAATTTGAAGCAGATTTCCTTCAATAATAAATATGGGTTTCAAGGAAATCTGCTTTAAAAACATGTTTTTGAAAAACTTCGACAAAATAAGGAAAGAAACAGTGGACATTCTTGGAGAATAAACGCTTTAAAATTTCTTAACCTAAAAATCTAAAATAAAAATTGGTGCAAAATCTTAAGACCCTCGAAATAAGTTCTTACAATTTAGAATACATGTGTTTGAAAAATTCCCCAAAACTATGTAAGATAATAATCGTAAATTTATAGATGAAACCGATAACATAAAGCAAATTTTATCAAATAAAGCAAAAAATCTTTAAGACTCTAAGAATGTTTCTGCAATTTCTCTTCAAATTTCCGCTTTCTTTATTCTTTGAAAAAATTTCACGAAGAATAGGAAAGCTAAAATTTCGTAAAAACCAAGCTAGGTGGAAACACCCACCCACCCTACATATACGTTTAAACTTAAACTACAACACTCTTCTTAAATTCTTGAAAATTAAAGAAGTATTAGTTGTGATGTGATAAAAGAACATGTAGGGTGGATGGGTGGCCTATATCCCAACATCCAATTTTAAATCACACATGAAAGTATGACTAAATGTACATGTAATGCTTATAAGGATCATTTTGCTTTTTTAAGTCGATATTTTCTTTTGTACAACTAATTATTTGACAAACCCTCGCTTATTTAATAATGATTGGAGGGTGGGATAGTGGCCACCCACCCACCCTACATATACACGTTAACTTAAGCCAAAACAGTGCTTATAAATTTCTTAACCACATTACCACTGATGCTGTTGATGTTTTTGGAAATCAAAACCACTGACGGTATTAAATTTTAATATGTATATGCAAGGGTGGGCGGGTGGCCTCTATCCCACCCTCCAATCTGTAAAACATACGCCAGAATTCTACTGATAATACAATAAATTAGAAGACTATTTACTATCTGCAATCTATTTATTATACAAACATTTTAACATTTTAAAAATCCCTCCATAATATCTGTGGTTTGGAGCTAAAAAGGCCAATGTCAATATTTTGCCGTTTTGATTTAAGCAGTACATTAGACTTCTTTTCTTACGGTCTTTAAGATGATAAAACAGCCAATGTCAAATCTTAACCAATAGCGGACCTATACATTTAATTTTGGCCAATGTCGCTATGAATTCATCAACATCAGTTTATGCTAAAAGGGCCAGTGTCTACTTTAGCCCTTTTAGTTGTAGCTATTGAGATTGGGCAAATGTAATACGTTTGGTGCCAAGAAAACCCCCTATAAAGGTTATAGAATTGGAACAAAACGACTTTTTAAACTTCAAATCATGTTTAAACACTCACTATGTACATCGAAAAATAAACATCTTAAAGGAACCAATTCAGTGGCTCAAAATAAAATGGATGCAGTGTTCAACAGATTCTCTGAACATTTTGTACAAACATTCCTTTGAGGACGAGTTTAAAATTTTCGATATATCCAGAAATCAGAAGAAAACACGACAGAGTGGTCTTCTCAAGCTTCAACCACTTAATAATAAACCACTTCCCTTAAGTACGGATAAATTAAATGACTTAAAGGCACTTTTGCCATATATCAGCACAACTAATCACATGTACTACAATCACTTTATTGAACAAATGTCAGCAAATGATAACATAGTGGATTACTTGGGTGAAGCTTCTGAAGAGGAAATAGATTTACTATCATAAAGTTTTTCATATCTAGATGTAGAATATCTTAGTTTTGTAATGTATTTAGTTTATTTCACCTTTGTTATCAATAAACTTTGTAGAAATATAATATACTTCGTAACAAAAAACTATATTCTCGTTTTTATTGTTGTTATATCGGCCAATGTCACCTAAATTTTTTTTTTTTAATCGTGAATGTATGCAACAAAGGCCAAAGTAATTTTTTCTCAAAGTAAAATCATTTTTCAAAACATGCAGTACATTATCAGATTCTATGCAAAATTATCTATGTTTGAGCCACAGTTGAAACATACAACTTGTACTTTATGTCAGTTAGAATTAAAATAATGTTTGATAAAAACTTTCAATGCGATTTTCTCAAATACGCAATTTTTGAAATTGGCCTTTTTAGCTCCAAGCCACAGATATTATACTACTAGTAATTATACGTTAGGATAGTATATTCTCATCTAACTTACATATACATACTTGAATCTAACATAAACACAGTTATTTTAAATTTATTTACGATTCTACTGATGTGGTAGACTAAAGTCTACCACGCTAGTATACGAGGGTGTTTTGAACAGTACGTGCAAAGTCCGAGAGATGGCAACACCGGCGCGTATCTAGATCATGTTTAGTTAGTAGCATCTCTTGAATGAACACACACCAACTTTCAGCCATATCGGTCTATTTCTTTGTGTTTGACATTCGTGTGAATCAAGGAAGTCGAGTGATTTTCAAGAAATGGACGAAAAAGAATTTCGTGTGGTGATTAAACATTACTTTATGAAAGGCAAAACGCCTCAGGAGACTAAAGAGAAGCTTGATGAACATTATGGTGACTCTGCACTTTCGATTTGAAACAATTTATAAGTGGTTTCAAAATTTTCGGACTGGAAAAGGAGACCCCCAAACACGTTAGTAGTTTTTATTTTTGCACGGACTTTTCAAATGCCCCTCGTATATTTTATAGAGTAAAATAATAAACTCAGTGGGTTAATATAAAAATAAAATTTGAGGTAGGTCAAGTGGACGCAGGATTAATATAATAATTATTGAGGTAGGTCAAGAGAACGCTACGATTATTAATTAGTGTATATTTTTATTAATATTAAGTAGACTGTTTCAATTTTGTTAAGGTTTATAAATAACAATAAAAAGTGATTTAAAAAATCAAGAACAATCAACTTGGATGTAGTTTATGTAATAGTGAAAATGCAGGGTGGGAGGGTGGCCTCTATCCCACCCTCCAATCTCAAAATCACTCACGAATATTTAACTAAATACAAAATTTAATAACAATAAAAGAAAAAGATCTTGATTTTCTACTTCTGTTTGTTGAATTATTTGACAACCCCTCGTTTATGCTATAATAATTACAGGATGGGATAGTGGCCACCCACCCACCCTACATATATATATTTAAACTTACACTACAACACTGTTCTTAAATTTCTAAAAATCAATATCAGCATAACCGATTTCTTTCTTGAGAATTAAAGAAGTGATAGTAGTGATAAGGTAAAAAACATGTAGGGTGGGTGAACTCTAACCTACAATCCAATTGCAAAATCACATACAGAAGTATGGTTAAATGAATATTTAATAACTATAAGGAAGATCTTGCTGTTTTCTTACGTAAATATTTTCTTTGGTACAATTAACTATTTGATAAACTCTCGCTTAGTTTATAATGATGGGAGTGTGAGATAGTGGCCACCCACCCACCCTACATATGCACTTTAATTTCAACTAAAACACTGCTTATAATTTTCTTAAGCACATTACCGCTGATACTATTGTTGTTTTCGGAAATCAAAGCACTGAGAGCATTAAAGTTTAATATGTATATGTAGGATGGGTGGGTTTCCTCTATCCCACCTTCCAATCTGAAAATCACACGCGAGTTTTTGACTAAATACATTATTCAATAATTATAAGAAAGATCTTAATTTTCTATCGTAACTATTTTCTTTTCTAGAATTAATTATTTGACAAACCCTCGTTTAGTTTATAATGATTAGAGGGTGAAATAGTGGACACCCACCCACCCTACATTTACGTTTAAACTTAAGGGGTTAGGCCAGTCTAGAGCGCTCAAAAATGGCCAAACTTTGACAATTTATTCTGCAAGTAAGGAAAAAGGAATCGAATTTCTCTTTTACAGGCTTTATTAAACATGTATTTGAGTGTATTAAAAAAAATATATATTGACAATTTGATACAAAATGGCGGCTACTGGGCCAATCTTCGGAATCACCTTTTTTAAGAGGGCCTCGACGGGCGACGGTGATTCTAGGAACTCGTGCTATCTGATCCAAAATAATGAAAGGGATCTTAATCTACATAAGACTTGCTAGTAAAGTACGTATGGTTTTAGCTTTACATCAATTTTTCGCAAAATGGCGGACTTGTAAAAAAAAGGTTCAATTTTTGACCGAAAAAATGAGCAGTAAATTGTTTATTAAAAAAAAAGTTGCAAAGATAACAAAAAAATCGTACGTAGTTTACTGGATAATGTTAATGTGAAGCTACAGTTAAAACTTCAAGTGGATACGTGCGATAGTTTCAGAGTACCATCGTCTCCCGATTTGAAAAATGCAGTTTCGAGAAAAACGTGTTTAAAGTTTTACGTGCTGAAAGTTTTGTATACCTTCAGTCTGCGATGCCACACATACAGCTGTATTGAGGAACTAGCACTTCCTAACGATCTTTTGGGGAACTATTAGAGCCACCAGACCCCGTTGGTACATTAATGCAGAGGGTAAGAGTCGTAAAAAGGGGACACAAGGAAGATCGTCGTTCGCTCCGAACGCTTCGACACTTCAGCGGATTGGACAGTGAAAAAAAATTTTTTCACTATTCTACCGATTGAATAATGTTTTTAGGACCCTAAAGTGTACTTTAAGCAAAAAAATAAAATTTCGATTTTTTGAAAATCCTAGACTGGCCTAACCCCTTAAACTACAACACTGGTTTTAAACTCCTGAAAATCAACATAAGAAATACTGATGTTCATCTTGAAAATTCAAGAAGTGTTAATAGTGATAAGGTAAAAGAACATGTGGGGTGTGTAGGTTGCCTCTATTGCACCTTCCAATTTACAATGACATACGAGAGAATATGGTTAAATGCATGCATGTTTTATAATTACAAGGAAGATCTTGTTATTTCATTTCGTTTTGTAAAATTATTTATTTGACAAACCCTTGCTAATTTTATTAAGATTGTAGAGTGAGATAGTGGCCCACCCACCCTACAAATCCACTTTAACTTAAGCTAAAACAGTGCTAATAATTTTTTTAACCACATTAACACTGATATTGTTGATGTTTTCGGAAATCAAACCACTGACGGTACTGAAATTTAATATGTATATGTAGGGTGGGTGGGTGGCCTCTATCCCACCCACCAATCTCAAAATCACTCACGAGTGTATGGCTAAATACATAATTTAACAACTATAAGAAAGATCTTAATTTTTTACGTCAATATTTTCTTCTGTACAATAATTTATTTGTCAAACCCTCGCTTATTTTGTAACGACTGGAGGGTGGGATAGTGGCCACCCACCCACCCTACATATACATTTAAACTTAAACCACAACACTGTTCATAAATACCTGAAATTTAACACCAACAATACTGATTTGTTTCTTGAAAATTAAACAAGTCATAGTAGCGTAAGTAAATAAAAATATGTAGGGCGGGTGGGTGGCCTCTATCCCACCCTACAACCAGTAAAACATTCACGAGGGTTCACCTTTAAAATAGTAATCTAATAGTAATCTATAACCTTGAGAATACTTATTTATAGCATTCGACATAAAAATATTTAACGAATGTTTAATTTCAAAACTTCAATGTTTCGAAAATTCGTTACGTAGAAATTTCGATACACATAAATCACATTCCTTATAATTTTAAAGCTACGAAATGAAGAAAAAAGACTTTTAAATAGTAAAACTTTTTGTAATTGAAACACGATAACTTTGTTTTACAACTATATTATATAGTGGTAAAACAAAGTTATCGTGTTTCAACTACAACTCATTCAATATGTAACACGAAGTAAACGTCCATAGTATCAAATAGTTACACTTTTTCGTTACATTAAAATGCACGACTTCCTACTTATTTCTGTCTTTATTTTTTTTTTTTAATTGAAGCCTCCGAAGCGAGATTTCGAAATATTTTAATTCCGACACATTCCACCACGGCTAGAGCATCAATTAATGGACCATCTGTTGTCCGGCTTGCTTTTCATTTGTGTGTGAATACTAGGAATGTGGAACGAGTTTCCCCAACTTCGGGGAACAATTTTGCACTCTTCTGAAACGACAAGAGGCATATTTCCTTCGATGTTTTTTATAAATTACACCGCATGTTGTGGAATAAGATAAAAAGTAAAAACTAATATCTTACCAACAGCTACCAGTTAAAACAACTTTAATTTCGTTTATCCATATAATTTTATTTTTGCATAAAACTAACCAGTACAAAACAACAATTAATTATTCATCAATGAATATATTTCTCGAGATTATTATAGCAAATTGTATTGAAAACACTATTGTATTTATTATTTTAAATAATTTAGAAATCTACAATGAGTCTTTTTAAAACTACAAAATAAATCATTTGCTATAAACGACTTGTTTTTCTAATAACAATTCGGATATTGAATTATAGAAAAGTAATCGTTACCACTTGGTAATTCATTTAAGTGTTTATACAGAAGTAATTCTTGGTAAGAATATTCATTGCTAATTTTTTAATTAAAAAAATTGATTCTCAATCAAATTATGCAAATGATTTGATGGTAATTACTTCGTTACACATGAGGAATCTCAAGATATTAAACGCGATAGCTTTGTTTTGCCATTGTCTGTAACACTAACATTATCTGACTGTTTGATTACAACAGCGTATTATCTACAAAAAAATCTGATTTTATGAACAAAAAAGCATAAACGTTTCTTTTACAAATATATTAAACTACTTAAATACATTTTCGATAAAAAACATAATTGTATTTAAACATTGGGTATCCCTCAAGGAACATAATTGTAATAAAAATTATGGTAACGACAATTACTATGTGGTAGTTCATTTTAAAGGGTAAATGAAAATATTTTTTATACCACTATTTATACATAATTGTATTTAAATTTAAATATTGGGTGTTCCTCAAGGTTCGTATCTAAGTCCATTTTTAAAACTATTCAGTTTAACAGTAGTTAAAAACATTAAGGGAATAACCGAATACATAG
This sequence comes from Ontholestes murinus, assembly GCA_963969525.1. Classification (NCBI taxonomy): domain Eukaryota; kingdom Metazoa; phylum Arthropoda; class Insecta; order Coleoptera; family Staphylinidae; genus Ontholestes; species Ontholestes murinus. Next base: position 1,562,364 of record OZ018393.1, read on the forward strand.
TTAATATTGATATTTTTTTAAACTTACCTAAGTTGGTCCAACGAGTATCGAACAAAAAAACAAAAACAATCCAGTCGAGCAGATAATCACAATTGCAATAAAGCCTGGCCGGTTGATAAATAAATAAATACAATCACAAGATCACTGTTAAGAAGAACGGGAATGTACGCGCGCCAGCAGGAAACTGTATTCAAATTTCCTGTTATTCTTTCCCAGGAGAGACTGTTTCTGTCTGTGCTGTTGGAGAATGTTCGGTCCGTTCCTTCTGTCGCGGATGTGCGGTCTGCACTAAATACAATAAAACGTGGGGTGCACCACACTCTGAACAACGCCGTTGTGTGTTTATGTGTGTGTGTGTGTGACTTTCAAAGTGCGCACACTGAATGGTCGTGCGATGGGGGGCCCAAGCCGTGGGGAAGGTACGCCACTGTGCTGCTGCTGCTGCTGCTTCATTTCGGGGGGGTAGGGAGGAACGCGCACTTTTTTTTTTATTGCCAATTAGAGGCGCAATTGGTCCGATCAATTCGAAATGCGGCGGTGAGCAGAGATTTTCCATTTCGCCCGTACACTTTCCGCTTTTGAATATTCTAATAATCTCTTCTAATTACGGTCGGCGTTCTTTGAATTCGCCGATGTGGCCAACATATTTTTTTTTTCTTTTCGAATGAAACAGGGTAATTGTTCGTAATTTCTTAAGGAAGAAGAACAAAAGAAAATTTTACCTAACATACAAATTAACAATACAAGAAACTAGAGAAAGAAAGTGCAGATTGATAAGTTAGAAGAAAGAAGAAGAACAGAGAGACAAAGAGAAAAAGAGAAAGAGAGAGAGACCCATGGAAGAGAAAAAAAAAATAAGAGAAGAGAGAAAATTTTAAAGAAGACAAATAGGGGACAAAGAATAATAGAGAGAATTAGTAAAGGAAGAAGAGAGTTAATGAAGATGAAGAAGACAAAAAGGGAAATAAGAAAGAAAGATAAAAATATACATTCAACCAAAGAGAACTAAATCGATAGGAAAACAGAGGAAAAGATATTAAAAATTAAAGAAAAATAGAAAGACAGAGAAAAAATGTATACAGATATAGATATATTATAGACAAGACAAAAGGCAACACAAAGGAAGAAAACGACATATTTCTCTTTATTAAAGAGATCGAGAATTGAAGAAATGAAAGATATAGAGATAAAAGAGAAATAGAGAAACTGATGAAGGAACTGGAAGAATGAGAGAAAAAAGGATGATACAAAAATTAGAGAGTAATGAGATCCAAAGAGAAGCAAAAAGATAAGAAGACAGTGCCAGAGAAAAAAAAATTAATAAATAAGAAAAATAGAATGGCAGATAGAAATATAGATAGAATATAATAAAAAAAGAGACAGAAAACTCACAGATAAAGAATAATGTCTTTTTCTGGGAGAAAGACAAACATCTTTATTTATTACTCGATACAATAGGTATTTACAACAACAATCGTAATTCATTTTCTTTACGGCTATCGACCCATTGTCTTTCTGCCAGTCTTTCTCTAATTATATCGTGATAGACTGGAAAAACAGAGATGTAGAGAATTTTTTTTAAAAATTCATTTGTATATTTTATTAACAAGTGAAAATAAAAACGTTAAATTGACTGAGACATAGAAAGACATTAAAAAAAAGAGAGTCAGGAATGGAGAGAGACCTAAATTAACATGTAAAGATGTGTAGGCAGTGAGAATTAAATAAGTAATAAAGAAATGGATAGAGAGAACGACAAAACCAAAGAGATAAAGATGGATAGAGAGACAGAGAAAGAGTTTTACTAATTCAAATTACAGTTTACTTCGAAAAATTCGAACTATTCAGAGTAAAATAAAAAGAAAGACGGAGGAAAATATTTAGAAAAAGAAAACGGCAGAAAAATAGTTAGAGAGTTTAATAATTGACTTTATTTGATGATGATTGCTGAATAATCATATCAAGTCAAGGAAGCAAGCACAAAGACATCCACATATAACTGATGGGTGGTCAACGAAAGCAGGAGCTGGTATAGGAATTTTCCGCAAAAAACTGTCTCTAAAAAATAGTACTGCAATATAAGATCAACAATGGGTATACAAATGCAGCAAAAGCAATTTCTGACAAGAAGATCAGGGGAAAAAAACACATACATCATAACGGACAGCAGAGCGGAAATCTTGTCCATTTCCAGCTGCTAAATTACCTCAGCATTAACGCTGGAATGCTGCGAAGACTTGTATGAAGTGGCTCGTTACAACGAGGTGACCCTATGCTGGGTAAAAGGACACAACAACAGCAGAGGTAACAGAAGTCCTCAGGATATCTTGCAGGCCTGGCGTTTCCCAATGTCTTACAGGTGAGGAACTCTCTGCCCTCTATCGATTTAAATCAGAAACAGTAGAGATACCAGTTCTTCCCAAAATTTGTTTAGTGTTTGTAATGTAATTGTTGCAAGAGCTGTCTTGTCTTGTCCTGTTTCTTAGGTTTCCGTTTCCGTAAAACTTTCCAAACAGTCGTCACCGGAATAGTTAATAGCTCTCTCAATCACTCAACACTATATTCAGAAACATTTGGCCATCCCGTATTCTTTCTTCCTCTTCACTAGTCGCCATTTTTGTTACTAGCACCCAACATATAGAACTATTTAAAATAATAAGTAATTCACATTCTCTTCGAGTTACATTTTTATCGTTGAATTGAATTGAAGAACTATTTGAGTTGCTCTTTCATTTCATGTATTAATTACAATTTTAACTTTTACTTAATAAGTACTACAAAGCATTAAAACCCCGATATTCATTTAAACACCTCCGGTGCATTTCATTTTCATAATTTATTAGCATTAAATTATTGTTTCCCTGGAAACAACAGCTACGGACTGGTGTTGATGTAAATAAATGATTCATAAACAATGATACAGCTGAAATAAACAAAGTATATGTAGGTTGGGTGGGTGGCCTCTATTCCACCGTCCAACCAATAAAACTTCAACAAGGAAAAATGAAATAAAAACGAAATAATTATTTATTTACATTATATTAATTGAATAATTTAGTAAAACTTGTGCGTTTTAATACGATATACTGATCGGAGGGTGGGTTGAATGCCACTTGCCCACCCACCTTAATCAATAATAATAAATATACATTTAAAATATTAATCACCTTTTGTTTTTAGAAAATTTATTTCTAAAAACTATTTTTTTTTTTGGTGTAAGAAAACTAATCTTGCACAATGTTTTACTGTTAATTTTGAAATATATGTAGGGTGGGTGGGTTTTCTCTAACCTACTCTCCAATCAATGAAATACGCGCTCGAGTTATTAAAATAGAAATCTATTATGGATAACATCGATTAATAAATTTTCATGGAAATAAGTGAAATAACTTTGTGCGCTTTTTTTTCAAAAACCCTCGCTAATGGTTTACTGATTGGAGGGTGTGATAGGGGCCACCCACCCACCCTACATATATAATGCAACTTTAACCACTGATCGCTTTTAAGTTTGCAGGAAAATAAAAAAAAACTATTTATGTTAATGTTAGCAAGTAAACTATACAGTGTTTCACTGTTAATTTTAAAAATATATGTAGGGTGGGTGGGTGGCCTCTATCCACCCATCAATCAGTAAAACATTAGCGAGGGTTTTAGAGAAAAATTCACAAAATGTAAATGAGTGTTTACATGAAAAATTGTTCATCGATATGTTGTCTATAATTAATTATTAATTTAATAACAATGGCGCGTATTTAATTGATTGGAGGGTGGGATAGTGGCCACCCACCCTACATATACATTGGTACATTAACCACTGATTGCCTCTCGGTTTGCAGGAAAACAAAAAAACTATTTTTGTTATTTTCAACAGGCAAAACATCCAGTGTTTTATTGTACATTTTAAAAATATATGTAAGGTGGGTGGGTGGCCTCTAATCTACTCTCCAATCAATAAAATACGCGTTACAGTTATTAAATTAATAATTAATTGTAGACAATACATTAATAATTTTTTATGTAAATAAGTGTTGTATTTTGTACATTTTTCTCCAAAACCCTAGCTAATGTTTTACTAATTGGAGGGTGTGTTAGTGGGCACCCACCCACCCTACATATACAATGTTACTTTAACAACTGATCGCTTTTAAGTTTGCAGAAAATTAATAAAAAACTATTTATGTTAATGTCAGCAAGTAAACTACACAGTGTTTCACTGTTGATTTTAAAAATATATGTAGGGTGGGTGGGCGGCCTCTATCCACCCTTCAATCAGTAAAACATTAGCGAGGGTTTTAGAGAAAAATTCACAAAATACAACACTTACTACTTACATGAAAAATTATTCATCGATGTGTTTTCTATCATCAATTCTTAATTTAATAACTCTGGCGCGTATTTTATTGATTGGAGGGTGGGATGGTGGCCAACCACCCACCCTACATATACATTAATACCTTAACCACTGATTGCCTCTCGGTTTGCAGGAAAACAAAAAACTATTTTTGTTATTTTCAACAGGCAAAACATTCAGTGTTTTATTTTAAATTTTAAAAATATATGTAGGGTGGGTGGGTGGCCTCTATCCACTCTCCAATCAGTAAAAGATTAGCGACGGTTTTAGAGAAAAATTCACAAAATACAACACTTATTTACATAAAAAATTATTCATCGATGTGTTTTCTATCATTAATTTTGAATTTAATAACTCTGACTCGTATTTTATTGATTGGAGGGTAGAATAGTGGCCACCCACCCATCCTGCATATACATTGATACCTTAACCACTGATTGCCTCTCGATTTGTAGGAAAACAAAAAACAATTTTTATTATTTTCAACAGGTAAAACATCCAGTGTTTTATTGTACATTTTTAAAATATATGTAGGGTGGGTGAGTGGCCTCTAATCTACTCTCCAATCAATAAAATTCGTGCCAGAGTTATTATTATTAATTAATAATTAATTATAGACAATACATTTATGAAAAAGTGTTGTATTTTATGCATTTTTCTCCAAAACCCTCGCTTATATGTTACTGATTGGAGGGTGTGATAGTGGCCACCCACCCACCCTACATATACAATGTTATTTTAACCACTGATCGCTTTTAAGTTTGCAGAAATTTAAAAAAACTATTTAAGTTAATGTCAGCAAGTAAACTACACAGTGTTTCACTGTTAATTTTAAAAATATATGTAGGGTGGGTGGGTGGCCTCTATCCACCCTTCAATCAGTAAAACATTAGCGAGGGTTTTAGAGAAAAATTCACAAAATACAACATTTATTTATATGAAAAATTATTCATCGATGTGTTGTCTATAAATAATTATTAATTTAATAACTCTGGTGCGTATTTTATTGATTGGATGGTGGGATAGTGGCCACCCACCCACCCTACATATACAGTGTTACTTTAAGTACTGACCGCTTATAAGTTTGTAAGAAAATAAAAAACTATTTACGTTAGTGACAGCAGGTAAAATCATACAGTGTTTGACTGTAATTTTTTAAGATATATGTAGTGTGGGTGGGTGGCCTCTGTCCACCCTTTAATCAGTAAAACATTACCGAGGGTTTTCGAGAAAAGAAAAACCTCTCTCTAGATAGATATAGAAGCAGAAAAATATTAGAGACATTTAGAAATATATACTTCTCATTTTTTTTTATTATGTGGGCAGACACAAACAAATCTTTCTTTCTCGTCTTTTTCTTATTAATAATTCCTGAATATATCTTATAAATAAAATAAAATAAAATGTTTTTATATATACCATTTATTCAAAAAAAGAGTTATTTATATAAAACTTCAAATTTTACACTAATGCATCTTATAAATCTAAATTTTTAAAGGTTTTAGATTAATTTAGCGTACTCCTAACCTATCTCAATAAATCATATAATAATATAATAATTGATAAGTGTGAAATTAACATCACTAATTCATTTAATTGTGTATTAAATCTACGTCAATATAATACGAATCGATCTAGCGTACTCTTGACCTACCTCAACGAATAATACATTGACGTTTTTATTAGGGTAGGTCAGGAGTACGCTAGGCCAATGCACTTGATTGAGGTAGGTCAAGAGTACGCTAGATCAATTCATTCTGAATGTTATGAGAAGAAATTGAAATCAACAAAATGTGTAAATGCATTTGATCATTTAAAATATGAAAAAAGGTGAAATAAAAATTGGAATATTTGAATCTTCAATTTAAACGTGATCTAAAGAAACAAACAATGAAAAAAATATAGAAATATAGATATAAAAAAAGAAATTACGATATAAAACAACAGAAAGCGAAATCTTGGGATATCTTAAGAAATTACAAAAAACAAGGAAGAGAAATATTTAAGAGACAAATAAAATAAGAAGAATACATTCAATTGGGAAATTACCGCAATGATTTAAACAATAGATGTCTTGATGATGATCTTTACCAACATTTTAAACGTTAAAATAAAAGTTCATAGTATTCGGAAAGAGATATGGACCAGATGATTTAGAAAAAGGTATAAAAAATAGCAGATACAACAAAAACTAATAAAGGGTCCGCCAATAGGGTCGCGCGAAGTTTGCCGGAAGGGTGCGGCCATGTTGTTCGAGGTAGAGCTGTCAAAGTTGCTGTCATTTCTTCAGTATATAACCCCAAATCACCATGGCAAGTTTGAGTGTCGAGCAGCACGTGCAAATTATTAAATTGTTTTACGAAAATGGGTCATCAGTTCGAGCAACGTTCCGCGCACTTCGCCCATTTTACGATCGCGAGGATCGGCCTGTAGAGTCGACTATCCGTCGATTGGTGGGCAAATTCGAGTCGACTGGTTCAGTAAACAACCAGCCAACACTGACACGTCGACGAAACGCCCGATCGAACGAAAATATCGCTGCTGTCCGTGAGAGTGTGCGCGAGAACCCGAGGCAGTCCATTTTTTGTCGTGCACAGGAACTTGAAAAATCATCTTCAGCGACGAGGCTCATTTCTGGATGAACGGGTATGTGAACAAGCAAAATTGCCGCATTTGGAGTGAGAACAACCCACACGAGGTCCACCAAGTGGCAATGCATCCCCAGAAAGTCACTGTTTGGTGTGGATTTTGGGCCGGCGGCATCATCGGTCCGTACTTTTTCGAGAACGAAGCTGGGGCGGCCATAACCGTCAATGGGGAGCGCTACAGGTCGATGATAACCAACTTCTTTTGGCCTAAACTGGATGATATGGACACGGACGACATGTGGTTCCAGCAGGACGGCGCCACGTGCCACACAGCCCATGCCACAATGGACATTCTGCACGAGCGATTTCCGGACATGGTCATCTCGCGCGGAGGCGATATCAACTGGCCACCGAGATCGTGCGATTTAACGCCTTTAGACTTTTTTCTCTGGGGCTATCTCAAGTCGCTGGTCTACGCCAACAAGCCTCTAAACACCGATGACCTCAAAGTCAATATACGCAACGCCATCGCTCAAATTGAGGCCGATATGTGCTCCAGAGTCATTGAAAATTGGACCTCCCGGATCCGGGCTACCAAACGGAGCGCGGTGGTTATTTGAACGATGTTATCTTCCATACTTAATGGGGTCGAATACCCTTTCGAATGAAACATAAATTTCGTTTCTACCTCACACACAACTTGTTTTATTCAATTTTAAAGTTCACGCGCCCTTATTGGCGGACCCTATAAAAGTAGCACGAGCAATGGACATATACTGAATGGCAAAGGCAAAGAAGTATGAGAATAATAGCAGTTTAGACAATTAAATATTTACAACGATAGGGTTTTGGAATACAGCTGGGAATAAGTCTAACAAGGACGGTGTGTTGCAAGGGGATTTTGAGGATTGATTAACTGGAAATAAAAGGCTGGCTGACAAGCTGAAGTTCACAGAAGATATAGAAGATTTAATATAAGTAGGCAGTGTACTGAATAAACGTATTGTACTTTGATAAAAACAGGGACGGAAGAAAGGAAATAAATCATAGATCCGGTGGAGGGGGAGGAAGGTGGGTAATTGGGGGTGATTTTAATGCAAGATTGAAGGAATTGGGAAGAGGGATTTGCAACAATTGAAAGAAGATCTTAGGATAAGTTGATAAACAACAAGGGTACGAAGGTGAATGAGTAGGTGATGGAAGAGGGATGAGAGATATTAAATAGATGCACAGAAGGGAATTGGGAAGGTAAGAAAACATACATTGACCCATTGGTGTCGACAGTGATTGATTAGCTAGTCATCAGGGGCTTTTCAAGGTAAGAAGTAAGAAGAATAGAAGTAGAAGAAGTAATAGGATCGGACCATTTATCACTGAGTTGATACAAATGAAAAAAGTTAAGGAAGTGGAGCAAACATAAGTATGTGAGAAATTAAAGATACAGGGTGACTGACGAAAAACCTTTGGTGCTGTATCTCCCTTATTTCTTATCAAATTTTAATAAATAAAACATCAAATTAAACCATTTTTAAAAGACTTTAATAGGATCTGAACTGTTATTTTTTCTCGCACCCAGTTTTTGACAAAATACGATCAACATTTTTTTTTTAAATTGCACTGTATATAAATTTTTATTGATTCGCAAGGAGATTTTTTTTCTGAATATAAAATTGTAGACAAATTTATCCATACATCAAACTTAAGTCGAGAAATTGAGGATTAAAAAAATAAATAAAAAGTCAAGTATCCATTGTAAACAATATACAGACCCTATTTTAAATGTCAAAAGTGACAGTGACAGCCATTGATACAATACTGCAACGATTTTTAATTATTTCATAATTAAAATGTTGCAATGTTTCAAACACTGTACTAGAATTTTGTGCTTCTACAGAAATCGTTTTTCAGTTTTTGAAATCTTGCAACATTTTTATTATGAAATTATTAAAAATCATTGCAGTATTGTACCAACGACTGACACTGTCACTTTTGACATTTGGAATAGGCTCTGTATATTGTTTACTATGGGTATTTGATTTTTAATTTATTTTTTTAATCCTCAATTTCTCGACTTTGGTTTGATGAATGGATAAAATCGTTTACAAATTTAGATTCAGAAAAAAATCTCCTTGCGGATCAGTACAAAATATATAAACAGTGCAATTTGAAAAAAAAAAGTTGATCGTCTTTTGTCAAAAACTGGATAAAAGAAAAAATATCAGTATAGTTCATATTAAAGTCTTTTAAAAATCATTTAATTTGATGTTTTATTTATTCAAATCGGATCAAAAATAAACGAGATACAGCACCAAAGGTTTTTCGCCAGTCACCCTGTATAGTGAAAATGCCATTAGAAATATGAAAAACAGGTTAGAGAAACTTCAGTGGGATGAAGTTAGATCAATGGAAGAGTTAGAGGATGTCATAGTGAGATGTGGTAGAAAAGTGAAGGGAAAGCATGGGACAATTTGTACATGGTTCGATGAAGAATGTAGACATGCAAAGAGAGAAGTGATGAAGGCAATGAGAAAATGCATACGAAGCGAATGAGCAGAGAATAATGTGAAGGCTTGCTAGAATTAAGTATTATACTAAGTATATATGAAAGAAAAAAGTTGCAGGCTCTGGAAACAAGGAGTGAAGAATTAAGAAATAGTAATATTCTAGAAAAAGGGGAAAGGAAGAGACCACAATGGCCAAAAAGATGTAGTAAACACAGTGAGCTCCCATGTGGGATAGGGGACGGAATTCTAAGAGAAGTGATTGAAAATTTCACGGAGTAAGTGGCGAAAGAAGCTTTTGGTGATGTAAAACAAGGGAATCAGCAGGCATGGATGGACTAAAAGCTGAGATGTAGAAGGTGATAGGAGGAAATATTTTAGGAGCTACTAAACCAGATATGGTAAAGGGAAACTAAAATACCGCTATTATGAAGAGTGGAGGTTATTTGCTTGATGCACAAAGGAGATATTGCTGATGATCAATCGAGTATAAGATTGCCATGAGAAGGATGTTGAGAATAGTGGTTTGTTACTAGAAACTCAAGAAGGTTTTAAGAGAGTAAAGGGGACAATAGACCAGATCTTTTTTTTCTGGCAAGAATTGTGGAAAAGCTGATGAAACGAGGTGGAAGAGAAAAGTAAGAATGACATCAAATCTACTAAATAAATTATGCTTGATTAAAATTAACGATGCAACGAAGGAAGAAAAAAAGAGAACAGACTAGTGTCATTGGCAGACGTCCAACAAACGTTTATAGCAAGGATTTAAAATAAAATCGGCTATATTTTTTATACCGCGTATTAACTAAGTCAATCAAAAGTAATGTTTAATTAACAGACCGTTTTATAAACCCGTTTAGCACATTTTTTTAAATATATTGGGTTGGATTTCGCGGAATTATCTGAGGGGGGATAAAACCATTTTTTCTTTTTCTTTTTTTAATCAACGAGCGCATTAAGTGAACGGACGGTCGTTTCCATTAACGACCGTATGGAACGGACGCTGCTCACGCCGGCAAAATCCCTTTAATCCCAACAGTCGACGAAACTCGTTTCCCCCTAATTGCAGCAGTGAAGCTTCTCCTTCATCCCTTCATACCTTTACTCCATTGTCATTTGTGTTAATATGCGATGTGCCACCACCACAAAATAAAAATAAAAATTGAAATCATTGTATATTCAAAAAGGTAATCTTAAAGACTGGAAGTGTCTAACAACCTTAAGATGTTTAATAATAAAAATATTTAATTTTTGGATTATAAATCGTGGTATATTTAGATATTAAAAATAAATAAAAGTGTGCGATTGTGTTTTTATTCTATATTTAATTATAACTTCATTGACGAACTGGTCCTAACATAAATCCTTGAGGAACCATGGCTTAAATTCCCCACTGGTACTGAATAAATTGCTTATTCTTCTGTTTATAGAAAATTATGTGAACTGCACGTATTAACGATAACCATCTATATTTTCATTGGAATTTCGATGTAAATAAAAAAATAGCATGCGACTTCCTCTTCCTTCGAAACCGCGGGTAATCCGATCGGCAGCCGGTTTGCACGGTCTTAAAAAGTGTGCTCCGGTGTGGTTTCGGTATCGCGTTACCCTCTTCCCGGTCGGTAACTGACCTATGCGGGCCATGGGGGCGCGCGCTCGCTACACCCTCTCCTCGCGTCTTCTTCGGGGGTGCAGCCAGGGGTGCATTAATGCAGCCGGCCGGCCCGACTATCGATTTTCCCCGGGCAGTGCATCATTCCGTGACATTCATTACGCATGTTGTGCACAACCCCACCCCTCCCACATAATACACACTTATACACACACACACCCCATGGAACCAATCGTGATTCACTCTTTATTGTATTAATAATATTTATGTGTCTGATAAGTCTACTCAATGAAGATCTATTACACAAATGACTCAAGCGAAACGTTTTATTACCATCATTCTCAGACCAAAAAAAGAATAGAAAAATGTACCTTATCGAAATTTTTGAATAATATTAATTAACAAAAAAAACAAAATTATTATTCTATAACTACAAAGTTGTTCGTTCTTAAAACATTTATTATTGTTAAATAAGCATGCTTAATAAAACCCTCTTGTGTAATTTCTATTTCTGTTAAAATAATATTTAACGTGCATATACGTTTGTTTCAACATAAAATTATCAACAAGTCGTGGAATGTTTGTATTAATCTGATTCATACTGTAGCCCAGTATATCTTGTTTACTTTATAATAAGAGCTGCAGTCGATCAGTAAAGTTAATTGGGATTTCGAGGTGCGCTCTGAACGCGAGGTTAATCGGATTAAGTGGTCCCAATTGGATTTATGGGCGCCTTCTCGATTAATTTGTTGACCTCTTCCGAATTATTTATACGGAATTAATTGAGTGCGTCAGATGGTTCTCAATAATTGCTATTTTTTTATATACATAACATTTATCATGAGGGTATTGATGGGAGTGACTATCGTTACTTATTGTAATAATTGAAGGGTAGAAACAACAACAAAAACACCAATTGTAAATCTTTATAAATGTATAAACTTTAAAGAACCTAAACGCTGACGAATTTTCTTATAGTAAAATATAATTATTGTTTTATCTATTTAAATATAAAAATAACTCATATCAATATTTTTTTAAACCCTCTACATGTGATTACGCGAGACCTTAATCATTTAATCGCACCATGCCATGACCGAGGCGGCTTCGGCTCGGCACGGCTTCCGTACACATGTAAAGTAATAGGCTTAGCGTCTGGGGTTCCTCAGGGCGCGAAGGGCGGGCCGATGAAACCATAAAAGCGACGCCGGCGCCCCGATCGCAATAATTGCGCCCCGATTTGCATTTCATTAACGCATTGTTAATTGTGTGCGCCGCGCTGCTTCGGGCACACGACGTTACGAGATCAGGTTCATCGATCTCTGTGGCGCAATGGAGAAGAGAGTATATACCACTCAGTCCCACATGTTCAACGGGAGGACGAAGAGAAAAAAAAAACTGAGCCGTAATTACGCTAACGAGTTCATTATATTCCACCGGACGGGGAGGGAAATAAGAAAGAACGAAGACGTCTGACTTTCTCCAGTACGCGTTCCGCTGATTGATCGGCATAAATCACCTTAACCCAAAAAAAAAAACCTGAGATTATTGAATCAATCATTTAAACTGCATCATATGACCATCTTCTTTTAATTAGGATCCAAATATATACACATCAAGTTGACACATCCATTAACTCCAAAGTGTATTCCAATGTAAATCCACCCTTACCATCGGAATCCAAGAAGAGATGCGCCTCCATCACCTTCGGCGTTTAATAATAATGGCCTTTTGTGGTACCATTCATGACTTCCTCTTCCTGATCCATCCGCACCTCTCTTTCTCTCTCTTTCAGAGAAAAGAGGTAGAAAGAAAGGTAAAAAATTGAAAAACGCGGCGAGATTGCGGCGAGGAAGAGGATGCCAGCCACGGCGCGCTGCAGGAATTGTGAAATGTGCTAATAACGTTCCATTGTGCAATTATAGAGAGTATCTGCTCTGAATATAGTTCAACAGACTTTGTGCCGGATCGCCGGTGTGTCACGGTGAATAATTCAACGGCCGCGAGGCAGCAGTGGAGAAGAAGTGCCGTTCTTGCCGGCCGCGATCCTCCCAAACGGTCTAGACTTGCGCCTGCCGTGCTCTATTGATTTATTTTTCCCATAATCATACACCGGGCAGAGATTTACGACTTCCACAAGCCGTTTTCAAAAAATCTGCTTTCTAAATATTACCCGAATGATCTTTCACTCTTGCCATCCATCTCTTCCTACCAAGATCTGTTATCAAAGGATCAACAATACGGAAACGTTTTGTTATTTAAAGTTACTAAATTCAAAACTCTAAGGGAAAATGTTTACTAAATTTTGGCTCATCTTAGAGATCTACCAATTTTTAGTGTTTAAACATTTTCAACAAATATTGCGTTTTTGTTTTGAAATGGTTACCATTGTAGTTCAAATGACACTTATCAGATTATTTATAACAGCACAGTGATAGGTAATAATTGATACTGACAGTTGAAAGCAAATAATAATATTGGCATAATACTGACAGTTATCTATTAAAAATGACATATAACAAAAAAATACACTAGTTTTGAATAATTATCATAATAGATTACATTTGTTATGACAGATTATATTTGACAGGTGACAGTTGACAGATGACAAGTGTCAAATGGCACTTGACATATAAAATCATGTATAAAAAATATAGACAGATGACAGACAATATAATGCTTAATTTTTGCGGCTTCTACTTCGTTATACATAAAACATACGATAATGGCACGTTGAGATGCCGAAACTATAGTAAACAGAAAATAAATAGTGTTATACAAACAAAGTTACAAAGTGTTTCATTTATAATATAATGCTTATTACAGACGACTATTAACAGAGAGTTCAAACGTCGAGAAAAAAGGAATTTACACTTTTTATAATAATAGTTGACTGATTCTAGCAACTATTTTTTACGACAAATAAGAAACTATATTGATAGATGGCAGCTGACAGATGATAAATTGGCAGATTACAGTTGTCAGATTAAAGATGGTATGTAGTTCACATAAGTAGGGTAAAACAGACAAATAACATATGACAGAGAGCATAGAATACAGGTGGTGACAATTGACAAACGACTGTTGACAGATGATTGATAACAATTGACATGACAGATGACTGTTTAAAATATTATTGACAAAAAGATAACACAGACAACTAAAAAATAGTAATTAACATTATATTTTCAAAGGATAATGAGAAATTACATTTAACAAAAGACAGAAATAAAAATGACAGATGGCATACGATATTTTACAGATAATAATTCAGAGTTGATTTAATTAATAACATATGAGAAATCACGGATAGACGAAAAAAATTCGACGACTAAAATATGTTGAAACAGAAAATTGGCGCAAAATAGACAGCAATTAAAAAATAGCAGTATAAATTTATTGACAACAAAAACAGATAATTGGCACAAAATAGTTGACAAATGACATATGGCAGTTGACAAATGACAGATGATAGTTGACATAAACCAAATAAAGGCGAACAATTAAGTGATAGTGGATAGTATAATACAGGCGACAGTTATTAAGTATTTAACTGCTTACTATAATTATAGATCACAGATAGAAGATAACAAATGACAGACGATAGTTAACATATGTCATTTGACAGATACGATATTTGTCACCTGTCAATTGTCTGCTGTGATCTATCAACTAGCAAATACTAAATGTTGTCTGCCCCTGCCAACTCCTAACTGTAATAAATATTACAAACCACGCGCGCAAATGACAATTTGTCCACGACACGCTGCAACTTCTTTTTACCTGTGATGATTCAAATACAGTGTATTATTAGGATTTGTACATCATCGTACATGATTTTAATAAAACTCTAGATTATTCCCATTACAAATTGTATTTTACAGATTTAAGTTGACAAATGACAGCCGACAGTTTGTAATGACAATCAACAGCTTATACTGACAATTAACAAATGAAAGTTTAGATAACACAAATCTGATAATAATAAACAGATTACAGTTGATACGTGACATTGAAACTGAATAATTAATAGATCATAGGCAAAAGAATAAATACCGATGATAGTTGATAGATGACTGTAAATAGAGGAAAGTGGAATATATTATTATTATTTTTAATTTCAAATTTAAATTTCAATATGTGAATAATAATATATCTATCATCTATTAAAATAATGTTGAGGTTAAAAATTTAATGTCATTTATCAACTGTCGTCTATATTCTGTTGTCTATTTTAATTATATTCTAAAATTAAAATGAACAACATTTTTTATATATTATTTGACGTTCGCATCCATTTCATTTGAAATTTATTTAAAAATAATAACTTTTATAATGAAAGAAGAGATTGAAAAAATGACAATTGACAGAAAACAGTTGATAAATGCCAGTTGACAAATGAAAGTTGACAGATAAAAATTAACAAATGCCAGTTAAAAAATTACAGTTAACAGATAATAGTTGGCAAATTATAGGTGACAGACAACAGTTAACAAATGATAGTTAACAGATAAAAATTGACAGATGACGGCTGATAGATAATAGATGACAAATCACAGACAACAGTTGACAAAAGACAAGTACCAGATAACAGTTGATAAATGACAGTTAACAGATAATAGTCAACAGATAGCAGTTAAAAAATGACAGTTGACAGATAAAAATTGACAAATAACAGGTAACAGATAACAATCGACAACTGACAGTTAACAGATAATGGTTAAAAAATAACAGCTGCAAATTACAGTTACCAGATAATAGTTGACAAATGACGATTAACAGTTAACAGTTGACAAATGACAGATAACAGATAATAGTTGACAGACAACAGTTGGCAAATGACAGTTAACAGTTGACATTTGACAAATGACAAACAGATAAAAGTTGATAAATAACAGATAACAGTCGACAAATGACAAATGAAAGATAACAGATAACTGTTGCCAAATTACAAATAACAATTGCAAATGACAGTTAACAGTTAATAGTTAATAGTTGACAGATAACAGTTGAAAAATGACAGTTGACAAACGACAGTTACTAAATGATGTCAGACAACAGTTGACAAATGATAATTAGCAGATCAAAATTGATGAATGGCGACTGACAGATAATAGTTGACAAATCACAGGTTACAGTTGACAAATGACAAGTGTCAGATAACAGTTGATAAATGATAGTTAATAAATAATAGTTGACAGATAGCAGTTGACAAATGATAGTTAATAGTTGACAGTTGACAAATTAGAAATATCAGTTGCAAATGACAGGTGACAATGACAGTTAATTGTTGACAAATTACAGATAATAGATAACAGTTGAAAATGACAAATGACAGTTAACAAATGACATTAAACAAATTAAAGTTAACAGATAATAGTTAAAAAATAACAGTTGACAGATAAAAGTTGACAAATGACAGGTGACAGATAACAGTGACGATTTATAGTTCAGAAATGACAGGTAACAGATAACACTTGAAAAATAACAATCGACAGATAACAGTTGACAAATGATAGTTAACAGATCAAAGTTGACAAATGAACAGATAACTGTTGACAAATGACAGTTAACAGAATACAGTTGACAATTGACATTTTACAGATAAAAGTTGACAAATAAGCACTGTCATTGACAGATGAAAACTGTCAGATGGCACTTGACAAATAAAATCGTTTATAACAAATACAGACAGGTGACAGGCAACATAATGCTGGTGACAATTGACAAAACTCTGTTAACAGACGAGAAAGTTCAAACGTCGGGAAAAAGGAATTTACACATTGTTTGTAATAACTATATCACTGTTTGTTATAACATATGAGTAATTTTATAGACAGGCTATTGATTTGGTAGATTACAGGGGACAGATTAAAGTTGACACATAGTTCACATAAAAAATGTAAAAGCAGTCAAATGACAGATGATAGAGCATAGAATACAGTTCACAGTTAACTTGGCATATAACAAATGACAGGTGACAGACAACAGTTGACGATTGACAGTTGACAAATGACAGGTAACTGTTAATAAATAAGAATTGACAGATTACAGTTGACAATTGACGGATTACAGTTAACAATTGACAGTTAACAGATGATAGTTGACAAATGACAGGTGAAAAACG
The DNA here is from genome assembly GCA_963969525.1 of Ontholestes murinus. Lineage (NCBI taxonomy): Eukaryota > Metazoa > Arthropoda > Insecta > Coleoptera > Staphylinidae > Ontholestes > Ontholestes murinus. The sequence continues at coordinate 1,579,543 of OZ018393.1, forward strand.
ACAGTTCACAGATAACAGTCGACAAATAACAGGTGACAAATGACAGGTGACAGATAACAATTAACAAATGGAAGGTGACAGATAACAGTTGACAAATGACAGTTAACAGAAAATAGCTGACAGATAAAAATTAACAAATGACAAGTGACAGATAACATTTGACAAATGACAGATAACAGATAATAATTGACAGACAGTACTTGACAAATGACAGTTAACAGTTGACATTTGACAAATGGCAGTAGACAGATAAAAGATGACAAATAACAGATAATAGTCAACAAATGACAAATCAACAAATCAAAGATAACAGGTAACTGTTGATAAATTAGAAATATCAGTTAATAGATAACAGTTGAAAAATGACAGTTGACCAACGACAGTTAGCGGATAAGAGTTGGCTAATGACAGTTGACAAACGACAATTAATGGATAAACGTTGACAGAAAATAGTTGACAGATAACACTTGACAAATCTCAATTAACAGATAATAGTTGACAAATGACAGGTGACAAATGACAGTTGCCAAATGAAAAATAACAGATAACTGTTGACTAATTACAAATAACAGTTGCAAATGACAGTTAACAGATGACAATTGACAAATGACAGTTAACAAACGACAGTTAACGGATAAAAGTTGACAGATAATAATTGACAGATAACAGTTGATAATGAGAGTTAATGAAAAATGACAATTGACAGACAGTTGTTGAAAAATGACAGTTAACAGATGACAGTTGATAAATGACCGTTATCAAATAAAAATTGACAAATGACTGTTAACAGATAAAAGTTGATAAATTAACAGATAACTGTTGACAAACGACAGTTAACCGATAGCAGTTGACAAATGACAATTGACAGATAAAAGTTGACAAATGACAGTTGATAGATAACAGTAGACGATTGACAGTTGAAAAATAACAGGTAACAGATACCAATTGAAAAATGACAAATGACAGATAACAGTTGACAAATGGCAGTAAACAGATGACAGTTGACAAATAACAGTTAACAGATAAAAGTTGACAAATGATAGGTGACAGATAACAGTAGACGATTGACAGTTGAAAAATGACAGGTAACAAATATCAGTTGACAAACGACAGGTAAAAGAACAGTTGACAAATGACAGTAAACAGATGACAGTTGACAATTGACAGTTGACAGATAAAAGTTGACAAATGACAGTTAACAGATAAAAGTTGACACATGACATTTGACAAATTAGTAGATAACGGTTGACAAACGACAGTTAACATAACAATTGACAAAGAGAATGGTTGCGACCGTTATTACGTGGTAATCCATACTTTCAATGAATTGAAAAATTCACTGTGTTTTAACCACAAATAAGTTGACAAATGACAGTAAAAAGATGACAGTTGACAAGTGACAGTTGACAGATAACAGTTGACAAATGACAGTTAACAGATAAAAGTTGATAAATGGCATGTGACAGATAACAGTTGACGATTGACAGTTGACAAATGACAGTTAACAGATAACAGTTGAAAAAAATAATCGACATATAACAGTTGGCAAATGACAGTTAACGGATGGCAACTAACAAATAAACCAATAACTGTTAACAAATGACAGGTGACAAACGACAGTTAATAACTAGTGTTGATAAATAACAGTTGACAAATGGCAGTTCTTAGATTATATTTGACAGATGACAACTGCCAGATGGCTCTTGACAAATACATTCGTTTATAATAAATATAGACACATGACAGACAACATAATTCTGGTGACAATTGACGGACGACTATTAACAGACGAGAGAGTTCAAACGTCGGAAAATAGGAATTTACACACTTTTTGCAATAATCAACTGTCTGTTATAAGATATAAGTAAATTTATAGACAGGTGATAGTTTACACGTGTCAGATTAAAGTTGACATATAATTCAGATCAGAAATATAAAAGCAGACAAATGACAGATGAAAGAGTATAGACCACAGGTGACAGCTGATTTGACAGATAACAGTTGACGATTGACAGTTTACACATGACAGGTAATAGATAACTGTTAATAAATGATAATTGACACATAACAGTTGACAAATGACAGTTAATAGATGATAGTTGACAAATAACAAGTGACAAACGACAGTTCACAGATGGCAAATGACAGCTGACAGATAAAAACTGATAAATGACAGGTGACAAATGACAGTTGACAGGTAACAGTTGACAAAAGACGGGTGACAGAAAACAGTTGACGATTGACAATTGACAAATGACAGGTAACAGATGATAGTTGACAAACGATAGTTCATAGATAACAGTTGACGATTGACAGTTGACAAATGATAGTTAACAGATAAAAGTTGACGACAGTTGAAAAATATCCGATGACAAATGACAGGTGATAGATACAAATTGGCAAATGACAGTTAACATATAACAGAATACAGGTGACAGCTGACTTGACAGATGTTGACGATTGACAGTTTATAAATGACAGGTAATAAAAAACTGTTAATAAATGATAATTGACAGATAGCAGTTGACAAATGACAGGTGACCGAAAACAGTTGACAAATGACAGGTAACTGTTGAAAGATAATATTTGACAAATAACAATTGATAGATAACAGTTAACAGATAATAGTTGAAAAATGACAGGTGACAAATGACAGTTGACAGATAAAAGTTGACAAATTACAGGTGACATAGTTTAGTTTAGTTTAGTTTAGTTTATTTACTTTACAAGTCCTACAAAAAAAAATATACAAAATAAGATAATAAGATACATTTACAATAACTTGAATTTAGATCGCAGGACTTGAAGGCGGAGTTCACAGGATGATGGTTGACAAATAACAAGTGACAAACGACAGTTCACAGGTATTAGTTGGCAAATGACAGTTGAGAGATAAAAACTTACAAATGTCAGGTGATAAATGACAGTTAACAGATAACAATTGACAAATGACAGGTGACCGAAAACAGTTGACAAATGACAGGTAACTGTTAAAAGATAATATTTGATAAATAACAATTGATAGATAACAGTTAAGAAATGACAGTTAACAGATAACAGTTGAATAATGACAGTTGACAAATGACAGTTGACAGATAAAAGTTGACAAATTACAGGTGACATATAACATTTGACAAATGACAAGTGACATATCACAGTTGAAAAATGACAGGTGACAGATAACAGTTAGAATACAGAAATGACAGTTGACATAAGAAGTTATAGGTGACAGATGATAATTAACAATTAAAAATATTTAATAATAGTTGGTCAATAATAGGCAGTTGACGAATAATACTTAAAATAACAGCTGACAGTCGATAAATAATGCCAAATAAATGTTGACATAATAAATATTATTATTTATCAAACAACAATTCGCAAATTCTAGTTTTCAATTGACAAGCATCAGTTAATAAATTACGGAGTAGGTTTAATACAAAAAGAAACTAATAAATGTATACTTTTAATGATTCCAAAACTCGCGACAGAAAATGTTTTAATGTAAACATAAAATAGAATAAGAATCAAAGAGCATTCTAATAGTGGAAAAGAAAATAATTTAATTGGACACTAATATTTCTTGAATGACTTTCTCATTTATCACTTGGTGAAACATTTTCGACTATTACTGATAAAGGTTTAAATTAAATTATTAAAATTGTGAAACAAACCAAGTGGAATTTAATTTAAACCTTCATCAGTAATGGTTAATTGGACGGTTTCTAAAAATTTAAAAATAAAAAGCACAGATTTGTTTATATTTATTCTGTTAAAATTACCATCTGACGTCAGTGATGTACTGAAATGGAACTGTTCATATACATATTGTTCAATGTGTTTTCATGAGTAATTCAAAACGCCATTCGCACAATTTTTTTAATGACTCACTGGTTTGCATATATTTAGCAAAGTGTGAACGATCATGGACAAGGTCTAATTATAATATGGCACCGCGGTAAACTAAAATTGTTCGTAACGATTAATTCCGTCCATGCACTAGACACTTACATACATCGTACTTGGAATTATTAAGAGGAGTCCTACCGCTCGAACGCACGGCGAATTTTGCTCAAAACACGCATTGGGGCCTGACTCCTAGTGACTTTATTTTATAAAATAAAATGTTTAAAAAAATATGACACCATAATGAAGGTGTGTACTACAGATAGAAGAGTTATTTTTTTAAAATTCCACCCCTTTATGTAAAAAAAATAATAAATAGCCAAGACTAATATTATCATTTTGTAGGTTTTTAACATTTTTTTACAGCAAAACCACAACTCGTACAAAATATTTACTCCTTTAAAATATAGATCATACTTTTCTTATTGCGCACCTAAATTTTCATTAAATTCTGTCGAGAAATAACATAATAATTCGTCAGGGCAATTGTTGTGTTTTCATTAATCCCGGAGTGAGAAATTACACGGATGTCCCTACTCTTACACCACGGGATCCCCACCTTCGCCGCCCGGCCAGACCCTTCAGCCAATGCCACTTGATAATTATTATCGGTTGATCTACAGAAAATATATTTATATATGCGTAATAAGCCGTACTTACAATTATAGTTATATTTAAAACCTCATCTACGCTTTTTCAATACTTGTTTCTTAGAGATATCTGGTGAAGTGCTAAGTGTAATTTTCTATTTGAAAGGTAAGATATTTATTTTCTTTTATGTATATATACCGGGTGCTGAATTGGTTTGGTATACATAGGAATTTAACATGTAATATCACATTTATGCATTTTCCTGCTGCCCAGATCATTTTAGAGAAAAAGTAAAAGAATTAAAATTTCATTTTATTTGCTATCGATGTGTTACTGGAAAATTTAGACATGACTGCATATTTGAACCTAGTTTTCAATTATTAAAAACGTTCCTTTGCAACAGTTTGTGATATTGTCAATAATAAAGGTACTTTACTCTTTGGCAAAATTAATATTTTCTGAGAAACTCAGTATATAAGTGAAAACATTTGACATCTCTGATGGTTGCATTTTAGTATTTGGTCCATGCAGGACTTTTTGTGAAGATTACCTTTTTTTTCCTGAAACTAATAATTAGTAAAGTAAGGTCATCCATTTGTCATTAATCTGACAACAAATGACGTTTGTTTGTTCCGATTTTTTTTTCAAGGCACACTACATTTATACGAAAATATCATATTAATAAGATTTATTATTAATTTTTTTCTGACATAAATATCAAATTAAAATCAACATATTGGCATCATTGAAGTCAGAAAAATAATGTCTAAAAAAATAGGAAAAGTATATGCAGCCATTTAAAAATTTAAAGTTGACTGTCATTTGTCAATGAAGTTGGTTTTGAAAAAATATATAATTAATCTCATTCCATAGTATTTAAACGCCCATTAAATTTGTTTTTTAGTTGATTTAAATCGGTTAATAAATAACAAAGTTATGGCATTGGGCGTTGTTTTTTTTTATCAAACTCCCGGTATATATATATATACAGGGTGACTGACGAAAAACCTTTGGTGCTGTATCTCGCTTATTTTTGATCCGATTTGAATAAATAAAACATCAAATTAAATGATTTTTAAAAGTCTTTAATATGAACTTAACTGATATTTTTTCTTGCATCCAGTTTTTGACAAAAGACGATCTACTTTATATATATATTTTGTACTGATCTGCAAGGAGATTTTTTTCAGAATCTAAATTTGTAAACGATTTTATCTATTCATCAAACCAAAGTCGAGAAATTGAGGATTTAAAAAAAGAAGCACAAAATTCTAGTACAGTGTTTGAAAACTTGCAACATTTTAATTATGAAATAATTAAAAATCGTTGCAGTAATGTATCAATGGCTGTCAGTGTCTCTTTTGACATTTAAAATAGGGTCTGTATATTGTTTACAATGGATACTTGACTTTTTATTTATTTTTTTAATCCTCAATTTCTCGACTTAAGTTTCATGAATGGATAAATTTGTCTACAAATTTATATTCAGAAAAAAAATCTCCTTGCGAATTAATAAAAATATATACAGGGTGAGTTTTTTTCGATGTTCTCTATGGGGATCTCGGAAACTATAAGAGATAGAGAAACGGTTAAATGGGGAAAGAAGTGTAGATTTACGAGACGAATAAAATTCCACTTTCAAAGTTTTCAAAAAAGTCAAGGGTAACTAGATATTTTGAAAAAAGTAAAAAGTGTCAATTTTTTCAAATCAATATATCTCGGTTATTATAACAGATAGAAAAAAACTATAAAGGACAAAGTTTTAGATAATTTTATGCAGATTAATAAAAAATAACCAGAAAATTTTTATCGCCATTATTTTCCGAGATTTGACGCAAACTTACATTTTTTTAAATGGAAACCATAGTTGGCTATGGCCTCATTCAAAAAGTATTTTTTTTCTCTTTAATCCAATATCAAATACGACATAGTTATTTCTAAAAATAAGTGAGTAATAGTCATTTTAAATTTTATTATTAATAAAAAATGGGTAGCCATGAAAAAGATGAAAGTAAAACAATTGCAGTTGTTTATAATAATAGCAATATTGTAGTTATTAGTTCTACAAAGTTAAATAAAAATGAAAAACCAGCATAAGAATAATAATTTTGTAATTATAAAATGGCCTTCTGTATGTGGTATAAACCCATTTCTCAAGAGGATAATACGGTTCTTACAAATATATTATGAACAGATGAATCGCGATGAACTAATTGTGGTATTTTTAATCACCACAATGAACATAGATGAACTTAAGAGAATCCACGAGAAGTTTCACAGAGAAAAATACAAATTAAATTTGGGTTTAATCCATGGTGTGTTTGGATTAATAATTCTCGGTCCATGTATTTTTGAAAGCCCACTAAGTGAAACTGATAACTTTCATTTTCTTTAGAAAACATTTGAAGATACGCTCGATTGTTTAAATTTATTATTACAAGCAAGATTAAAATGGTTCCAATATGACGGTGCTCCACCTAATAACATGTTGGCTTTACAAATTATTTAAATGATGCTTTTCCTAACTATAAGTGGGAAGAAATAAACTAATCCCAGGGCCACCTAGATCTCCCGATCTGCGCGTTTTAGAATATTTTCTGTGGGGTTATGTAAAAAACAAAGTATATGAAAAATCATATCAATCTGTGGAGGATCATAAACTAGTTGTTATTGAAACATTTAATTCAATTTACATGAGAATAGTTAAAAAGCCATAAATTAAATTTTAAAAAGATATAATTTATGTCATAATAGTATTAATAGTGGACTCTTTGACCATATTTTTTTAATATTAAAATTTCTCTCCCATTGATATATTGATAATTACAGAATTACTTTATGCGGTTGTTTCATTTTGATTTATCTCTGTAAAACTAATAATTACAATATTGCTAATATTATAAACAACTGCAATTGTTTTACTTTCATCTTTTTCATGGCTACCCATTTTTTATTTCTAATAAAATTTAAAATGACTATAACTCACTCATTTTTAGAAATAACTATGTCGTATGCCATATTGGATTAAAGAGAAAAAAATTACCTTTTGAATGAGGTCACAGCCAACTATGGTTTCCATTTAAAAAAATGTAAGTTTGCGTCATATCTCGGAAAATAATGGCGATAAAAATTTTCTGATTATTTATTATTAATCTGCATAAAATTATCTAAAACTTTGTCCTTTACAGTTTTTTTTCTATCTGTTATAATAACCGAAATATATTGATTTGAAAAAATTGACACTTTTTACTTTTTTCAAAATTTAGTTACCCTTGACTTTCTTGAAAACTTTGAACCCATTTAACCGTTTCTCTATCTCTTATAGTTTCGGAGATCCCCATAGAGAACATGTATATATATTATTTAGTTTGATGTTTTCGCGGGTATGGTATGTTGTAGCTGGTTTTCGGGTTATACTCCGCGTGGTTTGTAAATTATATTTACCAGCTACAACATATATATATATATATATATATATATATATATATATATATATATATATATATATATATATATTAAGTATAATTTAAGAATTTAAATTAAAAAAACGCGAAACCCGCGCATTTTGTTTAGTGAATGAGATGGGCAAACCAAATGCAGCCAGAAGGAAGATTAGTGCAAAGGGGAAGAAGAGGAGCAATACACAGTTGTTAGCTGGAAAGTTAAACAAATTTGCCATGGGGATCGTATCGAATATTATCGACAATATCGAAAGCAATCAAGAAGAAAAGGAACAAAACGTTTGTGGGATTCGTTCTGGTAAGTAATCTCTATGGTTTTTAAATCGCGGAACATCTTACTTTTGAATTGAAAAAATTAAAAACTAAACGCTCCTCAAATCTTGATTAAATGTTTTTCTAATCACACAAATGTAATGAAACCGCAAATATTTAGATTAATTTTACTTAACTATAAATAAAAAATGTTATATTCACAAGAGTAGTAATATAATTTTTTCTTGTAGAGAACAATCAGACTGGCCACATTTCAAATAAGGATACCCTCGATTGCTTACATAACATTCAACCCCGACCTGGTACAACTGTCGACTTCCTGGCGAATGTTAATCAACATGGTCCTAGTACAAGTAAGGACGACTTCATTCCGTTTGACGATATTTCGAGTGTCAGCAGCGATTTATTGGAGGTGACTCAACAATCAAATGATGCATTTCTACCAATGGAGGATAATCATCTTTCTTCAAGTATCAGTAGCGACCTTGAATTAATTCCTCAACGTCAACCTGGTTCAAGCACAGGTAACAAACAAGGCAACATTTATGAAGCAATAAATTTAGAAGATAGAAGAATAATTGATATTCAAATGTATCACAATCAACTAGTTCAGATTGCAAGTCATGGAGAAAAGTATGGTTGCAATTTAAAAAATCTCACTTTTTTTAAAGAAATAAAAAAAGGGCTAACATCAACATTCCATTTACATTGTAATATGTGCAATGAGAATTTTGTATTGCATACTTCCAAAGACAATTTTGTTAACAACGACGCAGTTCAGGGCGCAATGAGCATTGGTTGTGGATTTTATAATATGGAAGAGTTATTTTCCGTCATTAAAGTGCCATTTATGTCAAGTACTTTATATAACAAATGTCATAATTTTGTAAGCGATGGATGGGAAAAAGCATCCGTTATTGAAATGTCGAAAGCGGCAAAACAAGAAGCAGATTATGCAAGAGAGGTAGGAAATGTTGATAAGGACGGAGTTCCTCTGGTGACTGTAGTTGCGGATGGTTGCTGGAATAAACGTTCTTATAAACAAAATTATAGTTCATTGTCAGGGGCCGCAGCTATAGTAGGGTACAAGTTTGGTAAAATATTGTACCTCGCAGTAAAAAATAAATATTGCTGCATTTGTTTAAAGACTCCCAACAAAGAGCACGTGTGCTATAAAAATTATGAGGGCAGTTCAACCGGAATGGAATCGCAAATTTTGGTAGAAGGTTTTAAATCTAGTGAAAAAATGCATGGCATTAGATATGCCACAATGATTGCTGATGGTGACAGTAGCACTTATAAAAAAATACTAGAAGCACGGCCCTACAAAAATTTAACAGTGGAAAAAATTGAATGTTATAACCATCTCTTTAGAAATTTTTCTAATAAATTAAAGGTCTTATCAAAAGACACCCGATTCCCAATAAAATATCGTAAAATTATTGCTCAATCCATTTTACGATTTCGTCGGGCAATTGTTGGAGCGATTGACTTTAGAAATAATTCACATACGGAAAATAAAGTGTTGTTTCTAAAATCAGATATTGACAATACTATACATCACATTTTTGGAGATCACAAGCAATGTGCGCAGTACTTCTGCGAAAGAAAAACGGAACCTAACGTTTACCATAAATAGAGGACATAAATGGTATTATCAGATTCAAGGGCAATTGGAAGTAACCAACAGAAAAGGATGCATTTTTGGTGTTTGGACAGGGCATAATTTTCCTCTAAAAGTGGAATATATAAGGCGGGACAGACATTTTTGGCAACAAAAAATGAAATTGAAATTAATTCGGTTCTACGAAGAATGTTTGTTGCCAGAATTAGTAGACCCCCGCCACATCCGTCAGTTAGCCATCAGAGAGCCAAAATTTATTTTAGAGGCTCAGCAAATAAAGAAAAATAAATAGTGGTAATTAAACTCTAAATTTGGAAAATTTATAATTTATTGGAAATAGTAAACCATATAGATGGTGACAACAAGTTTACATGGTTTATACATTATAAATTATCTCGGAGTAACTACCAGAGGTATTTATACCCTCTGTTTTTATATAAATAATGTAACATTTTAATTGTAGAAAAAAAATTATAATTCTAAAAGTTTTAAAATATTAAATAAATAAAATTTCGATTTTGTCTTATGTTTTTATTATTTATTTTTATTATTTACCAAACGTTATCTATAAATTGTTTGCACAATAGGGATTAATATTTGAACAATTTTTATACTCTTTCAAATATTTTCATGGACAAAATAGGTATATGTATTTACTTCTCAACTAATTATTCTTTATTACAATTGATTGGTTTCGCAACATATTTAATGTACGACCGGTAAATTTATTACGAAATAAATTGTAGATTTCTTGAATCACTTTCCCATTTATCACTTGGTGAAATATTTTGAACTATTATTAATGAAGGTTTAAATTAAATTACAATTGGTTTGTTTCACATTTTTTTTGTGAAACAAACCAAGTGTAACTAAATTTAAACCTTCATTAGTAAAAGTTGTAGATGATTTTATCAGATAAATAAAGAAAGTAGAACATTATGTTTGCATTTACTTATATACATAATTATCATGATTACATGTATCTACTTTCCAAATCATGATAGTTTCTTGCAGTTTATTGCTATTTAGTAAATAAATCAAATTCAAAGTTTTTTTTAGTTAAGTAATAAAAATTTCAAACGTTTCTGTACAAGTAAATACTTTTTACTTCACACATCATTATAGTTTATTGTAATGTTGTAATCTATTATTTTACTTTATACGTGAAATAATGAAATAATTCACTGCGTTTGCATTTCACCAGAATTGTATAATGATAGATTATTCAAGATTATTTTAATACGATATAAACATTTGTTTATGAAAATAAACGAGAATTCCATCGAACACAAAGCAAAACCTATACGATAATTTTAAAGTGTGTCGACAAGTGTATATATTATGTTTTTCTTATGCGAGCTCTGGATCATATTTCAGTTGTAGCGCGATCGGTTTGGAAGGGGATAGTTCGCGCAAAGCAATACGGTTCTAATTGGTTGGCCCCTGAGAGGAGAAATTTGGTAGTAGTGGGAGATTACCCCGCTTTTAGTGCCGTGATTTTTAATGCGTACGCGATACGATTCCTCTTAATTGCTTACTGTATACAATGAATAATTATAATATATATATATATATATATATATATATATATATATATATATATATATATATATATATATATATATAATATATATATATATATATATATATATATATATATATATATATATATATATATATATTATATATATATATATATATATTATATATATATATATATATATATAT